>CADEHL010001511.1:786614-981614 GCA_902827135.1 Harpagifer antarcticus
CCTGTGTTTGATTTTTATATTTGCTGTTGTCATTTATTGTCTTCTGTTTGCGATTGTAGTAATGTGTTATTTATTATTTGCATGTAGCACTTTGAACCGTTTTTAAAATGTGCTATATAAATAAAACCTGATTTGATTTGTTTTTAAAAACGGGGGTACAACGAGCGGATACAGATTTGCTGCCGATCTGACGTCAAATCGGCAGCGGACCCACAGAAAGTTTCTATCAGAAAAATCTGCGTTTCTCTAACAGGGCTGCATAAGAGGAGTATGAGCAGTAGGCATGGCTACAAAGGGTGATCTGTTTGGTGTTTAAAGCAAAAAACTTCACAGACATGTTTTGTATAGGTTTGGCCCTACAATATATTTTTCCAATATAGCATGATAGGTCCACTTTAAGAGGACCGGTGCATACAGGTGGTAAATTAGCAGCAATGGCTGATGAACAGCTCAACGAGGCAATTTGCGTCAAAACCCAGACTTTCTCCACCTCATAACTCAGTCAAGCCTAAACACACAGACATAACGCCCCTTTTATTAACGTGATAATGACTTACCCTTTCTGAATATGTCAATATATCTGATGTCCTTGGCGAGTAAACGTCCATTAATCTGCGTTGAAATCATAGGAAAAAGACGCTCTCCATGAATGCAGAAGCTGCCTTAAAATCATCGCGTTTTTAAGTTTTCTTCAGTATTAAAGTAGTCCAGTGATAGTTGTCTGTATATGAATGAGCTCACTGAGAACAGTAACTCATAAGTTATTCGGCGTGCTTTAGATGGTACCAATTTACCACAATGTTAAGAAATACCTATGCCAGAAGAAAACGTGGTCCAACCATAGCTCACTGATTTAGGCTACGTTCCTGTAACCCATCCCTCAAAGCTTTATGGGAATTCAATTAAGTTTTAAAAAACAGTGTTTTCCAAAAAATACAAGTTAAGCAGGAAAAGAAGTGACAAAATACATCAATATTTACTTACTTCGTAGGCTTCTTTTATTTTATAACTCTATGGCTCAGCATTATCAATCAACATTTTTCTTATATTTTATTGTATTGTTTTTTTGTAAGTATTTGTGTATATGTACTTTAAAAACATGTTATTTGGAGTATTTTACCATGCCATCTATTTTATTTCTGTACATATTTGTTATTTATGTTATGAAGCTGTATATAGGCAACAAGGGACGGAGTATAAATAACCGATTTGGCTATATCCCCTATATTTTGTATTATTGCTTTTGTCTTAAAGTTTTTAAAGACAGAGATGTTGATATTGTGTCTGTGGTGAGATTAAATATTGAGTCTAAGTTAATTGATGAACTGCTTTCAGTCTCTTTTTGTGTTATATTATGTTCTAACTCCCCTACTAAATTGGTCAATCTAATTTAAACCCTTCTTCTATACTCCTGGAACAATGCCACCTTTATACAGATTGTATCCTGTGCTGAGAGTGACCTGAGAGTGACAGTGTGTGTTATGAATCACTTCCTTGTGTCTGTGTGTCCTGCAGTGGAAGGCGAGGACAGCCAGCTTCGACAGCCAAGGCTCCTGCCCCTCTCCCCGGCCCCCTGCTAGCCCCTGAGCAGAGCCACCTGTGACCCAGAAGGGGGTTTCCTCCCTCCTGCTGATCCACTTCCTGTCTGTCTGATGGAGGAGAAACACAACCCCACTGTCTCTCCCTCTCTCTCCCTGTCTCCCTCCCTCAAGTATAGAACCCTCCCGAGAACTGATATCGGGTCAGATAGTTGTGTGAAGCGCAGTCTTTAAGGGGTTTGAAATTGTGGGTGTTGTGATGAGTTCCCCCTCAATGGATGGACATCCAGTCTGCAGACATTTCATATCTGAGCTGAGGTGAACAAATCTCGGTGTCCTCACACGGAGACTCTCCAGGCGCTGAAGATTCAGTTATGTGGTGCAGAGACTCTTGGATAGAGAAGTCAGAGATCGGATATTGCTCCACGAGAGCAGTTTCAGGACACGGTAGAAAAAGAGACTTTAAACCGGATCTGAAGCAATTTCCGAAGCCGTTCGTCTCTCATTGAATTCACAGTGCTGCATAGCATATAGATGACTGTAGCAGTTTTGGCACTATTAGATGTAAAAACCATTAAGCTCCATTCATCGTTATGGTTTGTGAATAGCAAAACTGACAGTAATTTCAAAGCCCCTGCTGAGTTCTTCCAGTTTCGATAATGACATAAGCAATTTCCTGATCCGTAGTTCGTTAGGGAGAGATGGGACCAGGCTGCAACTAAAATATTCTCAATTTGCAAATTTAGTGTGTTTTCATTAGCAGAAAATACGAGAAGTTGTATGTAACAAAAGAATAACTGGGTTTTCTTTTCCTCACACAACAGCAAATTGGCACACAAATTGGCTGCAGTGTTATAAAACTGATTTCTATTCTGATTATCATAGTTTTTTTAAGCAGAAAGCAGGTTTAAATAACCTGACAAAGGTACAAATAACTACATTCAGACACTAAATACCAAAAAAAACAATAAAAATGTTACCAAAAACTGGATTTTTTTCAACTGACGCTATTAACAAAAATCCCCTGTTGAGTTCTTCCAGTTTCAATAATGACATAAGCAATTTCCTGATCCGCAGTCGTTTAGGAAAGATGGGATCAGACTGCACCTAAAATATTCTAAATGTGCACATTTTGTGTGTTTTCATTAGTCAAGAAGATGTATCTAAAAAATAAGAAATGACTGGATGTTTTTTTCCTTATACAAGCCGAATTGGTTGCAGTGGTATAACCCATTTCAATTCTGAAACAACACATTTTAGAAACAAAAAGCAGGTTTAAATGACCTGACAAAGGCACAGCTAGCTTAATTAACACACTGAAAACCAAAAGATAAAATAATAATGTTACCTGAAACACAGATTTTGGTCGATGGAGGTTTCTGTAAACAGGAAGTGAGCACACTTTACACTCCCTTACCTTCCTCTCTGTTCGATGTTTGCTTTTGAGCGATCTCACCTTCTTCTTCTTCCAGATGAAAACTCAACCGCTCATGTTTTCCTTCAGACACACTTCAAAAGCACTTCTTCGTCTCCTCCTGTTCTTTTTCTCTGAACAGGTTTTGGTGATTGTGTATATTTTCATGTACAGCCGTCCGCCGTTTCCTGTATGTATGTTTTGTTATTCTAAGCAGCAAAACCAGAGAAGATATAAATATACGTAAAGCGTATTTAAAAGTAACATTTGAATATATGTAGCTTTGTTGGTTGTGATGATTGAGAAAGCATAACAAATTGTGAACATATTCGTCTTTTGAACTTAGAAACATGCAACTTTCTTGATGTTTTTCCTGCCATTAATCATACTGTTGTTCAAGGAGAACGTGTGTTTGAATTCGACATCCAGATGCTTGATCTGCAGCATGTGGTAGATTACTGCAGCACCGCTGTCATATCAGGTGGCTTTGCACCAGTTCATTGCTTTAATAAATCCCTAGATATTATTTTCTCTTTAATATGTACGGTGGCTGACGGGCAACCATCTTACAACGCCCAAACACACTTCAATAAGGAAAAACGTGCTGCATTTTCAAAAGCGATGCAAATAAAAAAACACATAAGTGCCAAAACACATGCATGAAGAAACATCTTCACCAACTTAACGAAACATGCACATTAACGAAGCGTTGCAACTAACAAAATGCTGCAAGAAGCTCAATACAAAACAGAAACAGAGACACTAAAAAGTGACGCTCATACAGCTGGGACCGGAGCGCTTTTTGACATTTGGCGATTATGAAGTTAGCCAACTGTGAATGTACGTTTTATCAGCACATTTTAACGTGATCGGATGAGCCCTTCCGATATTATTGCAGATCTGCAACTAGCTAGCTAATGTAGCTAATCTAGTCATTTCAAATGATATTATGACATAAGAACACCTGAGATTATGAAACAGACTAACTCTACCATCAGTGACAGTTGATCAACTTTATAATCCCCGAACGTCAACAACAAGCTCTGGTCCCAGCTGTGTGTGTCACTTTTTAGTGTCCCCGTTTCCGTAATTCTTTTAGCTTCTTGCGTGTTTCTGTAACGGCAGCGTGTTTTTGGCCATTAGGCGCACCGCAGTACTTTTCCCACTTTAGTTCCGATATAGTTCCGAAATGTCGCGTTCACACCAAAAAGAGCCGGAACTAAAATTAGTTAATGAGAACCTTTTCACCTCCTTTTCCGTCCCTGCGAGAGCAGGGACTTTCGTGGGAGAAAAAGGTTCCTATGTCTGATTGGCTGGGCGGAATGCAAACCACGCCCCGTAAAACTCCCAAAACGTTTTGTGAAGCCGCCATTTTATTATCCTCGCATTAGCATTATTAGCATTAGCCCAGCGCAGAAACGCAGAGAGACTAACTTATGGCAACACAAAATAAAACATGGGAGCGGTGGAGATGAGGAGGTGTCGGCGTTCTGGCGATTTACTCGGAAGTCCCCAACTCCGGGGACTTCGGGTGGCAGTATACGCCGTGAAGTTGTTTGCGGCCTGCCAGTAAACCCAACGCAGAAGAAGAAGAAGTGACGTCAGCGGCTTTATTTGCCTAATCCTCCCCCAGGGACTTATTCCGGTGTGAACGCGATCTGTACTTAGTTCATGAGAACTAAAGAGTTCTCATGAACTAAGTTCTGATGAACCTTTGTGGGAAAAGTACTGCGGTGTGAATGCGCCTATTGTAACGTGTTTTCCCTTAGTCAGCCACCATACTTTACAATAACTAGTTTGAGTCAGATTGTAGTATTGTAACGGAAATACATCTGTTGCTTTAAATTAAAAATATTACATCATGGATATATTTATATCCTCATAACACAATCATTGGGTATATTTTAGTCCTCCAGTTTACCTCCTAGTAGTTGTTCTGTATTGCTGTTATTGGTAAGCACAGATAGCATCAATACAATCAGGGTGAGAAGCGTTAAGCCACGGAGTCGGTGTGATAGCTGCCAGAAAGCATTCACAGATTACATTTTGTACGGTCTGTGCAGAACAAGTCTTTCCGAATAGGTGCCTATATACTGAATAGCATCCGTATTATCTCATAAGCAGCAGACAGGACCTTAAATCTGAAACGTAACAGGGTTCCTGGCTGTGGCTGAGACCGAGTCTGGTGTCTCGTTTAGCAAACTGACGACAAGTGAGACTATTGCTCAAACTCCTGTACATTGAACACGCTATATATCAAAGAGTTTGCTAAACTCGGGAGGCCAGACATGAAGACAGGAGCAGATGCACCCAGCAGACGATCTGGTTTAGCCATTTCCTTCATGGGTACCCGGAGAGAGCCGTTTTGTAGCTCGCTGTGTGTGTGTTTGTGTGTGTGTGTTTGAGTGGGAAAGCGCGGGGGCAGCTGATTGGCGGACAGGTCAGCGTCTACAGAGCAGTGGCATTTCTCTAATTGGCACTTGTTACAGCGAGAATGAGTCGGTTCATTATTGTCCGTGCTTGACGTGATCCATCATAGCATCGACACCCCTCCACTAATGTGACAGTTTGCTCTCAAGTCGTTTTAAAGGTGAAATTCCCCCTCTAATGGCATTATTCATAGATTTCTATTATCTTATTTCAGTGTTGAAACAAGTGGTTGAATAATCCTTTTTTTTCTTTTAAAAACATGTGCTTTATGATGGTCATATATTTCTCTGAAAATGTGGTGTGTTTTTCATAGTAGAAACCTGTTAAATCAATTCAGTTTCAAGACCCTCTAGCTTTGCCTCATATTGTAATGTTTCTTGATATGATCTTGTAATCCCATCCAACTATTATGATAGAACTGAATTTCCAATTTTTTATTGAACATTTTGTATTTGTAATAATAGAAATGTTTGAGAAAATGTTCTATTGATCGACATGAAGAGTTGTTAGTCGAGACAAGTCTAAAATGTGCATCTTGATTACAATCAAGACTCTTAATATGAGTGACCAAGGGTGTAATGAAGTAACAATGAAATAGCAGACCGTCTTTCAGCCACAAATACTCCTTATTTTGTTTCAATAAGTATGGAAATCAACATTAGAAAAAGAGTGTTTTGTCATTTTTCTTCCATGGGGTGTGATGTGTTATCAGTTCTGTGATATTACTTTCTTTTCTTTGATTAAAATACTTATGCAAAAACAGGCTGCGTGCTGTGAAGTTTGTGGAAATAAGACACGGCATGAATCGACAACATAGCCATTGGCTTAACAAGCAGGAATGGGTTCAAATGAAATGAGATTTGGTCAAATTAATTTAGGGGACATCACAGAGTAGAAAGACTTGCCATCCTCTAATAAACTGAATGGCATTTCCATGTTTATTTGAGACGAGAAGAAAGACTCGAATTAATAAATAATAGTTCAAAGGCTAGCTTGAAATTGTGTGATGTTAAGGGTGTAATACATCCACCGTGAATGAAGAGTCTGCCGGCTATACTGAAAGACTCTTTCCATATAGCGTGTTTCAATTTACTGCTGCTTCTCTTTATTGTAGCCTTTGAGAACACGACACCCCTCCCCGCTGTCACACCAGGAGCTTCCTCTTCATGGTCAGTCTGTAAATGATTTGGTAGCCGTCGTCCCAGCCGTAGAGCTGCTTCTCCTCGGGGTTGTATTTCAGACTGGCGTGGGCTCCGTATCTCCTGGGGAAGTATATAAGGGGAGCCTCCTCGCTGACCACCATGTCGTTGACGTCAAACAGGCACTGGATTCTCGACCGGCTCGCCAGACGAGTGTTGTAAACGACGTAGACGGTCCCACAGACGACAAACGCCGCCTCTGCGTTCTCCCGTGGGCACCGGGTGTCCCAGATCTGTTCTATATCGAGCGTGGTGGGGTCCATCTTCGCGAGGTTGATGTTAGGTTCATTGTCACTCATGGCGTACAGAAGCCAGAGGCCTTCATCGTCTGCTGCGAGGTCCGCTACGATCTCAGGGTTGAGGCTGTAAACACTGGCTTGGCTCTCGACGGGGAACATGGCGATATCTGTCACCGAGCCGCTCATCAGGTCATATTTGACCACCTGAACGTCCATATCCTCCTCCTGCTCTACGTAGTACAGATATCCGTTATACACAGCGGTGCCAGGGCTGGTCCAATCAGAGGGAAGACGTATCTGTCGGCTGCCGATGGCGTCAGGAGAGCGGGAGAAATCTCGAACAGAGTCGAACTGATGGATGGTGTCTCCCGATGTCCCGTTGAAGACGTAGACCTTGGACGACCTTGGGTCTCTGGTCCACATGCCCTTGGGACTGCCCACTCTCTTTAGGATCTTCACTGATCTGATGCCAGAGATGATCTCCACACAGTCTGCCGTGGGAGGAAACACAAAGAGAGGGGTCATGTTTCTGTACTGTTGTTCGCCTGCCAAGCTTTCCTTGTTAAACAATATCCCTTAATGATACTTTATAATAGTTAACCCAATAGTCAGAACAAAGACAGAAAGCCCATTTGTCCAAAAGTCCATTATCTGGAAAACAAATGGCCATTAAACTGAAGGATCATTGTCAAAAAACACACTCTTTCTGCAATTATCGTTGTCCCACTCTAATCTGCATTTTGATTGGCTTACCCTGATATTCTTACCGTCACCATAACCACTCTAACTCCTTATCCTTAAACCTAACCAATGCAATCAACAGAAAAAAAGCAAAGTAGGGCGTGTTAAACCTACGCCGTAGTCGAAATGCAGCCTTGATTCTGAATAATAGTCAGCCATGTATGCTCTTTGTTTGAGAGAGAGGGTATTTTCAGAGCATTTGTTTTGACAGGCTTTTGGAGAAATCGGTGATATGGGACACCACTGTTGGGCCGTGCATTATACACTTGACTCTCCTTGATTAATAACAATCCCATGTGGTATGGTTTGATAAATGATGTTTCATCCGTCCTTTTGGAAGGGGCGTATCAATGTGCTGCAATACCCATGAGCCTTCCTGCCAAGGCCCATTTATAATGTGTTGTTGCTGTAGAACATTCATTCATAGGAACAAATAAACAGAAGCTAAATTCCCAAAAGCCCAACAGCTAAAAACCAATACGGCACCAACACGATGGTGAGAGTCGACAAACCAATCGGGTCACAGTGACTATGTCAACTTCTTATATACAGTCTTTAATAATAGATGTTGTTTATACATTCATGAATATTTTATATTATAGAACCATTACAGGCTTTAAAGCTTCTTAAGAGGAAATAACTTTAGACAGCACCAGATGCTGCTCCTCAGATTACACGTCTATCTACAATGAAAACAACACAACCCTAATTAAAAATGTTTCACAGGTGTGACATTAACGTGATTATAATCATTTAATCTTAATTTGTTTTATTGTATTTCCCAGCTGGCACAATTAGTTCCATTACAGGGTATATGCAGGAATCCTGAAGTCAGACCTTTTAAGACCTTTTTTAAGACCCTTTCCATACATTTTAAGACCTCATCGCCACTTGGAGTTTTAACCGGTTACCTTGGCGACACGCTTTACCTCACATTGACTATATACAGTATTGATTGTCCTTCCTCCTTATCTTCCAACCATTTGGACGCAGACTTGCATTTCCCCATAACGACGTTTAACAACCGGCGTAAACGGACCTTCGCGCTATCAAGCAGTGAGCGTGCGACGTCCTGTTCAGATGACGTCTAACCCAACGGGATGCCATCAATAAACTACACAGAATCACACTACACACCGACGCCATGATTACATTCAGGCAGACTGTAGAATACAACCTATTTGGACCATTTATATACTTATTGAAAACAAGCTACAAAATGTAATACCTTTGAAAATGCCGGTTAATAATTTTTAATAGCCTTAATTTTCGCTAAATTGATTTATCAACTTTTAATACGGACACCCTGTATTATCAGTTTTCAGCCAGGTGCAACATCTCCGCTGAAATGTGTATTTGTGTACCGTAACATTTAGAAAACATCAAACAGCCTGCAGCAGTCAGGGGGAAATTGGATAAATATTAAGAGGAAACATGAGTGAAGCACACTTGACGATGCTCTCTGTAGGAGGAAGATTAATACAAACACACGGATAAAGGATGCCCCCCATTATGTGTCCTGGAGCTAAATTAGCATTGTGCTCACAAATCTAAAATGGGTTCCTACAATGCGTTGAGGTTCATTTTGGGTCACTTGACAAACATTTACAATGGCTCACTGTGTGCAGAGCGAACATGAGCTCGGAGAGTCGAGCAGCTGACCTCAGGGCAGCTTCCTGTCTGCGGAGATTTTGCACAGAGAAACTCATACAGCAGCCTTTTCTCCGCATCATCCACCTTGTATTTAAACATCTGGATTAGAGAAAGCTCCTTTAATAAGTAGGGCATGATCCGCATTATAATTGAGGGCAGAGCATGTTAATAATTCTTGAATGTATGTGTAATCGATTGTCTTATAGGCAGCGTGACTAATAAATAAATCAATATTTGTTCTCATGTGAGTGTTTTAATGGTACCAAAGAAATCTTATGAACCTTCCTCAGGGATTTAGCTTTTGGATCCATTTGAAAAATATGGATGTTTTGCTTAATGTGCCCATTCAGTGTAATCTTCAGATATAAAGTCTGATGTGTTTCATCGATTTAAAAGTGGGGTTTCACAATTTCACAAAAGGGGTTTTAAGTCCCTGTATTATTCTGAGTAAATGAGTCATCGCAGCAGTTCTATCTCAGCACTGTTCATGGCAGCACGCCTCGGGATCAGGAGATTATGAAGACGAATGCTGTGCCGAAACAGCGCAAGGCAGGGGAGTAGCTCTGCAGAAATAAATGAGTTGCATCAAGCCATATGTCTGCTGGAAAACATGACTCCAAGCCCTCCGTTAAATGACTTGTAACAGCACTGTGTTTGTTTCTCGTTTTCCAGAGGCTTTTCCAAGACACTTTCTCTGCACAAGGGGTGGTTTTGATCATGGTGTGATGTGAAATGCTAAAATTAAGCATAGAACAAACAACCTGTGTATATTCCTTAAGGTTCTAACTGTGCCGGGGCTCCGTCATGAATGAAAATGAAACATCAAAGGGAGCCGCCCAGCAGAGAACGCTTGTCTGAAGTGAGCATGTACTTCCCTGCAGCTCACCAGAGACTCTGGATTGCAGCTCCTCCCAGTCTTCCCCCTCTTCCTCTTCCTCCCCTCTGCTCTCCTGCAGCCCCCAGGCTTCCTGCTCCACCACCTTGTCTGCTTTATTCGCACAGGCCCGAGGGGAAGTCTGGGTTTCTACGAAGTCCATCTCTCGTTCCACCCGGTCTACTCGGACTCCAGCTCCTGTCAGATCCTCCAAAATGGTGCCGTGATCGTTCCTCAGCCCATCCATGGCTTCAGCGGTTAGCTTTTTAAAATCCAGCAGCTCTGTGTGGTAACGGCGGGATTGGTCATGCCATAACTGCATATGATCCTATTCAGACAGAAGAAACAAGCGTTAGAATAAATGTAGGTTATTATTTGGTTCTTTTTATAACCCAACAAAACAAAAAGCTTACGGGATGCTAACGGCCCATCCACCCAGCAGCGTGCCTTGAAATCTTTGAATGGGGTGACGTCACTTTTCGCCGAACTGCATTGCGGGAAGCGACGCGGAGCTTTGCTGGCAGGGCTCGCTGCAAAAGTTGAACAATGTTCAACTTTTGACGCCTCGGCAGAAGCGTCAGCCAATCAAACCGCAGCTTGTGTGTCAGGGGCGGGAGATTCATGTGATTGGTTGTTGGTCGAGTTTCAGACACGCCCGCCGGCAAGCTTCAACGCACGCCGCTGTGTGGACGGGCCGTAACTGTGAGGTTGTTCGGTAGTGCTTTGATCTCAATGCTAATGTCAGCATGCTAACATAGTCACAATAACAATGCTAACATGGTGAGGTTAAACAGGTTTTGGTACCATGTTCACTATCTTCGATTAGCGTGCTAGCATGCTAACATTTGCAATTTAACGCTTAACACAAAGTACAGCTGAAGTTGATATATGAAAGGTTTTGCAAGTATTTGGTTATTATTCAAAGGGTGAAACAAAATAGGGCGAACAATTTAAACATCATAATGTAAACATCAATATGTAAAGTCCGGGAAACATTTAAGTTATTTCAAGTCCTCATGAGTCCATTCTTAAGTGTGAGTACATTTCGTTAAGTCTTTATCGAGATAATTCAGTAAACATCATGGTGGTGCTACAGGAAAAGTTAGAGGAACATGTAGCTTAGCTAAGGCAGCCCATGTACCAAAGCTAGCGGATATATCCCTTAAAGGTCCTTATTATACTGTTTTTCATCAATATATTATCTCAGATATATACAAAACATGTCTCTGAAGTGTTTGGCTCCAAACACCAAACAGATCATTGCAGGATTACCCATAATCCCCTCTGTTTCAGCCCTGTTTCAAAGTGCTGATTCTCTGTCTGTTACTTTAGATGAAAATAAGGAGCCCCTCCCCACGCCCCTCTGAGAGATATTTGGTTACAAAGAACACAATGGTGCTCTAGGAGGAGATTCAGGTGATAAGGTGTGGGGGGGGGGGGGGGGGGGGGGGGGTTACCTTGGTTGCTGATTGGCTAATGGTTACACAAGACAAAAAATGACATCATAAAGTGGCCAAAATCTGATCAGCTCATTTTCAGACAGGTTTTTATAGAAATGGATCAAAAAGAGAGAGAATCTTTGTTCCTGAAACTTTCAGAGTCTCTTTCCACAGAGGGGACACATGTTGATGTAGAAGAGACATGAAGAAGAGGGGACACATGTTGATGTAGAAGAGACATGAAGAAGTGGATTTTGCATACTAGGTGACCTTTAAGAGTGGGGGGGGGGGGGGCCAAATTAAAGCTAAAAGTGGATTCAAATACACGAGGTGGACAATACAATCACACCATTTGCATTTAGCTCATAGCTAATCCTCAAAGAGCTGCTAGTGTGAAAACAGATACTAATTTAAAAATACTAATTTAAAATGCTTTTATACTGCACCTGCATTTACAAGGTTAATAATGTTGTTCATAATTCAAAATGTGACTGGATGCAGGAGGACATTCTAATATGTGTTACACTCTGTATTCCTCATACTATGTGTTGGGATATACTACTTACAGTAGTACAGCAACATACTTAACACTATAGTAGGGGTATTGGAACACACAGTCTTTCTGCACACCAGAACGTATCTTGGGAATTACAATGTTCCCATTTCAATCAAAGCAATCTTACATCACCAACACGAATACAGTTTCTCGGTGCAGTGATTGACACGGTCAGAGTGACAGGCGTATCATTCAGAGCGAGATATAATAACTGACGGCTTCTCCTCCGCCACAGTTTCATGTTCTGCCTTGCTCACTGTGAGCCTGAGGTCAAATGGAAATGGGAACTCAATAAAATATAGCTTGATGAATTGCTGTGTTCATATCCATGCAGAAGTTGAAGCAGCATATTGGAATTGAGACTGGAGGAAAGCCACAGGAGGCGAAGACAGCAGTAGTTAGCTGTAAATACACTTCATTTCACGCAGATTACAGATTCAACTTTGTCATTTTCTTTGCAGCCACACAGAGGATGAAAATAAGACTGAGACTCTAAAAATATACTCTGAGAGAATACATTAAAACAATTATTTAAATGAGAAATAAACTCAAGTTACTCACAGAGGCAAGCACAAATGTAATAATCTTGCATTTTGTTCCACAAGCCAACAACAATCTTCCCTTTGCAAACATTTCAGTCTCACAACCTGCCTTTGAAACACAATTCTAGTAATTTGATTCCTTCCCAGCGGCACTTCCTTCGACCTTTGCAGAACACTTCCTTTCCATTAGGATAGTGGGATGTTGCCCAGCATGGCAGCAAAACCTGAGTGTGTACTCATTACTGATGTGTCATTGTGTTAAGATGCTGAAGAAATTGTAACGTTGTTGGACAGAAACTGCATGTTGCATCCACTGATACTGCTTCAGCGGCCCCTGCAGAGTCAATGAACTGTGCAGGGATTGCATTAATTGGGTTTCAAGACATTCAATTTACATAAAAGTGAGCAAGACGAAACGATCCACTTATATTTCTATTTGATACCTATGGCATTGCATCGGCCCTTCAATCATTTTTTATTGTTAGAGTTTATAGATTTTTTTTATCTGCACGTTCAACTTGTATATTTTCACTTTTGTATTCTATTTTGAGATGTTTAGAGTCAACATTATGTTACTTATACTCAGTACTGTGGACACTCCCCACAGGAGCAATTAGGGGTGAAGTGTCTTGCCCAGGGACACAACGACATGCTGACTGCAGTGGGGTTTGAACCTGTGACCCGCTGATCCCAACACCAACACAATAGTCCACTGCGCCACACGAGTTAAGAATTGTTTATTTTTACTCTTTTAATTTATACTTTTGTACAATGGGAACACAAACATTTCCGAATTTGGGATCAATAAAGTACATCTCATCTCATCTTAACACTATTTAACATCTCTGCACATAGTTCATATTTTCATACTTAATATCTCTGTGACTCCCATAGTCAATATGTTGTTGAATATTCTCATTTTTAAAACACATATACTTGTTTTTGATTGTTTTAATTAGGATTTTTCAATTTAATTTTGTGCATTTAGCATTTCCCTCATCTTCTTTCTGACAATGTGGAATACCAAGGGGGACATATGTATGTGAAAACCTACTTGGCAGTCAAGACGATTCGGTCAACTGATGGAAAACAACAGAACATTGATCAATTATCATTTAAATGGGAATTGCTTCTTACCTCAATAGCCAACAACCTGTTATCCAGGTAATCCATCAGGCCATGGTAGTAATACTGAGCTCCGGTTAAAGTCCAGAAAGTGGAAACAAGGAGGAGAAACACCGGCTTCATTGTGAACCGATCAATGGGGACAGATTACTTTCTTTGTCCTTCAAGATTTGAGATGCTTCTTCAAGTTTTCCTCCTCCCAGATTCAGAGATGTACACAACCTACCTTTGTACACAGAGCAACTACTGTACATGTGCAAAGAGGTGAGGAGGATACAGAGAAAGTGAGAGCCCGCTCTGAGACTTTCCAATTCTTTGACCGCTCTCACTTTGCTGGAATGTTTTCACTAACTCTCAGGGAGGAGCCTTGCGCCTCTAACCACTCTGTCCAGGGAAAGTGAATGTGCTACACACAACTCAGTGTTTGTTGCACATGTTGTACACACTGTCTCAGACATGTACAACGGGATTAAAGTGCAGACAGAAGACAATTAGAAATCTCTGTTGAGTTTATATTGCATTTAGTTAATAACGGCAGTCATCTGGGAAATGGGTGGAACGGAGCAACAGAGCAGATACTGTAAGGAAATGAATACGCCGCCTGTTTTATAAACTGTATTAAAGCCACAATGATGTCACCCGTTGGTTTGTGGGGTAACGCTTTGAAGCCTGTACTTTGGCATTTCAGCCAACTTCGTTTTTTGGAAAGGATTACACCAAAAAATCTTTAGGAGACCAACTTATCACTACTTTCATGAGCTGAAAACACTTTGTAAATAGTTTTAAATATGAAAAATAAGGAAAGCATCCACACAGAACAATACGTCTAGAAACTCACAAAGCCACTCACTGTTGTTTATCGTCTATTTTTACTCGATGATTTTCAAAGTGAACATCAAGCTGTGTTGAAAAAGACTTGAAACTAAGGATTAACACCACAAACTCACCACGGGAATGTTTTCTGAGGTAAATAATTAAGTTGGAAAATGTATAATGTTCTCAAAGTCTTCAACACAATCAGAGTTATCAGTGGAACCAGTGTCACCGCCTGCTGGCCATTTGAAAGAATGCCAGTTTAAGCCACTTCCCAATGGCTTAAAGGTCACCTATTATGCAAAATCCACTTCTTCATGTCTCTTCTTCATCAACATGTGTCCCCTCTTCTTCATGTCTCTTCTACATCAACATGTGTCCCCTCTTCTCCATGTCTCTTCTACATCAACATGTGTCCCCTCTTCTTCAAGTCTCTTCTACATCAACATGTGTCCCCTCTTCTTCATGTCTCTTCTACATCAACATGTGTCCCCTCTTCTTCATGTCTCCTCTACATCAACATGTGACCCCTCTTCTTCATGTCTCTTCTACATCAACATGTGTCCCCTCTTCTTCATGTCTCTTCTACATCAACATGTGTCCCCTCTTCTCCATGTCTCTTCTACATCAACATGTGTCCCCTCTTCTTCAAGTCTCTTCTACATCAACATGTGTCCCCTCTTCTTCATGTCTCTTCTTCATCAACATGTGTCCCCTCTTCTTCATGTCTCTTCTACATCAACATGTGTCCCCTCTTCTCCATGTCTCTTCTACATCAACATGTGTCCCCTCTTCTTCAAGTCTCTTCTACATCAACATGTGTCCCCTCTTCTTCATGTCTCTTCTACATCAACATGTGTCCCCTCTTCTTCATGTCTCCTCTACATCAACATGTGACCCCTCTTCTTCATGTCTCTTCTACATCAACATGTGTCCCCTCTTCTTCATGTCTCTTCTACATCAACATGTGTCCTCTCTTCTTCATGTCTCTTCTACATCAACATGTGTCCCCTCTTCTTCATGTCTCTTCTACATCAACATGTGTCCCCTCTTCTCCATGTCTCTTCTACATCAACATGTGTCCCCTCTTCTTCATGTCTCTTCTACATCAACATGTGTCCCCTCTTCTTCATGTCTCTTCTACATCAACATGTGTCCCCTCTTCTTCATGTCTCTTCTACATCAACATGTGTCCCCTCTTCTTCATGTCTCTTCTACATCAACATGTGTCCCCTCTGTGGAAAGAGACTCTGAAAGTTTCAGGAACAAAGATTCTCTCTTTTTGTCCTGATCCATTTCTATAAAAACCTGTCTGAAAATGAGCTGATCAGATTATGGTCACTTTATGATGTCATAACGGTGTTTTGGCTTGAGTAACCATTAGCCAATCAGCAATCACCCACCTTATCACCTGAATCTCCTCCTAGAGCACCATTGAGTTCTTTCTAACCAAATGTCTCTCAGAGGGGCGTGGGGAGGGGCTCCTTATTTTCATCTAAAGTAACAGACAGAGAATCAGCACTTTGGAAACAGGGCTGAAACAGAGGGGATTATGGGTAATGCTGCAAGGATCTGTTTGGTGTTTGGAGGCAAACACTTCAGAGACATGTTCTGTATATATCTGAGAGCTATAATATATTGATGAAAAACAGTATAATAGGGGACCTTTAAATGTTCAGACTTGGAGGGAAAAAGATATTTAACGCAGACAATCGAGCAGGCAGGAACCGATCAGGGTTTTACCGACGGTTTGTAATAAGTAGTAATGAGTCCATCGCACGTATGGGGAGTCGTGAAGTTATGACACGCAAGTCCAACTGCAGGGAACAGTTTGCGGATATTGTAGCAACATTTAAACTTTGACGATCTGGCTGTGAATGGACAAAAATAGGGCATGCGTGTTTGTATTCAGTAGTTGTGTATAATGTGCTTTCACCCCATCTCCCTCTCTCTGGGGAGCCTTATCCGGTGGCTCTGTGTAATTGGCTGCAGGGATCCTCACGAATCGAAAGTCTCTCATTTTCTACCAGAGTCAGAGAGCCTTCTTTGTCACTAAAAAGGTCAATACAACACACACACAAAACAAAACTTCATCATCATGATAACAGAACAAAACCACAGGGAGTAATAAAAGGCGAAATAAGTCCAGAAAAGTCTTTCAACAAAAGTCGTTTTGCAGGTGATAACATCAAGATATGAAATACAACTGTACCAAACTGCAGGTAAAACATTTGCAGGCTTCACTCTCGGTTGATCTGCTTTACTGGTTTACAACATACAGCCCCTCTCTCACAGTGACAGCTAGAATTAGTCAATAACGCTTCGTTACAGCCTGGAAGGAGATTGGTTTCTGTGATGTGAGCAAACAGGGTGTACTGTAGATTATCCTCGCTGCGTGAGCGTTTGATTACACAGGCATCATCACACTGACTGACAACGCCTGACCTCTCACACCGGGGAGGTTTAGAGATGTCTCAGTAACTCCATTCATTTCTCCTAGTTAGTCTACTCATTTCTCCTGGTTAGTCTACTCATTTCTCCTGGTTAGTCTACTCATTTCTCCTGGTTAGTCTACTCATTTATCCTAGTTAGTCTACTCATTTCTCCTGGTTAGTCTACTCATTTCTCCTGGTTAGTCTACTCATTTATCCTAGTTAGTCTACTCATTTCTCCTGGTTAGTCTACTCATTTCTCCTGGTTAGTCTACTCATTTCTCCTGGTTAGTCTACTCATTTCTCCTAGTTAGTCTACTCATTTCTCCTGGTTAGTCTACTCATTTCTCCTGGTTAGTCTACTCATTTCTCCTAGTTAGTCTACTCATTTCTCCTGGTTAGTCTACTCATTTCTCCTAGTTAGTCTACTCACTTTGCAGGATTGATGATTAATCCGTGTTCATTCGTTGAAGCGCTGGCGACGAGTATGTCGTCGAGGTAGACAAACACAAACGGCAGGTCCGGCAGCACCGAATCCTTCAGGCGCTGGAACGTCTGAGCGGCATTCTTGAGTCCAAAAGGCATCCGCAGGAACTCAAAAAGTCCAAAAGGCGTTATCACTGCTGTCTTGGGAATGTCCAGGGGGTGCATGGGCACCTGGTGGTATCCACGCACCAGGTCCACCTTGGAAAACACCCCCGTACCGGCCTGATGCGCCGAAAAGTCCTGAATGTGCGGCACCGGATAGCGGTCAGGCGTAGTGGCGTCGTTCGGTTTGGGAATGACGTGCAGGGGGGAAGCCCAAGGACTGTCGGAGCGGCGGACAATGCCCAGGCGCTCCATGGTTGCGAACTCCGCCCTCGCTACAGCCAGCTTAGAAGGGTTCAACCGCCGGGCCCTGGCATAGACAGGAGGCCCCCCGGTAGTGACGTGGTGTTCCACGCCATGCTTAGTGGTAAGCGCAGAGAAGGTGGGTAGCGACAGGTCTGGAAACTCGGCCAACAGTCTGAAAAACATGTCTGCCCCTGACAGCGAGCCTGACAGCCCGACGTACGCTGCGCTGCCAAGTGTGCACACGAGGGAAGAAAACGTTAAGGCATCAACCAAACGCCTATTCTTAACGTCCACTAAGAGTCCATAAGCACACAAAAAATCCGCTCCGAGGAGGGGAAAACAAATGTCCGCTGTCACGAAATCCCAGCTGAAACGCTGTCCTCCGATGCACAGACACATAGGCCTCACGACGTACGTGCGAATGGGGCCGCCGTTAGCCGTCGTCAATCGCGGTCCGTGCCCCCCACGGACGACGTCTTCACTCGACGCTGGAACTATGCTCCGTTGAGCGCCCGTGTCACACAGAAACAGGCTCCCCGAAACGCTGTCGCTGACTAAGAGGAGCCTGCACGTGCCGCCGACGCTCAGAGCCCCTCTGTAGCTGCACGGAGCGATGCATCTCTTCACCCTTGTCCCGAAACGTGCGTGGTAAACTCACTCTCCTGCGTCTCCACACTGGCTCGCCACAGCCGTGTCCGGCCTCCGCCACACTTTCTTGACTGCAGGTGGGCCGCTGAGCGTCGCGGCTAACGTCTCTGCACCGGGCTGTTGTATAGCCAGGAAAAAACGATCTGCTTCCTCAGCCAAAGCACGGGGCTCCGTGACAGGCGTGTTGGCCAGCGCCGTCTTTACCCGGGGAGGCAAGTGACGCAGGAAAATCTCCGTGAATAAAATCCGGGGATCTTCCCCCCCTAGCAGATTTAGCATTTTCTCCATTAGCTGGGATGGCTTGCTGTCTCCTAGGCCTTGAATGTCAAGTATCTGGCGGGCCCTCTCCTTCGCAAATAAGCTAACTGTCTTAAGGAGAAGGGCCTTAATCGCCTCATATTTGCCATATTTATTATATATATATTATATACATATATTATATTGTCATATTTGGGGCTGCGAAGAATCCCACCAACCTGGACGACGCAGAGCTGCCCAGCGCTGCTACCACATGGTAGTATTTCAGGTCCCCGTCACGGACCTGTCGGCAGGCGAAGTGCGCCTCCACATGTGCGAACCATGCCTCCGCGGCGTACTCCCAGAATTCCGGCAGCTTTATGAAAACATCGCGCTCAGCCATGTTCGTTCATTTCCGGAAACTTTCTCGGGAAAAGTCGGGCTCACCAGTGTAGTGCCATGAAGAGAGAGTCGGAGGCGGTGTATTAAGAATGGAGTTCCAATCTTTATTATCCATTTATATCAGAGAGGTTAACACATGCACTGCTCTGCCTGATGAGCTGGAATGGAAGCTAACGCTACAGGTGTTCCCACTAAAGGGTCCGTGTGGCAACACAATACCAGAGGTGAATTATGTCCAATAACCTGGCACCACAAACGCAATTAATTCAAAAAATTAATTACCACCGTTAACACGATAATTTTGACAGCATTCAAATATATTGAAAAAAAGTATGATGTTTGCCTGAAATGTAGCAGAGTAGAAGTATAAAGTAGTTGTTAAATGGAAATACTCAAGTAATGCACAAATATGTCAAAAAAAGTACTTAAGTACAATACTTGAGTAGATGTTTCCATCATTGATAATTAGTGATATTGGGCTATAAAAATACATTTGGATTGACTAATTGGATTGAATTTGCCTTACTCAATAAATAAAGACAGATCAAAGATAAAGTTATAGCTATGAAACATGAAGACATTTTACAATTCAGTACACAAACCACAAAGTAGTTCATGTCCTTGTGTGTTTCTGTTTCATCATAGTTTGATTACGAGCCTCTGCAGCCGCCTAATGGCCGACGTCTCTAACGGCGCTCTTCTTCTCTGATTGTCCGCTGCCCACCATCCTCTACTGAGACCTGAACTGAACCCCGACCCAACCAACCCTGAGTCTATTTATACGGCCACAGACGGCAGGCCAGACGGTGAGTGTCGTCATGGTAACAAAGTGCCACACAGCTGCTTTTAGAAATCGAAATGGTGCGACTTGGAGTTTGATCTAATCTGGAACACATTGCCTCTGGAGCATTGACAGGCCTACAGCTGTAGAAGTGTGTGTGTGTGTGTGTGTGTGTGTGTGTGTGTGTGTGTGTGTGTGTGTGTGTGTGTGTGTGTGTGTGTGTGTGTACCCTAGAGGCTTTTGTTTCAATCATAGTCTCAGATTGATGTGAGTAATTACAGTTTTATTCCTTTTTACTGCTCAATTTTTTTCTGAATTGATTTGAAGCATGCGTCTCAAACTGCCTGCCAGTCAGTGCAGATTGTTTAATCTATTGTTAATTATGGGTTTAATGGTCCAATTGAGTATAGTGTGATGTGATCAAAGGGCAACGCATCACTCAGGATCCATTATGCTCTTCTAAACATCGGCATATTGCAGTCTCATAACCTTTGAGCTCGAGGCAATGAAAGGTGTAACTGTAGCTCCGACATTTGTTTAAGGGTGGGACGCATTGATTGGATTTAATCAGGTGAGAGAAGACAGAAATGTCCTGTGGCAAGATCAGAAAACACACGAGTATTCATCAAGTGTCTGTAAAGTTATCCACAAGATGGCAGCATCTCTCTTTTTGTGAAATAGTCAGTAGTGAGTTGTGTTGCTCATATGTGCTCCATAAAGTAAACAATACTGTATAACACGTTTTGTATTTAGAGTCCTATTTTAATAAATAGTTTTTTAGTGTTGTTTCACGAAAAAATTTCACTTATTACTTGTTTAATCAACTATTCTTTATATACTTATTCATGTGTATCTACTGTAGATGTGTAGCTGGTGAGGTTGAGCTTTGAATATGAGATGGTTCCCAACGGGGTCACAAAATACATCTGATGGCGGTGATGTGATTAATGGGAGAGGAAAGAAGAAAGTTAAACAGTTCTGCTACAAAACTCACCAAATAATAGGATTTCTTATCTTTGCTGTTCTTTTGAAATATTGACTACTTTAACCTCTTTGGACCTTCAACAGTTATTTACAATTAAATTAAATAACTGTTTAAATGTTGCGACCTACTAAAAACTTGTATACTTCAACATGAGAAGGGACGCCAACCATGTGGTAACAATCCAAGAATATTGGGAACTATTCGTTACATTTTAAACATTGTTTTCAATTTTCTTATCATATGCAATAGTGATTTAAAAAGTAGCCACAGTCAATAAAGCTGTAAAATAAAAGTGTTTTTATGAGGTAAAAAGTACAATATTTCCCTTGTAATGCAATCAAGTATTCATTACAATGAAATGGAAATAGTCAAGTATTACCTAGAGCACATGTGTCAAACTCAAGGCCCGGGGGCCAAATCAGGCCTTGGTGGATTTAATTTCGGCCCGCAGGATAATTTCTAATTCCTATTAGATCTGGCCCGCCGGTATATTGCACGCACACCTTCACTCCATCCTGAGGGTCTCCTCCGCTCAGAGCCTGACCCCAAACATCGATGAGCTTGCTCCCAAGATGAGATGCCAAGTATCTGAGCTAGCATCACAGAGAAGCACACTGAGTTTAATGGATGTTTCCTTCTGCACTTTCTCTCACGACAACACGGCATGTTTGGTTTGTTCTTTGAGGGAATTTTTTTTTTTGAAGCTGTTGTTGGCCTGTGGAGAAATGTAATCATAAGAAATGACTCTGCAGATAGAGCCATAAGAAATTAATGCAACTGATTATTTAATGTTGTTTTTATAGGCAATCATTGAAGCTTTGTTAGTTCCAGGTTTAATCTGTGCAATAAGTTAATTTCAATAAGTTTTGCAATAAACATTGAACCAGTCCGGCCCTCGAGTAGTACCCATTTTTTTATTTTGGCCCACTGTGTATTTCAGTTTCACTCCCCTGGCCTATACTAACAATTTTACTTAGGACTTAATTGATATGCAAGTATAATTGAAATGGCTCATGCACACATTCAAATCAATGGATTTTGCCGCAAAAATAAACATATACATTATTTCATAAGCTTGTGTGCCACTGGTTGGGGAGACACAAGGGGGCAACACGAGTCCCTAAAAGACCAAGGTCAAATTCCCACAACTGTCAAATAAAGGCTGTAGGTATAGCCTCAGTGGGATATCGGCGTGTGGCGCAGTGGGTTGTGTGTAGGTGTTCGGATCAGGTTCAAACCCCACTGCAGTCAGCATGTCGTTGTGTCCCTGAGACACTTCACCCCAAATTGCTCCTGTGGGGATTGCCCACAGTATTGAGTATGTAAGTCGCTTAGGATAAAAGCGTCTAACAAGTGACATGTAATGTAATGTAATGTAATATCACCAATATATAGAGAAGATGAATTCCTTGGTAGACATCTAATGCTCAAACTCAAATAACACATTTCCAAATAGACGTATTTGCGGTTTTTGAGGGGAAAAGTATTAAAAGTGATAAAGTATCAAGCTAATAAAAGAAAGTTAAGTATGTTTGAGTTCTTGAAGAAGGCCAGAGAGCATTAGGAGAAACTACCTCAATACACAATTATTAAGTCTCCTTGAAAAAAGAGAGCACTCGTTTAGAGAATCCATTCTCAGAAATGGATTATCTTAAGACGTGTGAAAAAACTGAAGTGATTTTAGACTACCACACAATGTTACATAAGGTTAATACATGGCCTTATTTCTATAGCATTTATTACCACACACTATAATGAAGTTATGCATAGTTTCAAATGGTTATTGACAACAATTATAACTTGTTTGATGAAGAAATACTTTAGGTTGTTACAACTGTGTTCAACTAGATTGTTATTCATTACAGCAGCCTTCACCTATGGGTGCTCACAGGAGGTCCTTATACCTGCCTGTAACGATATTCAATTTACTAAATGTGTATATACTGCTTACATTTGAAAATACCACAAATCTCAACTTTGTTTATGAATGTTAACGTGTGTGTGTGTGTGTGTGTGTGTGTGTGTGTGTGTGTGTGTGTGTGTGTGTGTGTGTGTGTGTGTGTGTGTGTGTGTGTGTGTGTGTGTGTGTGTGTGTGTGTGTGTGTGTGTGTGACAGAGTGCAGAGGATCTCTATAATCTCACGCGCTGCCTTCACACCAGGCGTCAGGAGCGGCCTGTAAAAACCTCCTTTCCCCTGCAAAGTGAACAAAAAGCCAAGCGGGCGTTAACGGCAACATTCTTTATTACCCTTTCGTATTGATTGAGAGAAAACTTAGCAGCCCGGTGCCAGGTCGTATAAAAGCACAGGCCGAATGGGTGAAGCAACGTAAATCCTTTAGTCCCTTGTAAATAGCTTTAATACACCCGAGGCGCCAAATCACTTGACCTGCGTTAGCCCTGCCGTTTGGGGCTTTCTGGCTGAGTGAGCAGAGTGGAGCCAGCCCTTCTCCTCCCATTCTCTGGCTGTCACTCCAGGTAATAGTCAAGGCCTTATTAGAGACACACTTGCTCTGCCTGGCTTCATTGCATCTCCTGTATTTAATCAGCCTCTTAGAGCCAGGTTTTTCTGCCTCCACAGCTTTGTTAACCTATCAGTGGTAGAAGAAGCACTCCAATTAATTAAAAGGTAGCATTACTACATGGTAAAAAAGTAAAAGTCCTGCTTTCAAACTCCTTCTCAAAGAGGCCGTATTATGCTGAAACGCCTCCATTAGACTCCTTTGTTTACTTCTGTAAAATAGTGACATCACTATGTAACACTTGCACTTCTATTGGCTTGCGCTCCAACACATTGTACCTGATAGAGATGTCCCGCCCCTTAGCCTAAGTGGTTGATCAAGCACAACAGAGCTGGCCAGCTAACCAATCAGAGCAGACTGGGCTTTGGGTTCAGACAGAGGGTGAAAAAAATATGTTTTCTTTAAGTAAAAGTACAAAAGAAAATTGAGCTGTTTAATATTGGCTCGCGAATACGAGAACGAGATCGCGGATACAAGCGGCCGAGATGGGTTTTCTCCGCAGGGTGGCTGGTGTCTCCCTTAGGGATAAGGTGAGAAGTTCGGTCATCCGGGAGGGACTCGGAGTTGAGCCGCTCCTCCTTCGCGTCGAAAGGAGCCAGTTGAGGTTGTTCGGGCACCTAGTTAGGATGCCACCTGGGCGCCTCCCTAGGGAGGTGTTCCAGGCACGTCCAGCTGGGAAGAGACCAAGGGGTAGACCTAGGACCAGGTGGAGGGATTATATCTCTTCGCTGGCCTGGGAGCGCCTTGGGATCCCCCAGTCAGAGCTGGTTGATGTCGCCAGGGAAAAGGAAGTTTGGGGCTCTCTGCTGGAACTGCTACCCCCGAGACCCGACCACGGATAAGCGGAAGAAGATGGATGGATGGATGGAATATTGGCTTCCAAAATGGAGAAGTGTAGAAGTATAAAGCAGCATGATATGAAAATACTCAGTTAAAGTACCGCGTAATTGTATATATATACAGTTTGATAGTTGAGTAAATATACTTAATTTCATCCCATCACTGTAACCTTTGTAGCCCATTTATTCTCTTTACTGCAATCGTTTTCTGAGATAAATCTTTTTTTTTCCATGCAAGTTTATTCTACTGGATCTCTGTTTGATTGTTGGCCACATCATCTTGGAAAGTTAACAGCTTAGTGTGACTACAAACCACATTTTTGGAACATCCTCGGCGCATCAGAGTGAGTCATGATACTACCAGGAATTGTGAAATGGTTTGAGGTGTGAGGTGTATCCAAGCCAGATCTCAATGAAGTATGTATTATGTACACACATCAAGTATGCACAGTACACAGGTGTGTCCCGTTTCAATTCGTTTCACACAGGGACTTCTTGAGAAAATATTCTTTCCAACATGATCTCTAAAGTTGGCTGTGTGCTGTAATGAAAACTGTCTCTCAGCTTGAATGCTCTTTTTCTCGCTGCCCTGACAGCCGAAACGCACTTGCTCTGGTTGTTGAGCGCAGTCCTGTCTGAGGGGCTGGGGACAGCTGCTCAGAGGGGTAACAACTCTTCACAAAAGCAGCATTTATCCATGGTGGGCGCTGCAATGGGAGCTTGACCACTGGAAATAAAGACACAGTATGTGAGAGAAAATCCAAGGAAATGCCGTCACAGCTAGTTGTCGCGGGACAGGAGCACACAGATGTTAGCCACACCGCTCCCCGTCTAGACGCTGCTCTCTGCAGCAAAATGTTGTGTTCACATGATTCTGAGCATCCACAAACACATTTATATCAAGTGGTTTAACAGATAGGTGCACACTTTTTCAAGTCTGTCTTAAACCAGGACTCGCATGCCTATCCAAAGCAGTTCATCAGAAATCTACAGTCGTCGTTATTTGCAATAAAAGTATAACAAAGTTTAACTTAAAGGTCCCATGTCATGGCCATTTCTACTGATCATAATTCCATTGTTGAGGTCTACTAGAATAGATTTATATTGTGCAATTTTCCAAAATCACATTGGTTTCTCATACAGCATCTCTGTATAGTATGTGTATTCACTCCAAAACGGCTCGTTGGAGCTCCTGCCCCCTCCCCTCCGTCCCTATGAGCCCAATGGCCGTCTGCGAGACAGCGAGACACAGCAAAACCCAGCCCAAACACACACACCCGCAGCCTGGCTGGAAGTTTGTGTGTGTGCTCACACACCGACTCACAGCCTCGCCGCGTCCCGCCGTATCAGGGAGGAGAAATCGGCGGAGCTGCAGCTGAGAAAAGATGGAGTGTGTGTGTGAGGAAGTCCACAGATTGGTCAATTTGGACCAATGGGTCCATTTGGGTATGGGCACGTCACTGTACCCAGGAAGAAAACAATGGAAAAAGAGAAATCTCCAACGAGGCGTTCTGGGGCAGCATAGACAGGTATTTTCTGTGTTAGAGTTTTACTCGCTACAGGGTGCACTTTGAGGGTTTGTGACTGCAGACCGTTTACATGCAGAAAACGCTACATAACACACAAGGGGACGGGTAATAACCGGAAAAGCATGACATGGACCCTTTAAAGCAGCAATTATCTACATTTTTTGGGTTAATCGTAACAATGAACATACAGATAGTTATCAACAGAATCTGCACTTCCGTCTCGGCTAACGAAGCTTTATCGTGGGTTTTAGCTCATAGTTTCGCTATCTGACCGAACTTCAAGGTTTTGGTACACTCTCACTGCTCTCATAGTGTCGTTTTCGGCTAAAACAGGGAAGGAAAAAGCTCTAAAAAACCTTCTGTTCACTATCGGCCTCGTACCAAATTGAACTTTGACCACCAGCAGAACGAAATGAAGCATTTAGAAACTAAAGAGCAACATATTCCGCATAAGGAGTTGGAGGAGACCAAAACTGAGCAAAAACGAAGTATTTTATGGACATAATGGACTTCTAGCTCACTTTCTATTTGCTATAGGTGCCTGGAAAAATGACTGCAAATATATAAAAATGTTTCTTTGTAACTGCTAAATGGGTAAATAATCACCTATTTGCCAACAATTTGTCCATGGGAAACTAAAAGGTGATATGTCAATGCTGTGTCACAAGCTACAGTGGGGCAAAAAAGTATTTAGTCAGCCACCAAGTGTGCAAGTTCTCCCACTTAAAAAGATGAGAGAGGCCTGTAATTTCAACTATGAGAGACAGAATGAGGGGAAAGAATCCAGGAAATCACATTGTAGGATTTTTAATGAATTAATTGGTAAATTCCTCTGTAAAATAAGTATTTGGTCACCTACAAACAAACAAGATTTCTGGCTCTCACAGACCTGTAACTTCTTCTTTAAGAGCCTCCTCTGTCCTCCACTCGTTAACTGTATTAATGGCATTTGTTTGAACTCGTTATCAGTATAAAAGACACCTGTCCACACCCTCAAACAGTCACACTCCAAAGTCCACTATGGCCAAGACCAAAGAGCTGTCAAAGGACACCAGAAACACAATTGAAGACCTGCACCAGGCTGGGAAGACTGAATCTGCAATAGGTAAGCAGCTTGGTGTGAAGAAATCAACTGTGCGAGCAATTATTAGAAAATGGAAGACATACAAGACCACTGATAATCTCCCTCGATCTGGGGCTCCACGCAAGATCTCACCCCGTGGGGTCAAAATGATCACAAGAACGGTGAGCAAAAAACCCAGAACCACACGGGGGGACCTAGTCAATGACCTGCAGAGAGCTGGGACCAAAGTAACAAAGGCTACCATCAGTAACACACTACGCCGCCAGGGACTCAAATCCTGCAGTGCCAGACGTGTCCCCCTGCTTAAGCCAGTACATGTCTAGGCCTGTCTGAAGTTTGCTAGAGAGCATTTAGATGATCCAGAAGAGGATTGGGAGAATGTCATATGGTCAGATGAAACAAAAATAGAACTTTTTAGTAAAAACTCAACAAGACGTGTTTGGAGGAGAAAGAATGCTGAGTTGCATCCAAAGAACACCATACCTACTGTGAAACATGGGGGTGGAAACATCATGCTTTGGGGCTGTTTTCTGCAAAGGGACCAGCACGACTGATCCGTGTAAAGGAAAGAATGAATGGGGCCATGTATCGTGAGATTTTGAGTGACAACCTCCTTCCATCAGCAAGGGCATTGAAGATGAAACGTGGCTGGGTCTTTCAGCATGACAATGATCCCAAACACACCGCCCGGGCAACAAAGGAGTGGCTTCGTAAGAAGCATTTCAAGGTCCTGGAGTGGCCTAGCCAGTCTCCAGATCTCAACCCTATAGAAAATCTTTGGAGGGAGTTGAAAGTCCGTGTTGCCCAGCGACAGCCCCAAAACATCCCTGCTCTAGAGGAGATCTGCATGGAGGAATGGGCCAAAATACCAGCAACAGTGAAAACCTTGTGAAGACTTACAGAAAACATTTGACCTCTGTCATTGCCAACAAAGGGTATATAACAAAGTATTGAGATGAACTTTGGTTATTGACCAAATACTTATTTTCCACCATAATTTGCAAATAAATTCTTTAAAAATCAGACAATGTGATTTTCTGGATTTTTTCTTCTCATGCTGTCTCTCATATTTGAGGTATACCTAGGATGAAAATTACAGGCCTCTCTCATCTTTTTAAGTGGGAGAACTTGCACAATTGGTGGCTGACTAAATACTTGTTTGCCCCACTGTATATGCACTAGCACAAGCGGCAAAAAATACATTGCGTTCATTTGTAGCAAAGAAAGTTACGTTGTACTCAAACAAAAAGAGAATTTGATGCTAAAACAGGGGTGACTTTGGAAAATGCTCACTTGATTTTCTCGGATTGATGAAGGCTTTTATGAAATGCCTTAAAAAAAACGTTATTGTTGCAAATCATTTGGGTTTTAGATGGCAGATATGAACATGATGCAAAAAGATTGGATCTAGCCGTTAACATATATAAGAGACCCAGTGAGATGTCTTGTTTGGATCAGATTTAGAGGAGTACTTAAGTTTTATCTAATGCAACTCAATCCCCTGCCATGTGTAAATCAGGTTATATTTCTCAACCCGCTCCACCACCCCCTCCTCGAGCGCCACATGCGTCCCGAGGTCGTCTCCATGACATGTTTCGGCATTGTTCCTCCGGCTGTTACTGCCCGTGGAGCCGTGTGAAGGAACATAGCAGGAGGCGGGCTCGTGCATACCATTATCTCACAAAGCACTCATTACAGGAGTATCTCACATATCCTCTGTACCAGCAGAACATGTCACCTCACGCTCTCCACCTCATTCTGAACACTCAAACCCAACACCTCCTTGGCACGGGGCTCCACTCCAACCATGACTCACTTGAGTGAAATGCATCAAACACTACAGTTGCCAAATTATGAAGTGCACAGCAATGTATGCAATACGGGCTTGGTCGCTTTTTCCTGTAAGCATAGGGAGGAGGGGACTTTGCAACCCACCTGCAAGCCCCCTTTTCATCAAAACATGTCATATTTCGCCACCATACATCATGAGTACACATATTTGTATTCAATGTCAACACCATAGCAGTAAAGGTGAGGTAACAGTCTGCCGACGGGAACATTAAATGCCTGTTATAATTGCTGGAGTTCATTATACAGGTTCTTCACAACATGCTTCAACACTGATTACTGTAGTGAGTAAACACCTGATCCCCGTAGTTATCTTGGTGAAAATCACCACATTATCTGCCCTTACATTTTGTTGAGTGCATGTAAATTGGGCATACTTCTTTTATAAAGGTAATTACATGTTTAGCGGCTCCATGTCTGGATTAGTGAAAGTATGAATGCATCCTACCCTGAGATTTATCCATAATTGCTCTGTAATTACCGTTAGAGAAAAGAAAAACAATTCGATACATCAACCCTGACATCCATTGCATCATGTTAAGGTTATAACCTGTGATCACCAGATAAGAGTACAGTGCTGCGAGATGGAAACAGTTTAGCAGAGCCTGGATCTTGGGGGAAATTGAATCAAATGTAGGAAAAGCCATTAGGTATTTTGTTTATCGGGCTGTCATCTTTAGGTATGTCCTGAGAGTACCTTATCCGAAAACCGGTGTCACAATCAGAGCATGGCAGCAGACCGCAGCGGGCCGGGGGAGATGGGCCTGTCAGCAGCTGTTTCAGTCCGTCGCACGGTGTGGAAAAGCTCTGTCATGGCCCACCTAATGGTGATTGTTTGGGGCGGTGAGAGCCCAGCGTCTTGTCTGCATGCTGGTATCTGACGGGTGAGTGGAAAGAGGAGAAGAGGGGGGGGGGGGGGGGTAAGAGGGGAGATATTTCACTAAGATTTAAAATGTTCCATGATTTCCTCAGTTTATAAAAGCAGGTTTATTCTGTGTCATAAGACAAGGGGATGCACATTTGTATGATCATCACTAAGGGGGAACAGGGGTTATTATGTTTATGTCAGACAGTGTAAAGAATACCGATACAAGTAAATGTATTTTATCATCAAAATAGATAGAGAGGTAGGTCGGTAGGTAGGTAGGTCGGTCGGTCGGTCGGTCGGTCGGTAGGTAGGTAGGTAGGTAGGTAGGTAGGTAGGTAGATGCCATGCACAAAAACCTATATGACACACTACAGGAAAGTAGTGTAATAATTTATAATTAATTAGAAACACTGTAGAGTTTCAGAAGCACATCGACACCCTAACCATTTACACACAGTCCTAAGATAGCAGGAAAGGTAAGGAAAAAGTGGGAGATGGGCAGAAAGGGAAGGGGGAAGAAGTGTCGGTAAGAGAGAGAGGGAGAGAGAGCTAGAGAGACAGAGACAGAGAGGGAGAGAGACAGAGACAGAGAGGGAGAGAGAGACAGAGACACAGAGAGAGAGAGAGGGAGAGAGCCAGAGAGAGAGAGAGAGAGAGGAGAGAGAGAGAGAGAGAGAGAGAGAGAGAGAGAGAGAGAGAGAGAGAGAGAGAGAGAGAGAGAGAGAGAGAGAGAGAGAGAGAGAGAGACTCAGACAGACTGTCTGGCTGCAGCAGGATCCCCAGCACTCAGCGTCATATGATTCTGGGGTCAGAGGTTATCCCCACTGATGAATATCGGGCCGAGCCTCGTCTCCCTCACAAAAGAAAGGGAGTTGTTTTCACTCCCTGTGTCTGGAAAGTTTATTTCAGGAATCCATCCTGCCAGCACGAGACTGTAAACCTGTCTCAGGGTAAAAGAGTTACGTCCACAGATATTACTTTCTCACTTTTATTGGCCTGCCAAAACATATCGAGATGCTCTTTCTCATTCAGATGCAGTCGCAGTGGGAGAAAGGAGGAACGCACAGAGACTGCGTATATCTGCTGCCGTATTTATCCCTGGGATTTTGACAGGATTTGGAAGATTATAGTGTGCAGTCTGTGAACTGTGTGAAAGTACACTGGTGTTTTGTGTTTAATCCTTTTCATACTGAGCGCCTCATCCAACGAGCCATCTCATTATATCCCTGCGTCTTAAGGAGTAATACACCAAGCAGGCAACAGTCTGAACAACAGTGGGAAAAATAGGATTCCCTTGTAAGAACTGATACAAGTTATTTGTGTCCTTACAGTACATGTCACTTGTTAGACGCTTTTATCCAAAGCAACTTACATACTCAACACTGTGGACAAACCATTTGGGGTGAAATGTCTCACGAACACAACGACATGCTAACTGCAGTGGGGTTTGAACCTGTGACCCCCTGATCCGAACACCTACGGACAACCCACTACGCCACACACCCCCCCCACTATTAAGCGTTCCTCCATCTTTTCAACAAATGTGTAAACTCTATTATGAATAATCACAGGGCATTTCAAATAACACTGTCAGCGGGATTTCTACTAAAAGCTTCTGGGAGATTATAGCTGCCCCGGGAGTGACAAGTGTGATAAATGAGATCACACATGAACAAATGGATGGACGAGCCTACTGGATCAGCCTCCGCCGGGATATACACAACCGTTTGACTGTCGTGATCTGAGTAATGAAAAAACCACACGGGCTCTCCCTGCAGAGCGAGGACGATCGCTGACAGCGACTGAGGTGTTTCAGAGAGTCGAGCTGAAAAGGGAGGAGGTCTCTTCTCACACCATCTTTACTGAAGAGTGGGTTCGCTTAAGCTCGAGGAGAATTGATGGCACTGCGGTGGATGGAACATCTCCACAAAATACTGTTTCTTGCTCACATGCTGCTTTCTCATCAATCACACAAACTAAATCAGAGGCAGCAATGACACATTGTTGCTGCTTGTTTGAGGTATGGTTCCCTCGCTTTAGGAAGTTATTCCTCCACAAGTTCACATTTAATGACTTAACTTAATAATAACCTAACAAGAATGATTTTCAAGTTCTTTAATAAACCGTGTTGGAGAAGTACATTTACTTCAGTATACTTAAGTACATTAAGTTAAATTCCTCGTATGTGTGAACCTACCTGGCAATAAACCTGTTTCTGATTCTGATACAAGTTTGATTTTTGTCACATGTTACCTCTACTTGACTCCATTTCAGAGGAAAATATACTACTCTTGTCTAAACTACTATTTTTTTAAAGCTTCAGTTACTCCAAAAATATATATTATTGCCTTTAAAAGGTTTTATGGAAGATCAGTTGTGAAAATAGTGAAAAATAGCGACCAATTCATATTTGGGGGAGGTTACCTAATCGGATTTAATTGGTATTTAGAGGTGGGAGGTAATTCACTTCAGAAGCACTTTCTGTTATATTCCATGGAATGCTCTTAACATCCCGATAGCAATGAATAAATTAAATGCTTTGACAATAAATACATTAAAAAATGTCACCTGTGGAAGCCGTGGCGCTGTAAAAAGCACGACCAATCATCTGAGCCCGGCTAAAGTAACTGGATGGCCTACCTGCCTGTCAGCCTTCCATCTGTGCACAAACTTATCTCGTGCCCTCATTGGTCATGTGCGCGTTCGTGTGTGTTGGAGGAGGGGCTCTGTACGGAAGTAGCAGATTTGTTCGGGTTGTGTATTTTCAAATTCTAGCGCACTCGAGCTGGTTTCTCCATTCTTACCTACCCTACCTTTAATAGAAGAGATTGATTTTGTTATTAAAACTTAAAAGCAACTAAACTAATAAAGTAAAGCGGATCAAGATATGCCAGATTTATCTGTAAGAAGATTATGTTGAGCTTTAGTTAAATCAAGACATATAGCACCTGTCAGGTCTCCTCTAATAGTACGTCATAAGAGCTGTAGTTTATAGTTTGTAGTAATTGGTCCAAACCCATGTTTTTCCCAGGTAGCAGTTACTCTAATCATGTCCTCCCTACCTCATCACTCTGAGGCCCCTCAGCCCTCCAAACTCTGGAGCCTTATCGCTGCGGGGCCTTATCTTATCCCCATCATCGACCTCAGACTCGACACACCCTCAGACATGAGCTACCGGCCCTGGACATCACCAGATCTGCTGTTTTCATTCCCATGGGTCGTCCCGTCTCCTCCCCCCCCCCCCAACCCACCACGCCTGAGTAGCCTCTGCTATCACTTGTGGAAAACATAATGAGGGATATTTGCTCTTATTAGTGTCAATAGTGGCTATTTAAGGCTTAATCATCTGTCATATGGGGAGGAGTATTACTCTGGATGTCTGACATGCTCTCCATAATAACTGAGCTTAGTGCTGCTTTGCATAAGCAGTGGGTGAAAAAGGATTCAGAATCTTAAGTAAAAGTACTAATAGTACACTGTATAAGTAAAACTACTGCATTGAGAATGGTACTTAAGTATTAACTTGTGTTAAAATGTACTTAAAGTAAGGTGTAAAAGTAATCATTGCAGAAAAAAAGCGAATTAATTTGATGGTAGCCCACTCGTGGTTTTAGTTAGTTAAATATAATGTTGGATGGTTTAATCTTTACAAAATAATCATATTTTAAAAGTGTTATCTTAGTATTGTTGGTCAAAATCTGAATGTATACAGTAACTAGTAAATCAATCTATAAAATAAATGTAGTGGATTAAAAAAAATCAAAATTGGCTTCCGAAATTAATTAGAGTTGAAGTATAAAGTAGTAGGCTATACAATGAAAATACCCGGGTAAAGTACCTCAAATGTACTTAAGTAAAGGTACTTTCCACCACTGTGCATTAGGAACCCGGAGAACATGGTACTGCTGTATAGCAATACCAAGTTTTAATAGATAGAAATTAGCCAGTGACGAAAATACTTAATGTGTTTGAAGGGACAGATGCATGTAGGTGTTCTTCTAAAAAACTGATGTAAAGAAGCAGACTCCTTCTCCGTCTTATAACTATCTAAACACACATACACCGCTCACATATTTATAAAGTAATTGGGACTTACTCTTTCGGAAGATCTTGTTATATTCGATGTCCATTGCGAAATAACACCCTTAAATCCGCTTTAAAATATTTTTTAAAAAGACGCTCCAACTCCAGACATTGCCTAAAAATCTGCTGTTTTTAAAAGCTTTGTGGTATCAAAGTGGTCCAGTGATAGTTGTCTACATGAGTATAGGTAAATTGCAAACTGGAACTGCTAATAGATGATTCGGCATACATTTGATGTTGCCTTGTAAAGAAAGAACGGCCAAACAAAAGGGCCTAAATGTATTGCCCATATTGAGTTCAATGCAATACTATCCTACTTCCTGTTTACCCCCAAAGCATGATGGGAAGTGTCGTTCCTAAACTCAGAAATGTATTTAAAAGTAATGCAGGTGTTTCAGCTTTGTTCAGATTCCGCTGTGTCAAAATGTGAAGACCCCTGGCTTAATCAGTAGCCTACAAGAATCCAAGTGATGATTTAATACGTACAAAACACTATTTTCATATTTATTTTTGTTTTATTGCCGGCTAAATGTTTGTTCTTGGCTTTTCTGTGTTCAGATTCGTAATTTCTAATATGTGTGTTGGGAATGTAGTCTTGTTTGTTTGCTGTATGACTTTTTTTCGTGTTATTGTTTTGCTGTTTCTAGTATGTTAGGACCCCCTGGAAAACGAGATGGTTCACCTCAAGGGGTTTATACTAAATAAATACAATTCAGTAAAGTGTAAAACTGAAAAGATACCCCTTATTCCCAGTATGTTTGCTCATCTAAGCTAACTGTCACTGGGCATGATAGTGGTACTCATCATCTCATTTTAATCTGCAAAAAAATCTAACATACGCATTCCCCAAAAATGTTAAATTATTCTTGTAACACACACAGACATAAGCAGTCTAGTGAGGCATGAGAGGAGTCACCACAAGGAGCAAAATAGGTCTTGGGTCTGCGTGTGCAATTGTCCCTAATTATGACAATGATTCAAGAGAGCTGCACATTCCAGTACCTCTTATGGTTTTGCTGCTATGTGTCTTGGAGCCTGTGGAGCCATTAACACGATACCAATCTCACCAATGGCTCCAGTTTGGGCCTCCCACGGGCTCCTGAATGCAACCTGTCCAGCACGAGGGGATCCAAACATCCACCTCAACCCTCCCTCCCCTCTACACTCACACACTTTTCTCCCCCTGAGGAGGTGGGCATCAGGACAAACAATCAATGCCAACGACAGATCCACGTCAGACAGAGCGTAATTATGGGAACAACGTTCTGAGAGATACTGTGTCATTAAAACCCACCGTCTCCACTCCAACTCCACCAGACTCTTTCCTGCTGCCTGCTGTGAGGAGTGTGTGTGTGTGTGTGTGTGTGTGTGTGTGTGTGTGTGTGTGTGTGTGTGTGTGTGTGTGTGTGTGTGTGTGTGTGTGTGTGTGTGTGTGTGTGTGTGTCAAGCTGGACCAGTGTTTCTAACGTCTACCTTGTCCTCATTTAACTTTTTGTGTAATTGCGCCCGAGGTTGCTGAGTGAACCTGTATACGTGCAGAGATGTGGACATGACGGAGACACGAGACAGAAACCTTTTTAGGAGCCATGCCTGACTGAGGGAAGCCACAATTGCACTTGACAGCTGCAATTTGAGAACTAAATTGCTGAAAATACTTACATGGCTGCTGTCTGATTTTAAAACCGCCCTGACAACATCGATGCAAGATCGCTCAGATGATGATGTGACACATTCAGTTTGCGTGGGCTATGGAAAAGTGGTTTTGGCATTTAATGTGCAGGTAAATAAAGGTAATATGATCTGTGTGTGTGGTGCTGTGTTTCTCTTGCGCAATAATTAAGCTGCTGAGCCAAACATTTCATGTAGAGGACGAAACAACAACCAGAAAGCAATACATGTGATTCAAATCTGTCTCTTTTCATTTAAAACACACAAATCATTGTGATGACAGCAAAACAATAAAATGCAGTGTGGATCACCAGCAATGGAAGAGGTAAGCAAGTAAATGTAGCAATACCACACTGTAAACATACTGTGGGTCCTTATCAAAGGGATCATACAGTATAAAGAGGTCCAGGAATGAGTCCTCGTATCTGGAAATGAGTTACTCAGAAATAAGATATGTGGTTAACACATGCTTAAAGGGGACCTATCATGCAAAATGCACTTTTTGACATCTTTCATTTATACATAACTATGTGTCCCCGGTGTGTCAGGGAACTCACGCAGCGTCAGAAAATAAAACCCTCTCTCTTTTCCTCCGTACCCAAATCTCTAAAAACGGAGCTGATCCAGATTTGCGTCCGATATGACGTAGTATCTGAAATGTGGACCCACGGCCCAATCAGAAAGTTGCTATCAGAAACAATGCCCGACTTTTTTGGACGTAATATGGTCGGTGTTAACATTGGCATCGCTAACACTCAGAGCTAACCTGTACTGGAGAGCATGTGTGTGAAGAAGCAGGAAATAAAAAGGAACTCACCTTGAGGTATAACCGGCAAGAGAGAAAGCCTTTGAGCTCCAAACTGTTTCAGAGAGAATCCTTGATAATCCATGATATGGCGTTTCATCACGGCAGCATTTAGTTTAGACGGTAGCTGCCGGCTAGAATGGGTGATCTGTTTGGTATTTTGTGCAAAACACTTCATAGATATGTTTAATAGACCTATGCTATTGCCTATAAATTGCATGATAGGTGCACTTTAAGAGATTTTAATGTTTTGTTTCACGACAGAAAATATGTCAGTAAATACCCCACTATTGAATATCCAAAGCATCTATGTTTCATAGAAACGGTGGCTGCTAACAAGTGACTAAATCAGACTATTTCATCACTCCGAACATGAGTTTATGAACATTACCTTAGTGATAAGCTTAGTGGTGAATATTAGCTTAGCGGTGGCGATGCTCAGCCATGCTCTGCGATGTGGTTTGTTTATAGCCTAACGTTAGCTTTTTACTTCTGGCTATTGCATTTACATTTTAAGTCATATCATATAAACAATGTAAAAAATGTGGAGATAATCCTGCTGAACAAAACCTGTGAGTATCGCAAACACGTGTTTTTGCAACACAGCAAATGTTCTGCAATATTTCAAAATCCAATGGAAAAACCCCATTGCTTTTTCTGTTAAGGGACCCCTTGCTGCCAGGTCTGCCTTCAAATCACTGCACCACAGTTATAATATTAGTGTGAAAAACAGCAAGTAATGAGCTCCACTGCTTTGCATTAATCTTTCATCTTCTGCTCCACTTGGGACGGTATCATAGCAACAGGTTTGTTTAGGGCCGCCGCGCTATCAGCAGGACTGCTCGGCTCTGTTTGGAGTAACTTAGGCTGCTGTGAAAAAATCCAAGGCATGCTAAAAACATAATATACAGGAGCCTGGCTAAGAGAGAGTCTCCCTGTCTGTTCCCTCCGCAGGTAGCCATGTTTGGAAGTGCTGACAAACAGAGAAAAAAGACAGAATGCATGGGGTCCGGGACGGAGGCTGGCCCCTCTCCAAAACGTCCCCTCTTCCTCATATTTGTGCTCCAACTATGGTCGCCTCTCATAACCAAGATTGATAGTGAGTTATAGCAAACTGTAGCACTTTTAATAATAAAAAGAAGTGATTTGGATTCAGTTCCCTTGGGTTTTTTCTTTGGGTGTCACGTGCAGTAGTGTGAACATGGGTGTGAAGTAACAAAGAAGATTTACTTAAGTACCATTTTGAGGTAGTTGTACCTTACTTGAGTATTTACATTGTTTGCTACTTTGTACTTCTATTTAACCCTTCTCTTGCGTTTCGGGTCAAAAGTGACCGAATGACTTTTGGTTTAATCATAAATATTGTGTTTTTCATCCAGTTGCCTCAAGACCTTATGTTATCCTCCACACTAGGCCTCTGCACCTATACACTTGATGATCACCACTTGCATTGAATTTTGAGTGATTTATTCAACAGTGAAACACCCTTGATGCTTTCGGTCAGATTTGACCGCCTTCATCCTGCAGATGGAAAACATCTATGCACACACACACACACACGTTACGGGAACCTCTCCCTTTCTTGCGCTGTATGATACAATGTATCATACCTTCTCACAGGTGCGAGCTCTGTGCCCCTTGAGAAACACAAACCTCTCACTTTCTCGCGCTAAATGCGCCTCCCTTACCGTCTCTCAAGCAGTTATATTTGTGCCTTGCTGACATTTGAATCGACACATTGAGCAGGCGTCCCATTAGGTGATTTTCTGTACGAGAGGCTCTGGACATATTTTTTGAACCAGATGAAGAGGAGATAGAACCAGAGGAAGAGGAGATAGAGGAAGATGTCTCAGAAATGGAAGACAACAGTGATCCAGACTATGAGCCTACAACAGACCAGGAAGAGGCACCTGAAGGAGAGGCCCCTGAGGGAGAGGAGGGAGAGGCCCCTGAGATAGAGGCCCCTGAGGGAGAGACCCCTGAGATAGAAGCCCCTGAGGGAGAGGAGCCTGAGGTGACATTCCACAATTTTGCATTGCCAACTATATGCGTGAACACACGCAAACACACACACACACACACACACACACACACACACACACACATGTTCTGTTATGGTATATTTCTCTTTCAATAAATGTTCATTGAGGAAAACAGTATCAGTGTCTTATTTTATATTCATCACAGTGAGTGCAGTGAATGCTGAACTTGATGAGCCCACCGGTGGGTCCGGACCATGACATGAAACACTGGCTTGCTTGTATCAAATCAATACATCCCTAATATCATTGGAACGGGAAGAATCTCAGCTACAACACTAACGCATTTTCATCTCCAGTAAACACAGCCTACATGGCAAGCATATCCAAAATTGGATGAGGGGTTCCAGAGATATCACTGTGCAAAACACACCGGTCAATTTTGACCGAAAATAGCATGGGAAGGACCATGCAAAGTAGGACCTAACGCAAGAGAAGGGTTAAAGGTAAATAGTGTACTTTTACTTCACTACATATATTTAAAACCTTTTGTTATGATGCAGATTTGGATCCCACACTTCCCCTGCCTGAAACTTCTTCATTGGACTCCATTGTTTACTTCTGTAACAGTGACATCACTATGTAACACTTCGATTGTCTAGCGCTCCAACACATGATAGGCTAAGGGACGGGACATCTCTTAGCAGTTGACCAATCACAACAGAGCCGACCAGCTAACCAATCAGAGCAGACTGGGCTCTGGTTTCAGACAGAGGGTGAAAAGGCAGTATGAGGAAAATAAAGGGCTTTTGGAAGATTAAAGTATGTAAACAGTAGAAGCACAACATTAAAATATGGGGTGTTTCTCAATGTTGAGTACGCTTGCTTTTACATTACATTGCATTTGGTACATTGCTTGGTAGCACATGTCTTCCGAGTCACTTGCTTCAGAAGTGAGGCAAGAATACTTCCTGGCATTTGGAAAACAAAGAGTGGAACAGGCTAGAAAGTGTGCAAGTGTGCGTCATATGAGAGGCCCTGCCTTACATCTTCCGCCACAGATTTGGGGAAATTGGTCCGTGCGCAAAGCATTGTGGGGATTTTAAGACCGCTGAGTCTACACATGTGCAGCCTCGAAATGTCTCCAAACGAAGTACGCCGGGCTCGGTAGAATTCCAAGTATGCTGGACATTGGAACAGTACTTCGGCGGCACTCGATGACGTAGTATGCTTGAGATAGTGGCTCTGGAGCAGCTTTCCTCGACATTGAGAAACACCCCTGGACCTGAAAATTGAGCGAAATAGCACCTTTAAATGCTAGATCTGAGTACTTCTACCACTGGTCACACGTGTGTCAAATTAGTGACATTTAGCGCTTCTCTCCCTGTGTTTCAGCGACGCTGCTACACAGGATGTGTTGCTAAAACCCATCTCCCAATGACTCACTAAGGTAGAGGAATCTCATAATTAAGGCCTCATTAAAGCTACACAGCACGTTGCACTATGTTGGTTTACAGGGCAGACAGAACCTCAAAGATTCACAATGGGGCTATTCATAATACCTCACTTCTCCGAAAGGAAAAGAGAAAAGCAAGTTGCTCTTAGCATTTCGGCAGATGTAATTGCAATCACTCAGCTTGTCTGATGCTGATAATGGGGCGATGGGAAATTCCTGTCAGAGTCGTGGCGCAGGGTGGTTTCGCAACCACTTTTGGCAGGCTTTATGTTCCACTGCAGGGCAGCGAATGCGTTACGGCATGCTCACATAGCTGTCATTAAACACATTTTGGAAGAAAAAGAAAAAACATAAGACAATCAAAACTCACAAGTGTGTGCTCTTGCTTCTGGAGCAATGAAAAGGCAAATACTATGTAAACGTATATCGCCTGTCATCCCTGCGCTGTTCAATGTTGAAAGACTGCAGCTCATGGGGAAAGAAGGAAAGTGAATATGCTTTAGTCTTATGTACACTATACATTCTGGCTGAGCTATTTTCAATGTCTTTATTTTCAAAACATTTCTCATGACTGGTTTATGTGAAGCTTTGGGGCAATTAGAGCACATCATAACTGGTACCTAAAAATGTTGGCAGCTCATTTAAAAATAAAAACAAGTAATGTTTGTTTTCCAAATGTTGGCTTTTCAGCAAGCAGCCCCCTTCGCTTCTGAAATGTGTGCTACAGTAGGTTGCTGAAATAGCACGTGGGTGCAACGTTCTTGTGGTGGGTTTTTGGGTACAGTATGTGACAGTTGGCATCCCAGCAATGCTTCCATGAGAAGGCATTCATGCAGTGATGCTAACAAGCTAATTGTACTGGCTGGACAAGCATTTATGCAATAAAGTCTGCTGTAGAGACCACCCAGGAAACAATGTTAACATCTCCAAAGAGGGGCATTAAAGTGCCATGTACTGGACTTCGCTGTGTTGTGATGGACAACAGCTATTCACTTTTAATTAAAATAGAAACCTGAGAAATACTTGGATAAAAGGTCATTGCTATTTGATTTGATTCCCTGGACATGCCATGCAGTTTTCATTACAAATACCAAGATGTTTTAATATTTTACAGATAGTCATGAAGTCCCTTGGCAGTCTGCCAGTGTTCGCAAAGGAATTTCAGGTATTTCACAATTCAAATGATGCCACGAGAGCATTTTGTTCAACTCCAGGGGATGTTCTCATAAATAAATCAAAGCTACTAAAAGAAAAACAATGAAATGAAGGTTAATGCCAGGGAGGCTGTGGCTCAGTGGATAGTGTGCTGGACTTCGAATCAGGGGGATAGCAAGTTCGAGTCCCACTGCAGTTAGCTTGTCGTTGTGTCCCTGTGGGGATTGTCCACAGTATTGAATGTATGTAAGTCGCTTTGGATAACAGCGTCTAACATATAATGTAATGTAATTACTCCCCCAGAGATAGTGATGATATTAGAACAGGCAGTTTCACATATTAAAGAGACCAACATTTTACATTTAAAAAAGTTTAATCTTCAAATTACAGCATAGTATGGGTAATACAAAAATAACAAAAAGATATAATTTTATTTTTACAATAATCTGGTTTTTCAGGAGTCCACGAGAGTTTCAATCAACAAGTGATTCATACATTTCCTTAGAATATAAATACCATATCAAATGTCACTGCTTTCAATGATACCTGTGTATTAGTTATTATAAATTACAAACATCTATATGACAAGAATTGGATAAAATACAAAAAATAAAACAGATGATAAATGATAGCAAAGAATACTGTAAAAATAATCTTAAAGTAAAAATAAATGTTCTCTTACAGCTCTCTCAGTAAATGTCACTTGATTTGTCGGACACATTTAAACAAAACTAAAGCCATACTCAGATTAAAGCGGAAAAGCTGTTGCATGTGCCACCGCCATGAAAGCTATGTTGTGTGAGCTTTTGGAGGATGTTCAAAGTTACAATTTGGTGAACGCCAATTGCCGCTTACCTACTCCAACCTTTTCAGAAGTGTCAAATTACAATAGATATCACCGCATGGAGACGAGACAAAACAGACATTTGCTTGGTGAAATATAAGCATTCACACAAATCATTGTTTGAGTCTACGAAACACAGCAATAGTGCTAACAACACCAGCATTGTTTAGTAAAGCGAGACTTGGACTTCTGGACTTTGTCAGAACACATTAATACACACTAATGTACTGCATACCACGTGCTGAATACCCATTCTTAATGTACTGCATACCACGTGCTGAATACCCATTCTTAATGTACTGCATACCACGTGCTGAATACCCATTCTTAATGTACTGCATACTACGTGCTGAATACCCATTCTTAATGTACTGCATACTGCCATCATTAAATCGCCGTCATTACAATCTACCACATGGACGCCATTGCAACGTCTAAAGGGCCAGTTGAGTACTTCCAGTAGGCTCAGATCTCAATATCAGAAGACGAATCACACATTACACAATACCTTTGTTTTTCCGTTGTAATGTGAATACGCCATAATCGTCTACAGTCATGCTAGCATCTCTTATTTGGTCACACTCGTTTTCAATGTTTTGCTTGTATAATGTTAACCATCTTAGTCTTTTAGCAAGCCTTCACCCTTATTCTTCCTGAGCAGGACATGTCGGTACCAAAATGTGTGGCCTACTATAGTGAAGACAGTAGGATTCATCCTCTTGTGATCATGAATGTCAGGCTTACAAAATGTCATTGCGATACATGCACAGGCTGTGAGAGACTTTGCTGTGAACGACTGACATTGCCTCGGTGTTAGCATGGCTAAAAATGAAGGTATAGTTATATTAAAAATATGTAATAATTACATTTGTGGGACAACATCTCATTGAGCCGTATTTTCTCTGTTGAGCGTGTTTCCATTGTCCAGTGTACTCACAGTCTATGTACCAGATAACATCTATAAATGTGAGATTTAATCCATCATTAAAAAGAACATGAATGTGTACATAGATCATGTAGAAAAAAGCATTAACATGTCCACTATACATTAAACACAATGTACTTTCTAGTGTTCCCCAGCTCTTCCTACATCTATCCAGGGAACATTAATAACATTGATAGTTGGCTTACTGCAAAGGTCTCCAACAAGCACGATAACACACACGGTTACAGACGTATTCACGGCTTATTTTCAGGTTACTTTATTGGTGAAGTAACAGTCCTCAGGGGAGTGGCAGTGTCGCACTGTGAAAAACCAACTCAGTCCTTGAGTTCTTCACACTGTCCTCTCACCATCTGACAAGCAGTCAAGTCCATGTCAGCCTCGCTTCCTTCCTTCAAACCTCCCCTGTGGTTTGCTTCTGTGTGATGGTGCTCTTAAGCAGTCCGTTGAAATACAAATATAAAAAGACAAAAATAAATTGGCAGCAGTGGAAGGGCTTGGATTAGCCACTGTTCGTTTTACAGGGCTATACACCAAGCAGCAGGCCCATGAAATCTGAACCGTTCTGTATTGTGATTGAAGCGCCGGCTGCGTTGTCCACAAATATGGAGGTGTACTGCCCGGCCTGCAGAGGAAATAATACACGACAGTGATGCAGAAAAGATTACACACACAGATATTTAATGTTGATGTGTTGTTAAGTGTGCTGCTCACCTGAAGCTCCAGCAGCCCCTGAACGCTGACAGTAAATATCTTGCTGTTACTTTCTAAGCCAACAATCATCTCCAAGGAGCTGCAATCACAAAGAGAAGGACATTTTGATGTTCATTTCGTGTTTTACAAGAAATCTGAGTCACATTTTCAATCGTCAAGAACTTGCTTTGTCTTCAGATACTTCCCTTGAAGTCAAATCACACACGCCTGCTGTACCCTTACCGGAAATGACGAGCGCTAGCTAGTGAGCTACAGCAAACTGTACCAAATCATTATAGACCGCTCAATTAACACTATCCAAAGACAATAGGTTCTTATCAACACCAGTATAGTCAACCCAGTCTCACGGCATTTCGTGTTATAGTCACGAAATGTATTTAATCTATTGATTCGTGTTCACCGACACGATTTCCGTTTTTTTCATGTCACAAAGAACGATTTTAAAAGCAATGTATTTCTATTGGTAGTATGTTTCGTGCCTGCACCACGTCTTGGAAGACCGGAAGCTGTGTGGGTCATAAAAACATTTTCTTACTCAATATCTTACTCTAAGCCTTTTATTTTAAATTGTATAATGTCGGAGTTTTCTTGCCGTCCGTGAGGAAAATAAATGGCTCAGAGCCATCTTTTTTTCCTTCTAATTTGTTATTATTTGGTGCAGGCACGAAAAATACTGTACTACCAATAGAAATACATTGCTTCTAAAATCGTTCTGTGTCAGAATACTGAAATCTATATTTTTTTTATATCTTTTTCCTTCTAATTTGTTATTATTTACATTGCTTTTAAAATCGTTCTGTGTGACCCGAAAAAAATTGCGACATCGTGTTGGTGAACACGAATCAATAGATTAATTTTCGTGACTATAACACGAAATGCCGTGAGACTGTGTAGTGGTACATAACTCAAATAGTGAACAAAATATAAATATAACCCATATATATATATCTTATATTCGTATACGGCTGTGTTTACCGAAGCAACCGCAATTGTGAATGGTTGTGTAACTTCTGTTAGGCAGCCAAGATATTGATAATACAGATTTTCAGAATCAACTTTTTGACCCTTATGAGTGCACCATCAGGGTCATGCAACACATTTCGCTATATTTTTGGATGCACCAATGCCCTCAAAACAGCAAATATTAGTAAAGAAGTACGCAATGTGAGACCCAGAACTTGTTTAATTGCTAATTTTAAAGACATCTTCCGACATAAGAAATATGCTTAATTCCTTTTTTACTCAGAATTGAATGAGAAACACATTTTTCACATAAGATTGACTGTCACGTCTTTAGAAATAAAAAGCTACTACAAGCAGCTTACCAAATTAGCTTAGCACAAAGACATGAAATGGGAGATAAAGCTAGCCTGCCTTATTGTGTATATACGAATCCGCAGTGAAACCTCACCAAATAAACCTCACCAAATAAACGTTATATCTCTTTTTGCAAACTTTGGGAACACATAACACTGTAATTGTGACAGAGCAGTGCTAGCTGCTTACTGCTGTTCCAGTCCTTATGCTAAGCTAAGTTAACCAGCCCCAGCTTGTAGCTTATATTGAGCGTATAAACATCACAGTGGTCTTTTTCTCTAACTCTCAGCAAGAAAGCCTCCCACATGCTACTTTTCTTGATCAACCCTCTGCCCTCAGAGCCTGTATGGATGGTTGTAACATTTCAACAGGCTTTAACCACACAGGGAGAGCCCTGGCTCCTGTTAAGTGGAAAATGGTACATTTTTATGGCAAATCAATCACGTTGGTCTTCACTCCAACTGCCATCACAATGAGCCTCATTTCACATTCTCTGCATTTTCATGTGGGAGGGCGAGACTTTCTGGGGCTTTGGCTCGAAATAAGTAAAAGCCAAGGACTCTTTTGGGTTAGGTAAGCCATCATAAGAATATTATGTATATGTTCCCCTAATTGTACCAAGCTAGGAGAGAGGCTGTGGAGCTCTGCAGAGTCCAGGGGAGACTTTAGGGAGCAATTCATTTTTTGCAGTTTTCACTGACTTTATGTAAATAGAAAATATTGGAAAGAACTCAAAACCTTCCTCCACTGGATTTGCACAAGTATAAATGCTGTATTAGATACCTCATTATCTCCCTCTCACATCCCAATAAGGGCATTTTACTGCGCTGCTGCCGAATAAAACAGGCTGCCTGAAGAGTCAAAGGTGAGTCTGTAAAGATTAGTTAGGCGACAGGGACGAAGGATCCAAGTGAGAGGACATTTCCTTTAAAGACCTGCTCTGCTTTTATACAGGAAATGCCAAACTGGTTCCACACAAACTGTTACAAACAACACATTTAACAGCTCATAAACACTGGAGACGGTCAAGGCAGCATTGAACACCAATCAATTATGTGTAACACAGGGGAAGGAAACAATTTGTCAGAATAAATATTTCAAGAAAGTGTAGTTGTTGGGGTCAGATGATTGTTCTCCAAGATCAGTTGTATTAACTTTTAGTGGTAAAAGGTTAAATGACTGCTAAAGCCATGATCAATGAAAAGCACATGGTTACAAACTATTAAGGTAAGAAATAGTGTTAGTAAAAGTATGAATTATTGTTTGATTGATAAGCCTATTTACAGCGGTTATCTACTTTCATTGTCAACTAAGGTTTTATTTACATGAGGCTATATGCATGTTCACATTGGAGAGCTACAATGAAACCTTAAAAAGATATAACAGAAGAAAGCAACACTTTTGCTGTAAACTAAGATAGTTACTCATATTACAGAGCTCTATATGACGTATCACATTTTCAAAGTATTCATTCAAGAATTGCATTAGCTATAGCGCTGTCCCGTAAGGAAGGATACGTAGGAATAAGTTCAGCTGTTTATTTTAACGACTCAATTTACCAAAGGGATTGTGATGGGCGAAAGGTGTTTCTTAAAGCCGACTTCATTCAAAAACCCTAAGCATAAACTTGTCAGAACAAGATTAAAACTGTAGCAATATTAACCGTGGCAATCTACGGTTTAACAGTGTCACCGCCGTAACATTACTTTGCTAAACTCATTGTGTAGTACACCCATCTGGACAGTAGAAACCAGGATCATTTGGCCGTTGGTACAGAACCAGGGCATATGCAGGAACCCTGAAGTCAGATGTAAGACCTTTCAAGACCTTTTTTAAGACCCTTTCCACACATTTTAAGACCTCATCGCCACTTGGAGTTCTAACCGGTTACCTTGGCGACACGCTTTACCTCACATTGACTAAATACAGTATTGATTGTCCTTCCTCCTTATCTTCCAACCATTTGGACGCAGACTTGCATTTCCCCATAACGACGTTGTTTAACAACCGGCGTAAACGGACCTTCGCGCTATCAAGCAGTGAGCGTGCGATGTCCTGTTCAGATGACGTCAAACCCAACGGGATGCCATCAATAAACTACACAGAATCACACTACACACCTACGCCATGATTACATTCAGGCAGACTGTAGAATACAACCTCTTTGGACAATTTATATACTTATTGACAACAAGCTACAAAATGTAATACCTTGGAAAATGCTGTTTAATAGCCTTAATTTTCGCTAAATTGATTTATCAACTTGTAATACTTAAGACCCCGCGGACCCCCTGAGAACACAGAGGCTGAGATGTTGATGAGTCAAGACAAAATGCACAGAGATAATCAACACCTGATACTGTTAACATCATGTGTTTGCATGGAGAAGAATAGCCAGGTGTGTCATGCACCCAAATAAGATCAGGTTGTAGTGTGCATGTTAAGACGCTGAATGGTACAAAATACCTACGTGTATCTATGGCAGAGTGATTCAATGCAGATCAGCACCCGAACATTATCCCTGGCCTTCAGCTGACTCTTGCTCCTCTTCACCTCGTTGTGGTCTGCAAGGAGAGACACATGTTCACAGCATTGCTCACAAACACATATATCCCGTTTAAGTGGCCGCAACTGAAACTCTACAGCTGAACAGTCCAATCTCAGCAACTTGACACAACAGGCCTGTCAAACGTTGCTTTTCTCTGTGTCCTGATCTGTATATTTATCAGTTTTTCCAAATTCGAAGTAAAGGTATAAGGCGTGGATTAATCTGCGATAGTTTACTCCATTATAAGCCGCAGTTGTATATACTGTACAGCTAACTAGCGTCTTCGCTGTAGTAACCTTATTTAAATGTTTGGACATCATAACATTTGCCTCTTCTTTCAATAAAAGCTAATATTTTAAAATAGGAATCACTCGCTTTACACACAAAACAAGAATAATGCAGTTTCTTAATTTACATATCTCCTAAATCAACGTTCAATTGGTGAAGATGTTTCACTTTTTGCATGGGACATGTAGCTTTAACCCCAGTTGTTATGCATGTCTCATGTATGTAGGTGTCAAGCACATATTTAAGATCTTTAAAAAGGGTTGTCATTTTAAACCTGGTCAGATGGAAATGTTAAAAGTCAGACATAGATTTGCTATCCTGGCTCCAAAATGGTGGAATGAGCTCCCCATTGACATCAGGACAGCAGAAAGCTTGCACATCTTCCGGCGCAGACTGAACACTCATCTAAGTCGCTTTGGATAAAAGTGTCAGCTAAATATAATGTAACATAGACAGCGTAAAAACACTGTTTGCCTATGATGCACAAATTACGCCAATTAAGGACTGTTTCTTTCAATTTTTAGACACTTATTTCCTTTGTATATGTCCTGTAATACTCCATGTAAGACAGTGACTGTGACTTACCAATGTGGACGTTAGCAGAGAACTGGTAGATCCCAGAGATCGGAGCCGTGAATCTCCCAGTGGACTGGTCCATCCCCAACCCTCTGAGGAACGCTCCTTTAGCCGGAGGCTGAAAGCACAGAGACATGAAGTTAATATGTTTACATTTCAGAGTGTTCATTCATTCTCTGAGAGCTAATATGCCGGCCTGGCTAACTACCTTTTTCTTTTAATGTTTATCCATGTATTTCTTCTTTTAATGTTTATTTTATAGCTTTTCTTTTTAATGACTGATTTTAAATGCCATTTTCTTAATGTCTTGTGTTGAAAAGTACTATATAAATAAACTTGCCTTGCCTTGCCTTGCCTTGCCTTGCCTTGCCTTGCCTTGCCTTGCCTTGCCTTGCCTTGCCTTGCCTTGCCTTGCCTTGCCTTGCCTTGCCTTGCCTTGCCTTGCCTTGCCTTGCCTTGCCTTGCCTTGCCTTGCCTTGCCTTGCCTTGCCTCGTCAGCTACAGTTCACCAAGTAAGCTTCAACTATTTCCTCGTTTACAATGAATCAGAATCAGGTTTATTACCAGGTAAGTTTACACGTACGAGGAATTTGACTTGATGTCATGGTGCATACATAAAAATGTCATTAAAAAATATTAAGAAATAATACAAAATATAGCAGTATTTACATAGAAATACAATGGAATAAAATATGGAATAAAATATGGAATAAAAATCGGCAGTAATAAAAGAAAAGAGATATTTTGTACATTGTGTAATGTAATGCATAGAATGGTTTAGTTTGACCCAAATCAAGTGTTGGTAAAAATCATAAAAGACTGAGTTAAGTGTGAAATATCATGCAGTGGAAATTCTGCAAATGTCACCAAGCTTATGGAACCGATTTGGTGAAGATGTACGTCTTTAATTGACTTTCTTTTTCTTTAAATATGACTCAGCAAAAACATGTACGTATCCCTTCCAAAGCCATATGTACCACGCTTGTACGAACAAAGTGCTGTGTTAGCATGTTCGGAAAGCCTAATCCTCCCTCCTGAAACCATGACAGCCCATCCCAACGGGGCATAGTTCTTCCACTACAGCATGCCGTTTCAAACAGTGTCTATTTCTGTCCTCTCCACACTTTATTCCAAGTCAGAGACAGAGTGCCTTTTGTACGCTGCCCAGAAAGTGATGTGTATAATTGAAAAAGTAGATATTTGTATCCAGAGAGCCAGTCTGGGTCTCGGAGAGGCAGTGCACGCTTTGCCAGTGCCAGTTACCAGAGAGGGGATCATCCTCTCGTAATTCCCCCACATGCAAACTAAGCGATGATTACCAAACACTCGCTCTTTCAAACACAGTTAGGAAAGAGAAGCAAATGGGTCAGAAACAAAGCGTGAAACCATGCTGAAGCAGGATTAGCCACAACCTTTCTTTTTCTACCAAAGCTGAACTGGTTCTTAAAGAATAGAATATATTTTCATTGTCATCATACAAAGTACAACGACATTTCTTTGGCAACTCTCACTGCAGTAAAAAATAGACACAAATAAATATGAATAAATGAGAGTGGTAAAAGCAGAGGTAGTAGAGATGGAAGTGCAACGAGATAAAATGCAATGTCATAGTGCACAATTTCTAACTGTGTGTTGTTCACAAAGGGTTATAGTAACCAAAGGATGCAAGTCAATAGTAGTGGTTGCAGTCTTTGAGGGGCGGAGGTGTGTTTGTGAATGTTCACAGTTGTTTTAATGTGCTCTGAGGTTAAACATTGACTTGGTGGTTTCAATTCAAACGTACGTGAAAGTTCTGCAGCTCCACCAGAGTGAAAATAAGGAGCCCCTCCCCACGCCCCTCTGAGAGAGATTTGGTGGGAGGAGATTCAGGTGATAAGGTGTGTGGGGGGGATTACCTTGGTTGGTGATTGGCTAATGGCTACACAAGCCAAAACATCGTTATGACATCATAAAGTGACCAAAATCTGATCAGCTAATTTTCAGACAGGTTTTTATAGAAATGGATCAAAAAGAGAGAGAATCTTTGTTCCTGAAACTTTCAGAGTCTCTTTACACAGAGGGGACACATGTTGATGTAGAAGAGACATGAAGAAGAGGGGACACATGTTGATGTAGAAGAGACATGAAGAAGAGGGGACACATGTTGATGTAGAAGAGACATGAAGAAGAGGGGACACATGTTGATGTAGAAGAGACATGAAGAAGAGGGGACACATGTTGATGTAGAAGAGACTTGAAGAGAGGGGACACATGTTGATGGACACATGTTGATGTAGACATGAAGAGGGGACATTTGAAGAGATGAGAGAGGGGACACATGTTGATGTAGAAGAGACATGAAGAAGAGGGGACACATGTTGATGTAGAAGAGACATGAAGAAGAGGGGACACATGTTGATGTAGAAGAGACATGGAGAAGAGGGGACACATGTTGATGTAGAAGAGACATGAAGAAGAGGGGACTCTTCTTGATGTAGAAGAGACATGAAGAAGAGGGGACACATGTTGATGTAGAAGAGACTTGAAGAAGAGGGGACACATGTTGATGTAGAAGAGACATGAAGAAGAGGGGTCACATGTTGATGTAGAAGAGACATGAAGAAGAGGGGTCACATGGTGATGTAGAAGAGACATGAAGAAGAGGAGACTCTTCTTGATGTAGAAGAGACATGAAGAAGAGGGGTCACATGTTGATGTAGAAGAGACATGAAGAAGAGGGGACACATGGTGATGTAGAAGAGACATGAAGAAGAGGGGTCACATGGTGATGTAGAAGAGACATGAAGAAGAGGGGTCACATGTTGATGTGGAAGAGACATGAAGAAGAGGGGACACATGTTGATGTGGAAGAGACATGAAGAAGAGGGGACACATGTTGATGTAGAAGAGACATGAAGAAGAGGGGTCACATGTTGATGTGGAAGAGACATGAAGAAGAGGGGACACATGTTGATGTAGAAGAGACATGAAGAAGAGGGGTCACATGTTGATGTGGAAGAGACATGAAGAAGAGGGGACACATGTTGATGTGGAAGAGACATGAAGAAGAGGGGACACATGTTGATGTGGAAGAGACATGAAGAAGAGGGGACACATGTTGATGTGGAAGAGACATGAAGAAGTGGATTTTGCATAATAGGTGACCTTTAAACAAACGTACTGTCTGAAAGTTCTTCAGCTCCACCAGAGTCTTCTTGTCGACCACCACAGGTCCTTTGAGCTTGCAGTGGAAAGCCTCCTCGATCCTCCGGTACGAGGTCATCCCCTCCAGCGTGAGCAGGGCTGTGGGGAGCTGGCTGGGGCTCGCCTGCCTCTCCAGAGACGCTGCTGCTCGCCTCTCTGTGGCCTCTGACAGAAACACATCCACGTTATTCTACACTCAATGAGTTAATGTTGGGAAAATACTGAACGTACTCTTCCAATATCAGAGTACACATGATAACAAAAGCCCTATGTAGCTGTGTACGTAACAGGATGTATGATTAGAAGAGCATCAGGACTAGGATAGACATATGACAAGCATGATCATTTCTGACATGGAGCTAATCTGAACTAAACATTGAATACTGCTTTCTATTCCTCCATCTTGTGACTGTGTAACTCCCTCTCTTGGATATCAGCATGTGAAGGACACTGCTCAGGAACTAGTTGATGCTCTGTATGTGATGACTACTTCCATTCTGGAGAGGATCAGATATACATGGATCCTGAGATTGAAGCTCAAGCTGTTGATGAGTGATATTTTAACATTCGATAATATGGTCAAATGTAGATTAGATTAGACTTTATTCCAATTGAGTTCTGGGACAATGAAATACAGAAAGCATCTAACCAGAAATGCGTGAGAAGCTTTAAAGGTCCCACGTCATGGCCATTTCTACTGATCATAATTCCATTGATGAGGTCTACTAGAATAGATTTATATTGTGCAATTTTCCAAACTCACATTGGTTTCTCACAGCATCTCTGTAAAGTATGTGTATTCACTCTCTGTCCTAAACGGCTTGTTGGAGCTCCTGCCCCCCACTCCCTGTGAGCCCTAGTGGCCGTCTGCGTAACAGCGAGACACAGCAAAACCCAGCCCGGAACACACACACACCCGCAGCCTGGCTGCGAGCCTCGCAACGTCCCACCGAGTGTGTGTGTGTGAGGAAGTCCGCGGATTGGTCAAAACGTAACGGCTCCGCAGACGTAACGTAACGGCTCCGCGGATTGGTTAATTTGGACCAATCTGCGGAGCCGTTACGTTACGTCACTATACCCGAAATACGTCACTATACCCAAGAGGTAAACAATGGAAAAAGATAAATGTCCAACGAGGCGTTCAGGGGCAGCACAGACAGGTATTTTCTGTGTTAGAGTTTTACTCGCTACAGGGTGTACTTTGAGGGTTTGTGACTTTGCAGACCGTTTACATGCAGAACAACCTACATAACACACAAGGGGACGGGAATAACCGGAAAAGCATGACATGGGATCTTTAAAGTGCAGTGCAATGTATAGGTATAAGTGTCTAAATACGAGATATATACAAAAGTATATACAGAATGAGTGTAAAATGTATAATATAGACACTTAAAAGGTGAGTTAAAATGTGGGGGACCTATATGTGGTCATATTTAACTGAAGGATTTACATGTGTTAGCATTTAGCACTATGCTAGTGTTGGCGTGTTAAATAGAGCTTTGGAAACCATATTTACATGTCGTTGTTGTCGTTGTTGTTGTTGTTAAGTCAGAAGTAAAGAGAAAGTATGAAGGAGGACGCAAGAAGGCAAAGGTTGCAAATCTTCATGAAATATTTTGACACTTTTATAAATAATGTGAAAGAATATAAGTGAATATTAATAAGTGTCAGACTATAATGTGGTAGACATACATACTGTATGTGCACATCCATATGTTTAAAACTGAAGGTTATAAATGAACGAATGAGCCGACTTGTGTCTGGGTTGGAAAAATGAACAAATGTCTACCTTTAATCATGTCTTTGAACTCCTGCAGAAGGACTTCCTGGGTCACCTCAGCTCCAGGAGATCCAGGAGGTCCCTGAGGGCCAGGGGGACCAGGAGGACCAGGGGGGCCGGGCTAATGAAGGGGAAACAAACAAAACATTGTCATGCATCCAACTCAATCTCAAAATCACGATGTCTTATTTACCAATCACTGCAAAGTACCAACGATCATTAATCATGTACACTTGTTTGAAAAACTGCAAGACACACAATCAATCTCTTGGGTTTACCAGGGGTCGTTTGCGTTTGCGACACTTTCCAGGAAAGTTGCCAACAGGTCTTTTAACAAAGTCCATCCATGATCCCAGTGGATCCACTCGCTGGTTGTCAGGAACCTGCAGCAGAGAGAGAAAAAGCCCAGAGTTAGTCATAGAATGGAAACTATGAGCATAAATCGATTTCAAGGACATTCACAGTATAACCAATAATGAAGGCATTTATATTAATCATACTTTTTATGGCTGTAATAAAATAAATAAGACCCAATAAGACCCGTTATTGGAAGGAAAGATTTTAATAACCAGGATGTGGACATTGCTACAGCCATCACACGTTCTCCTTCAATAATGACAGCTTTTAAAATACAGATCCATTATGAGTTGTATTTCTTAATAACTTTGCCCAACCGAGGCATGATGCAAAGGAACGTATTTACAAAACTGAATCAAATCCAGAGTAATTTCTTCCTTCTTCCAACTATCATTGGAAAAGTCTTGCCTTAAGATACAATTAACTGGTGGCAGACTCTGAAGAAGGTCACACAAGGAAACCTCTCTGTCTCTCCGACTGCGGTGAAAAATGAGTCTACTACTTATACGTGTGATGTAGACTCTGTGTGTGGACGTCAATTACTGTAGTTTATAACAACATGTCAGAATAGTCAACACTTTCTCCGTCATCGAAAGACATACAAGTGTTTTATTGTATTAACTGTGCTTATTTAAGTAATGTAATGATGGAAAAATGTCATAAACAAGATAACAAATGTATATACAGCATGTAAACCAGGGTGGGTTTTGATTTAAGATTGTTAGTCTGTTTCCTAATCTTCTTATCTCGAATGACTCCTTAATAATAAATTACTTTATAGGAGACTGGGATCTGGTTTGGAGATAAGAAAACGCAGTCCATGAAAAACTCACTGGAAGAAGCATTTTTATGCAACAACTGGCATGTTTTCATTTTGGTCAAATGTGAAGTTGAAAGAATTCCAGCTTGAATCTTACCCTTCCCTAAAAATGTCAAGTGCCTTCAGTGAAGATAGAAGAGGAGATAAAGACGAGGTGAGCTGCCTGAAATGGAATTTGTTTAGGGTTGGCAGCGGGACACGGATCACTTATCTTCAAAACCAACATGACCCTTTCTTCACTGTTAAAGACTTGCCTCTTGTTCTGCCACAACAAAGTTACTCCTTGTTTGTCTTTTCAATTTACTGGAATAAAAGCTGTTTTTTTAAATATTCAGGCTTTGCAGCAGCGTCTCTCTCTCTTTCTCCCCCTCTCCCTCCCTCTCTGTGACTTTCTCTTCTCTCTGACAACAGACAAAATAAACAACTTAACAGGCGCTGAGCCGGCTGCGCGTTGGATCGCTCTGTATTTTTGTTGTGATTTTGAGGTTTGGAAACGGATAAAAGCCAGGCTGATTTGGTCAAGACTTGAAATACTTTTACTCTACTCAATACTGTTTCCATAAGCCGGGGAGCCTGTTGAATAAACCGCTTTTTCCTCTGACATTTAAATTTCTCATATTCATTTACATACCAGCTCTGGAAGCTTTATAAGAAGAGTTTGACACTGTGGGAAATACTTAAACCTGCAATTACTGAGTTATTGGGCGACATGTGAACACCACTTTGGCGTATGTCATCACCTCTAAAGCTAATATGGCTAACTCATTAACAGTCGATATCCACACATCCAGCGGTCACAGAGCTACATTAATATTCTTGTATTCTTCACCAGTTGTGTTTCAGTCCATCTGATGCATGTAGGTCCAATTTTCACTATTGTTTATTTCTGTTTTTTTAAAAGCTTATGTTGAGTGTTGGGTGAGCTTTTATCGAAATGCACAGTTCATTTGAGTTGGGCTTTTATTCTGAAAGGTAACATCAGAAAGAGTGAAACTGTAAAAGGTTGCTGTTGACAATGTGGTAAATAAGGAGTTGTTGCTGTTTTGGTGTACACTCGTTCGACTATGAAGCCTATTTTTTACCCTAATGTGCAAAATTGACACTATGTTTTAGCTTGAAGTCAATGGCTCTTGTGCAATGTATCCTGGTACATGTAGGGACTGACAGCATGGCTCCACGAGTGCAGGAACTAATCTTTCTTGGTCAATATACCTGTAGCTTTCACCACAAACAATGATTGGACATCAACATAGAAGCAATTGTATTGTGAGAAATGCTAAGCGTAGCTATCTGGCTGCTGTTTGTTGCTTCATATTTACAGCACATCGCATTTCCCAAACTACTTCTTTAAATTGGTCGCTATAAAAAATTGTATTACACTATTGGCTAGCGCTCCAACACATTATAGGTGATTGGCGCATAGAGATGTCTCGCCCCTAAGCCTATCACCACAGAGCCGGCCAGCTAACCAATCAGAGCAGACTGGGCTCTGGTTTCAGACAGAGGGTGAAAAGAGGTGCTGCAGCACACACAGGCAGTATGAGAGAAATAAAGAGCTTTCTGAAATCATGTAAACATGTCACAGTAGAGAAACAACATACAAACATGAACCTGAAAATGAGCAGAATAGGGCCCCTTTAACATACCAGGCTTGTAAGCTTGAACAAATATTAACGTGTTGACGAGTGATGGCAGGGGGTTGCGGTGGTGCTGGAGTCGTACTACTGTAGTATTCCCCGCCTGTGGCAGTTGGAGTACATTTCCACTGGGATTGATTGTAAAACTGTGAATCATCACCTCAGACAGCTCAGTACGATATAAAGACACCCACCTAATTATGAGAGCCAGTGGGCGCTGATTCTTTCAAAAAGCTCCACATATATTATTTTATATCAGTGTCATAGATCATCGTGTTGCTGTTCCAGAGATATGAAACATGTTGGCCCACACATGTGACTGATAATTATACATCTTAGCCATACCCTACATAATAATAAAACAGCATATAATTTCCAGGAAATCAGCCATACTCTGAGCTTGGGATCCTCTTTAAAACACGCCATTGTAATTAAACCATTAAAACCTTGCCCTCAAGGATTTTCTGTGTTCAGGGAAGACAGGCTATGAGCGAGGTAATTATTACCTTCATTTCTGAGCTGAAAAATAACAGCAAATCATTGTATAAATAATCCAATCATCAGCTTAAGGAATGCTCAGCTTTTTCCATTTTCTGTTTTAAGCACTGTCAGAGTGTAACATACGCTATTTAGTGACAGCTGGGATGGCTCACACAACATGCCAAAAAAGAAAATCGGATTCATTGTATGCAGGTGAGTCTCCGTCTCGACTGAAAACATCAAAGACTGCACACATGAAAACCATATTGCTTGATGACAGGAGCATTCAATCTCTCACTGGCTGCTATTGACCGTGGCGTACAGTAAACGTCGGATTCCCTCCCAGAGCTCTGTATCAGCACGTACAAATGGTGAACAAAGTGGGGAGGGAATCAGACCCAGGTATCAGTCTGAGAGCTGATGAAGAACACCAGGGCTCTGGCTTTGATCAGCGCTGATGTACGAGTGCCTCAAAGTGGCCTCGTCTGTCAGCAGGTGTGAGCGCACGCCTCTCCAGCACGGACCGAGGGAATGTGTCGGGGCGTTCTGTCTGAAGGTGAGAAAACTGTAAGTCTTCGAGACAGTGTTTATCTTCGTTGACGTAGATTTAAATCATGACACATTACTGAGGCTTCAGATCTTAAGAATGGGGCGCATTGTGTCCAGGGTCTGGGTTTAAGCACTAACACAACAATGTAGAGATACTCCATCACAAGGAAAAGCCTTGCATTCAATGTTTTACAGTCAGAGAACAGTGTGTGTGTATGAGCAGGAAGAATTCATAATACTGAACCAAACCCATCCTGCAAAGCTCGCCTGAAATGCATCCAAACCCCAACAGATTACGCCCTGCCATTATTTCTTCTCTGCCTCTCGCTTTTCTTTTTAATGAAGTTATTAAATATGAGGCCTTTTAATGTTTTTTTTTAGATCAGTAACATTTATTTATTGGAAACAGTATTGTTTATGAGTTAATCCAAATTGTGTACATTAGTATATACAAGTTAGTGTTTATGAAAGCAATAGATTCTTCACAATTATAAATCAGATTTAAGCAAACTTTTACTTTTTGATTAAGGACTTAAAGAGGACATATACCGCTCTTTCTCAGGTTCACATTAGTATGTAGTGTGTCTACTGTGACATGTCTCCATGCTTTAATGTTCAAAAATACCTTTATTTTTCTCATACTGCCTGTGCTGCAGCACCTCTTTTCACCCTCTGTCTGAAACCAGAGCCCAGTCTGCTCTCAATAGGAGCTTTCACACCGGAGTACTTTTCCCCGTACTTTTCCCTTTTAGTTCCGATAGTTCATGAAAACTTTGTTCCCCCTTTTCCTGGGAGAAAAGGGTTCCAATTTCTGATTGGCTGGGCGAATTGCAAACCACGCCTCGTAAAACTCTGAAAAGTTTTGAGAAGCCGCCATTTTATTTGCTGGCATTAGCATTATTAGCATTAGCCCCGCGCACCAACGGAGAGAGACTAATATGGCAACGCACAAGAAAACATGGGAGCGGTGGAGATGAGGAGGACTTCCGGCCGGGGACTTCCGGCGGCAGTACACGCCGTGAAGTTGTTTGCGGCCTGCCAGTAAACCCAAAGCAGAAGAAGAATAAGTGACGCCAGCGGCTTAATTTGCCTAATCCTCCCCCAGGGATTTATTCCGGTGTGAACGTGATAGTTCTGATGAACTAAGTACTGGGAACTAAGTAAGGCAAATTACTTGGTGTGAAAGCGCCTATTGGTTAGCTGGCCGGCTCTGCTGTGATTGGTCAATCGCTTAGAGATGTCCCGTCCCTTAGCCTACCAAGTACAATGTGTTTTGAGCTCTAGCCAATAGAAGCCTGAGTGTTACATACAGTAGCGATGTCACTATGTTACAGAAATAAACAAAGGAATCTAATGGAGGCATCTCAAAGGGGGAGTGTTTGGAAGAGAAATTCCCTACTTACAGATTTTAGCCTTTAGCCTGACCATTTGCACATGCACAAAAACTTATATAACACACTAAAGGAAAGGGAAACCCCAAAAAGCACAATATGGCCTGTTTAAAGGGATAAGTAAACAATTTGCGAAATACACTTCTGGCAGAGAGATTCACAAGATTGATGATACCAATGGTTTGTTAGCTGGAAGCAGGTCGAGCCTCAAAGCGAGCCTGGTTCCATCCAACAGTTACACAACCTTAGAGAAGTTGCCAGTGAACAAGCAGAGACCCCAGGAAGTTACTGTGCCCAGCCAAGAAATAGTCCATCACACAACCCCCTCGTTAAATGACGTGTTAATTAGTGACTCTAGCGGTGTTGGCAGGCTGATTTGTTACCGTTGGATAAAGCCAGGCTAGCTGTTTCCCCCTGTTCACACTCTTTATGCTAAGCTAAGCTAACCATGAGCTGGAGCCTTACACAGATCATTATTGGAGCGGTATATTAACTTTCTGGCACAAAGCAAATAAGCCTTCTCCTTACAAACATGCAAGATAAACTTTGTTGAGTAATAAGGTACTCACAAATGTAGAGTCCTAACGTAGCATATCATATAAATACTCAAGTACAAATACCACAAGATTGTACTTAACCACAGTATTTATTTGACTAAATACACTGAGTTGCTCTCACCACTTTTCTTGTGTACCCATGGCACACAATAAAAGTCAACAGAGTTTGTTTTATTAGTCGAAAGCAAAGCGGGGTTTCGAGCTTTCTTTGGATCAATTACTGAATTAATAATTGTTGATGATTCACAATAGGAATTTTGTATTACCTTAAAAAAATAATTTAATTTGGCATGGTTTATTTCTTTTTACATGCACGACTTAAAGTGTATTTGTCATGTCGTTTGGAGAAAATTGCGTTGGAAATATTTCCCTGGGGCTGCATGCCACCAAAAACACAAACACCACTGTTAAAACATGTTCTGGAGCCGACACCAGACGCTGAAACTCTACTCCATCGAGGCAGCTCCTGAATTCCTCCTTGTGTACATACCTTAATCTATTTTCTGTGTCATCTGCTACCTGTTCGCACACCAGCGGCGGGAAGTAACTAAGTACATTTACACAAGATATGTGCTTAAGTACAATTTTGAGATTCAGTTTTTTGCTACTTTTTACTTCGACTCCACTACAAGGGGTAAATCACGTGCTTACATTTACTCCACTAAATGTTTGTAGTTACTTTTCAGGTTTGCATTAATGATGTGAAATATAAACAACACATAAATCAGACTTTAGTTAGAGTAAATCCAAAGTATACAAAGTCATTAAAACTAGCTGCACCTTTACCAGCTTTGAGAACACTTTAATGATCAATAATTATAAAACATATCATATATATTATTCTGAAATGGATCTGCTTGATGAGTACTTTCACTTTTTCACAAGTATATTTTGATGGTAATTCGTCTCTACCTTTACTTGAGTAACCTTTTGAATGCAGGACTTTTACTTGTAACAGAGTATTCCTACACTCTGGTACGTTTAATTTTACCCAAGTATAGGATCTGAGTACTTCTACTTGTACTCAAGTATAAGTTCTCAGTACTCCTCCCTCTGTCACACACACAGGATGACTTGAAAAAGGTTTCAGAGGTTGGACAGGATGATGGAGAGCCTTCTTTAATCCCGCACTGCTCCCTGTGCAGTCATCCATGCATGGTTGGGATCAGGCAGGGATCCCCAGGCAGGACAAGGGGATCCTGCTAACCTGCGTGCATCCCAGTCGTCATGCACCCCCCCCCCCCCCCCCCCCCCGTGTTCCCCCCCCCACTGCCCTTCACACACACAGATTGCCTTGAGGATTTATCGCCGACGAGCTAAATACAGTTAGGCATGCAATGTTGACTCTGTACTCCTCTCACACTGTGTTATTACTCAATTGGCAAGCACCGAGTGCAAAACATAATTACTCTATCAGACTATGAGGATGCTTATTAGTGCAACACATGCTGAAGACACACTACTTGGAAGTGTAAATGAAATATAGTTATTATATAATAATACAGTAGTACATGCTTCTTATAACATGGTGGATGTTGTCCCAACAGAAGGTGTGTATACATTTATGATGTGTGAGAGAAAGTGAATACATTTGTGTTGATGCTCAAGAGATCACCCAAGACAATCTTGGCTTCCTCGAGACATAAAAAAGCAATAGAAGCTGAAAGAGACTTTGAACGATGTGTGACATCTGTTTTGTGTACGAATTATAGCTTTGAGATTGAAGTGAGTGCTCGTTTTCCCTGTGGTAGGTAGAACGAGCTGATGAAAAGCTCCAGTGATCCGGATCCAGACCAGGTTTGCCCTGTGGCTCCACTGTGGGCAACATGTCAGGTAAGAAGTCATTAGACGTGCCTCCTTTTATATAAATCATCTGATACATAGGTATGTAAATGGTGTTTGGTTTGTTTTCTAACATTTGTAATGCAGCCAATTTGCCCTATGTTGTGTTGGATAACAACGTTTAAGTAGTTGGTGTAATGTGATTGATGGTTACACAAACTCAGAGACCATAAGTCATATAGCGCAAATACAAATATATAGATGCCAAAAACACAGACCTTTATTTTTAAAGGAGTTGTCCAGTGTTTTAGGAAATACAGTTACAATCTTGCGAACAGGATGTAAAGATCAGTATCAGGTGTTTTGGTAAATATGAAGTTAGCCGCAGACACTTAGCTTAGCATAAAAACTGCAAATGGCGGCAAACAGCTAGCCTTGTTCTGTTAGAAGGAACCAATATCTGTCTAAAAGTGTGATTCTATATTGTTCAGGAAGGCGTGTGGCGCAGTGGCCTAGTGCGTTGGTGGATGGTTCAAGTTCAAACCCCACTGCAGTTAGCATGTCGTTGTGTCCCTGAGACACTTCACCCCAAATTGCTCCTGTGGGGATTGCCCACAGTATTGAGTATGTAAGTCACTTTGGATAAAAGCGTCTAACATGTGACATGTGATGTTTTTATAAAGTATATAAAAAACAGAGCTTTTAACAGAGTGCAAGCGAATGGTATAAACCCCCAAATGTTGTTAGCTTCGGATATAGCTAGACTAGATGTTTACTACGTTTCCAGTATTTATGCTAAAGCTAACCATCCACTGCTGGATGTTGCTTCATATTCACTGTACAGAAAAGAAAGTTTTTTGTTCTCTTCTAGAAAACGAGTCAGCGTTTTCCCCAAAATGTAATTTCAATATCATGTTTTTGGAATCTATTATATTTTTCAACAGTGTCATCACAATTTTCTTTGTATAACTGACTATTATGCATTTTGAAGGTCATCTAAAATGCCATCATCCATTGTTAATTAAACAGCAATTGTTGACCAATGCATTGTTATGTGTTGCAATAATTATGAAATCATGGTTTCAGAAACAGCACCGGCGCATGATAAGAATCAGGCAAGATTAAGGGATTGCTATAAATCTGGAATCAATCTGAAGCTATTTATAAATCAAAGTTAATCCAAATAAAACAGTTGCTCTATGTCTGTGTAAGCGAAACATAACACTGTGTGATTTATGTTACTTGTAGATTTCAGAAAAGACTTTCTCTCTCATGATTTCATAGGGTAATTTTAAATGTGAAAGGACCTTTTTAGTCGTCGGACATGTTGAAAGCAGAGGTCACTGACTGAATGTTCATACCATCAGTAGTGTTTGAGAGGAGTGTGCTCTCACAGTGGCGCTGTTTCCTGTGGGACTCGGCCTTGTCTCTTATGTGTGGGTTTATCCAAACGGTCCCACACACTGCTGCATTAATCATCACTGGGGATGAGAGAGAGGAAACAAAAACCCTCGCCTGGGGCTTAACCCAGCCATTACTCAACGCGCCAGGCGTGATGTTTGACTTGACTCCCTCAATTACAGCCATCACAGACCCCTCACAGATCCCTCGCCGCTCCACAATGACAGATTCCTCTCATCTTTGGAGAGCAGAGCAATAAGGCTTTACACACATGCACCTTTGACATTATTATGTTTTTGTCAGTTTATTGAACATGTCAGAAACAAAAACATACGACAATAATATATATATATATATTCTCTTTTTTTTCTCACTCAAATTAATAATTATAACAAAGTACAAAAAAAAAACATTAATAATTCTCAGATAGTCTGTCATGTTCAACAGGGGCAAGAAGAAGCTTTCTGGTCCCCCCCCCTCGAGCATATATTTTTCTTATAAATAAAATATTAGGTCATCGTCATCAGTGACATGTTTGTCTTGTTGATTTGTTTGCTTTTTGATTTTTTACAAAACAATCAGAAATAAATTACTTTTACAAGAAATAACAACAGATGGGATTATACAGGTCCTGTTCATAACCATTAATGATTCGGCTCCTAAATAATACTTTCAGTTTAGATAGACCTGTACAATATGTCAGTGCATCGTTACAGCTATTCCACAGACTAACACCTTTGGATGAGATGCAATGGAGTTTGGCATTTGTTCGTACAGGTGGTTTTTTGAAAATGCAGTTTCCTCTCAACATGTGCATGCTTTCTCTCCGTGTGAAACGTCCCTGGATATTATGAGGTAATTGTTGATTTGCCGCTTTGAACATAATTTGCCTGAGATCGAATGCTGTGGTTTTATTAAATGTGCCAACTGCTAGGACTGTCTTAGGGAAGACAGCTTTTAGATGCGCAGCTCCTCTGTCTTGGAATAGTCTGCAAATTAAATGGAAACTGAGCAATCTGGTGCCACTAAATATTTTTAAAGCTCGGTTGGATGCTACTCAATCGGAAGCTATTGGTACCTGTTTATGTGGATAATTATGTAAATGATGCTGTATGATGTCCTTTTGTTGTTCTATTTATGTTTCATGTGGAACTACTTGAGCAGGTCTCCCTTGAAAAAGAGATCAATGATCTCAATGGGATTTATCTGTCTAAATAAAGGTTTGAAATGAAATTAATTTGAATAGTTTTATAGTCAACCAGGTCTTGTAGTTTTAGTGTTTTTAGTTTTACTTTTTTGCAGGATGAAGATAGGATGTGTATTTGTTTTATATGTGTTCCCCCAAACTTCCACACAATACATCATGTATGGAAGTATGAAGGAGCAGTACAGCATAAACAAAGAAGCTTGATTAATTAGGTATTTGGCTTTATTCAGAATTGCTATTGATTTGGATAGTTTGGCTTTGATATAGCTTCTATGTGGTTTCCAACTTAATTTATTGTCTATGATTCCGATACTCTTTCTAATTGAACGCCATTTATAGTGAGTTTCTTCTCTGTATTGGTCGATCGATTCCCAAATATTAAGAGTTTGGTTTTGCTTGCGTTCAATGTTAATTTATTTTGGTCAAACCAGATCTTCATCCTGCTCAGTTCCTTCTCCATTGTGACCAATAGCTGTTCTAAATCGTCCCCACAGCAGAGTAGACTTGTGTCGTCTGCAAAAAGAATGGTTTTAATAATTTTTGATACTTCACATATATTGTTAATATACAGAATAAATAGTAATGGCCCCAAGACTGAGCCCTGAGGCACCCCACATGTAACCTGCAGTAGTTGTGATGTATGGCTTTGTAGTTCAACGTACTGTTCCCTGTTATGTAGGTAGCTGGATAGCCATGATAGTGCAACACCTCTAATGCCATATCTCTGTAGTTTTTTTAAATTAATAATTCATGGTCAACCGTGTCAAATGCTTTTTTAAGGTCCAGAAATATCCCTATTGCATATTCTTTCTTTTCTATTGCCTTAGTAATGTGTTCCATAAATTCTATAACTGCAAATGATGTAGTTCTGTTTGCTCTGAAACCATATTGTTGTTCATAGAGTAATGTTTGGTGATGAAGTCATTTAGTCTTGTATAGTAGATTTTTTCCAGTATTTTAGAAAACTGTGAGAGCAATGAAATTGGTCTATAGTTTGACAGTACATGTTTATCTCCAGATGTATGTATTGGTATGACTTTAGCAGTTTTCATTTTATTTGGAAATCCACCGGTTTGTTACAGATGTGAGTTAGTGGTTTGGCTATACATTCAATAATGTTTTTAACTGTATACATGTCAATATCATGACAGTCTGTAGACCTTTTACTCTTAAGTTTTTTAACCGTGTCAATAATTTCATTTTCATCAGTCCCTCTTAAGAATATAGTTTCCTTCACATATATATCTTTACTTTCAACACCATCACTACAACCAGTATTTGGAATTTCCCCAGCTAGACAAGGACCAACATTGACAAAGTACTTATTGAAATCTTCGGCAACTGAGGTCATGTCATAAATTACTGTATCATTTTTTGACAGAAAACTGTTTGGGTATTGTGCCTTTCCATTTCCTTTTTTAATAATGGTATTTAATACATTCCATGTGTTTAATGTTATTTTTGTTATCCTCCAATAATTAGTTGTAATGATCCATTTTGCTACATCGCATTATCTTGGATTTTTTTTCAGCCTCTACTGATCCATTCTTTAAGAAGTCTTTATATAATTCATTTTTCGTTTTACATGTATTTAATATTCCCTTAGTGATCCATGGTTTTTCCAGCATATTTTTGTTTCACTATTTTCTTTACACGAGGACAATGTTTTTCATACAGCCCTGATGGAATATGTAGAAATGATTCATAGGCTTCATTTGCATCTGGTACATACACTTTGTTCCAGTCTTGTTTAGATAATTCTTCTTTAAAAGAATGAACAGACTGTGGTGTTTTGTGTCTTGTAATTGTGACTTTTCTGGTGTCTTTTTTGATCCTAGTTCTGTATTGTTGCTGGCAGGTGATCACTTGTGTAATTGATTAATATTCCACTTATTACTTTCCTATCCATAACATTTGTGAATATGTTGTCAATGAGTGTAGCACTGTGTGATGTTGACATATTGCTCTTTAAAAAGAAAAAGTACAACTTGACGGGTTCACAGAGATTGTTTGAAAGTGTACTTCACTTATCATCTCATTAAAGAAATTCCACTGGCGGCACAACTCCACACCTCGGTATTGTGATCACTTTCAAATGGGAAAATCTCCCGAGGAATGCGGTGAACACGCTGCCAGAAGCCCACACGCAGGATTGGTCAGATATAAAGCGTATGCCATCATAACACACTGTTTCCACTGGGCACAAGGGGGAAACATGTAAATGTGGAGCGTAAATGTTTGGCTTGTTTGAGAACACACATTTCTCGCCAAGAGGGTGGACGTGTTGTTTTCTCTGGGATCTAACAGATGTGTAATAGGATAAACGTATTATTTAACCAAAGATAGCAATTTTACCGCTTTTTACCATACGTGCAGAGGTGGGAAGAGTACTCAGATCTTGTACTTGAGTAAAAGTAGAAGTAAGTGTAGGAATACTCTGTAGTCCTGCATTCAAAATGTTGCTCAAGTAAAAAGTAAAACAAGTATTAGCATCAAAATATACTTTAAGTACCAAAAGTAAAATCCTCATTGTGCAGATTGGCCCATTTTAGAATTATATATATGTGATATGTTTTGATTCTAATGATTAATCATTAAAGTGTTATCACAGCTGGTAAAGGTGCAGCTAGTTTGAATGACTTTGTATACTGCAGGGTAGTGAATGTACTCCAGGTGGAACTAAAGTCTGATTCAACAGTTGATTATATTTCACATCATTAATCCAACTAAAGGTATTAAACAAATGTAGTGGAATCAAAGTACAATTGTTGTGCGATTGAAGTACAAGGCAGCAACACATTGAAATACTCAAGTAAAGTCCCTCAAAATTGTACTTAAGTACAGTACTCATAAGTAAATCCTACTTTACACCACTGCCTGTGTGGCATGCTTCTTCTTCTTCTTTTTTTAAGGGGGTTGCACCTTAAAAAAATACAGTCTTAAATACAACCACTTCCACCGATGTCAAGCTCAGGTTCTCATCAGAGGTGACAATGTTTGGCAGAGACACTATCTGGCATAACACTGCGTCTTAAGTGTGATTATGTCATTACCCTCTGATTGTGGGAGAGGAGATGAAAAGAATGTTAGAGAGGGAGGCGCGGGGGGCTAATCCTCGCCGAGGTGTTCCCTTTCAGGACCCTTTCTATGGGGCTTTGTGAGGGGCTTATAGGCATGCTGCCCCAGTTTTTTGAGGCCGCACCGCCCCTATCGGATGTCCCAGACACAGCGGAGTCAGACCGGGGCTTGTGAATGACAGAATCAATGGGCTGGGAAACAACATCGTCTTTAAATATCTGCCCACCTATAACTTTCCCAGGAGTTACATCATGGCAGAGGGACCCCAGGGCGAATAGTCAGAGGTGGGAGACGTACTCAGATCTTGTAAAGTAGAAGTACCAAAGTGTAGGAATACTCTGTTTCAAGTAAAAAGTACTGCATTCAAAATGTTACTCAAGTTAAAGTAGAAAAGTATTAGCATCAAAATATACTTAAAGTACCAAAAGTAAAAGTAGTCATTGTGCAGATTGGTCCATTCCAGAATAATATATATGATATGTTTTATAATGATTGATCATTAAAGTGTTATCAAAGCTGGTGAAGGTGCAGCTAGTTTGAATGACTTTGATGCTGCAGGGTAGCTTGTGGATTTACTCCAGGTGGAACCACAAAGAAAATGTTAATTAAATAAAGTTAAGAGCAGTATTGTTATGAAAATGTTGTTTATTTCACATCTAGGCAAATCTCCAAAGTAACTAAAGGTATTAAATAATTGTAGTGGAGTAAAAGTAAAGAGAGTAGCAAATACTTCAAATACTCAAGTAAAGTACAAAGTGCTGATTCTCTGTCTGTTACTTTAGATGAAAATAAGGAGCCCCTCCCCACGCCCCTCTGAGAGAAATTTGGTTAAAAATAACTCAATCAGAGGCGCATTCACACCGCAGTACTTTTCTCACAAAGGTTCATGAGAACTCTTTAGTTCTCATGAACTAAGTACAGATCGCGTTCACACCGGAATAAGTCCCTGGGGGTGGATTAGGCAAATGAAGCCGCTGACGTCACTTCTTCTTCTTCTGCTTTGGGTTTACTGGCAGGCCGCAAACCACTTCACGGCGTATACTGCCGCCCAAAGTCCCTGGCCGGAAGTCCCCGGAGTTGTAAGAGGACTTCAGTAGAAGCTGCTGGGACTCCTAGCAGCTTCTACTGAAGCCTTCCGAGTAAATCGCCAGAACGCCGACACCTCCTCATCTCCACCGCTCCCATGTTTTATTTTGTGTTGCCATACGTTAGTCTCTCTGCGTTTCTGCGCTGGGCTAATGCTAATGCTAATAATGCTAATGCGAGGATAATAAAATGGCGGCTTCACAAAACTTTTTGGGAGTTTTACGGGGCGTGGTTTGCAATCCGCCCAGCCAATCAGAAATATAGCTCTTTTCTCACAAAAGAGCCGCTCGAAAGTCCCTGCTCTCTAGCAGGGACTTTCGAGGGGGTAAAAAGGTTCTCATGAACTAATTTTAGTTCCGGCTCTTTTTGGTGTGAACGCGATAAAAGAGTTCTCATGAACCTTTGTGGGAAAAGTACTGCGGTGTGAATGCGCCTAATGGTGCTCTAGGAGGAGATTCAGGTGATAAGGTGGGTTGGTTATTGGCTAATGGTTACACAAGCCAAAAAATCGTTATGACATCATAAAGTGGCCAAAATCTGATCAGCTCATTTTCAGACAGGTTTTTATATAAATGGATCAGGACAAAAAGAGAGAGAATCTTTTTTCCTGAAACTTTCAGAGTCTCTTTCCACAGAGGGGAAACATGTTGATGTAGAAGAGACATGGAGAAGAGGGGACACTTGTTGATGTAGAAGAGACATGGAGAAGAGGGGACACTTGTTGATGTAGAAGAGACATGGAGAAGAGGGGACACATGTTCATGTAGAAGAGACATGAAGAAGAGAGGACACATGTTGATGTAGAGGAGACATGAACAAGTTCCATAATAGGTCCCCTTTAATATACTTAGTTACATTACACCACTGGAAATAGTGTTAGTGAAGACACCCCCGGCCCCCCCTCAGTGGGGTGCGTCTCCATCAGACTTGAGGGTTGACACAAGGTCATCCTTCATAGCCTCTGCTTTAACAGGGCCAAACCAAGTCAAATAAACACCGGCAGCCACCTACAATGTGTTCTTACAGATACAAAGGAGACCTCACCGCGTGGTTTTGAGGCGGGGAAGGTTACGGTTGGAGGCCGGCGGCTGGTCGGAGCTGAGTGCTGGTATATAGGGCAGCGAAAAGTTATATGAGAATGCCAACATAATGGGTGGGCTGGAAGCTAAACAAATAGCCTGTTGGAAAACCCTCGCAAATATGCAACACCAGCAAGAAACTAATAAATAACAGGGGCCAACTGTTGCTGCTTAAAAAAATGAATTGTACCACTGTGATTCAGTTTTGCTGGAGGTTATTTTAAGGAAAACAACATTGGTTTTTACTTAGAGATGACTTTTTCCATTTTTCTCTCAGGAAACATTTTTATTTCTTATTTTTCAACTTGATTTATTTGGTTTATGATTGTATTTCCTGCTTATATAATGAATTGAACCACTTTAATGCAGTGTTGCTGTTTTTTAAGGAGAACAACATTGGTTTTTACATAGAGATTACTTTTTCCATTTTTCTCTCTGGAAAAGAGCAACTTCTAGACTGAAAACCTTAGACACATTTCACATAACTGTATTAGGTTAGTTGAAAGCAATAATATTAAGTTGAACCTAATATCTTTTATTTAAACTTGATATTATTGCTTTCAACTAACCTTGTGTGAAATCTGTTGACATAATACATTTGATTAAAGTCAACCTAACAGGTTTTTTCAGAGTAATTAATGATCTTATCTTATTGTATCTAATCTTATCTCCCTCTGCCTGATACTTGTAACTTTCCTACATCCTGATTTGTTCACTTAAGCCGGGAAATTGGTGTGAGACACCCGCGGCGCGCACTAATTGATGCATTGATCAGCCTTTAGATGTCCACATTCCTGGCATACCTCGGAAGTCATCCATTTGGCGTTTCACACATTTTGCTCCGTCTAACTGTCTGAAGCTTGACCCGGCAGGGCACACCTGTCTGTCCAAAGCTTTCTACCTTTGCCATCATTAATTTCCCTTGCATATTGCCTGTGCTGACAAGAAATCTGCACATATCTCACATTTCTGCATCTTGACTCCAAACACTTGCGTGTGCAATTTCATCATAATGAAGAAATGCATGAATGTAATAGATATGCAACACGCTGAAATATCAGATTAATATTGAGATTTACCTTGACGCTTCCACCGACCTCTTCGCTGTTGGACATGGTAGCGTTGAAGGTCTCTGTCTGTTGTGGTGTGACCTCCTTTGGCCTTTTTCTCTCCTTCTTGGCATCCACCCCATGCAGAAGAAAACACTGAGTCCAAAACACTGCAGCCACCACGGCCAGAGGCCCAGCCCCACACCACATCTTCACACTCTGTCAAATCAGCACCAGAATCCCTGCAGAAACCGCCCGGATCTCCTGCGAAAGGACAAGCTGAGGATGCCCACAAGGCTCACAAACTCAGAGGAGACTGTAGGAATGCAGCTTCAGGGACTCCCCGTCCAAAAGACTGTCAGACTGACTGCTGCCGCCGCCGCTATCCCTCTTGATGAGCGCTCAGCCAGCGTTGCAGGGGCACTGTGTTATAACTCTAGCCAGAAAGCTAGGAGGCTTACTCAACTATGAAATGTGTCAAGCAGAATGGTCCAAGGGAATGACAGATCGGCGCAGATCTGACAGCAAATAAACCCATTAGTGAGATTTTTCACGCTTTCTGCTCTGTTGGGGGGTGAGGTGTAGAAGGAGGGAGGGAGTGGGGGGGTACAGGGGGCAAAAGAAGAGGCAGAGAGGAGGGGTTGTCCAAAAGCTGAGGGTGGGCTGGAGATGGATGGCAATATTCCCCCCTTTCCTGCTGTTTCTCACACTGAGCAGTGGATCCAGTCTCCAGTAAAGTTGTGTGGAAAAGCTTCATAAAAAAGTTGGCAATGTTCACCAGAAGATGCCGAAAACCATGCACCCTGCGGGGGATGCAGAGTGAAGAAAAAGCCCAACAGGAGATGATAAGGTCAAGTTTTGATCTTGTTCTGGACTCCGCACTGCAATCACAAGACTTTACAGATAGCTCTTCTAAAATAACTTGTGCTAAATCTCCCACAATGCATCAAGCCATGTGCAAGTTTCACGTCAGAAAGCAGTGATTTGTTGTCTGGTAGCTCTCTGTTTCCTAGTCCCTCTGGTCTCAGTTGCTCCTCTGCTCCGACTGAGCTTACAGGAGGGCTCACAGTGGAGTTTTATCATCACCCTTTCTCCCCCTTCTCCCACTCCCTCTCTCTGTTTCTCTCCCTGTTGGCAACCTCACTGGCTTATTCAGCTCTGCTTTATCTCACAGGTGAAATGTTCACACAGAAGAGGTTCTTTGGCAGACAAGTTGTGTGTGTAAAAGTTGTGTATCTGCCTGAGAGTGTCTGTCATTTAGGTTTCATATTTACCAAAGTCCTGTGTTTACATCCAGGCAAGAAATAGAAATGCACTTTTTTATGACCTCGAGGCATTATCTTGTGAAATCTGCTGCTTCAAAACCGTGCCAAAAAACTCTGATCCTGCCAAATACAACAGTGTAAACATGTTTTGTTCTGTGTTGATGTTCAGCAAAGTCTCACTTTCTAAATTCTCTGTTAGGAAAAAAGGATTTGAGGTAAGTACTAATATTTGAAGCACTGTAAATTGCAGGTTATTAGAAAATAATACATGACTGATGTGGACAAATTATTGGTCTGGGTGTTCCTGCAATCAGCTCATTTGTCCAAAAGGAATTCCGCCCTCTCATACTTTTACTAGAATAAATAACATGTTAGCTACCAGGGTTTTTTTTTTCACTTCACATCTTGCATGTTTAGACTGCGTTTTCTTGCACTTGATATTATTAGATTTGAACACAGTGCCACCCAGAGGCAGCAGCCTGCAGTGCAAACAAATACACAGTACCTTTCCAGTATGGCTCAATTCTCCATACTGCTGCAACCTGCAACCATACATCCATGCCTGCAACCCTACTAGTTCCTGTTTCCGCTGGCACGTCAGTCAAAATTCCTGAAGCTAACCCCAGTCAAGTCTTCCACAGGTAAACAGAATATTGTCGGAAATGTTGGAAATTGTGAATATTTTCCTTCAAAATAAAATACATTCAGGTTGTTATGTTGAAATTGAAGTTCTGTAATGTTTCCAACTATTGCATGTTTTCTATTACAGCTCATGTGCTATTTACACCATTTATCCAAGTTTTTACTTTGTTAAGCATTTACCATAACTGTTAGGCCTACCTATGTTTTCAACATGTGGGCTATTTATAACCTTACCATTTATTTTAAACATATATCCATTTGTTTTAGCAGTTTGGCCTTTAGCCTTTAGCCTAAGCTAATTATTACATCTGTTTATCCATCACTTAAGCCTGTCATTAGCTATTTCAACCAGGTATCCATTGCATTTAGCTAAATATTTTCTGCATTGTGTTTGCCGTTATCTCACCAGTTATCTATTAGCCAACATGTTTTAGGCTATGTCAACCATTCACTTATATTCCCACATAAAACTTGGAACTTCTTGAATCTTGACTACATTGGTCAGCATTGGTTTTATTTTGAAAGTGCCACCTGGAAGTTAAACATGTAAATATGGTCACCTTACCAAAACAAATATAGCTACATTAGCATCTAGCCAGGAACCGGTTCAACTGACAGTTCGTTCGAGTTAACGCCAACTGGAATATCTCAGAGGACTTTTTTTTTACCTCGCGTCTTTTCATTGGATTATTTAGACCCGACTCACATTGAGGTGGGGGAGTGTTTGTAGGGGGGAGAGGGCCACGTGTACAGGAACTGTTTCTGACAGCTGACTGGAAATTGCAGGTCTGTGACTGGGGAAGTACAGCTAACATTAGCTAGCTAGCTACCTCTAAACATACAGAGTCCTTTCAACTTTACTCACTGTATCGTTTGTTGGTCTTCCTTCTTGACAGGTTGGTCTCATTTTCTCTTTGTATACTATTCACATAATCCAGGTAGAGTTAATTTACCTTGTTTTGTTAGCTTGTGTTAGCATCTTTAGCCTAGATTCACCTGCACTGCAAAATAATTCGTATGACGTCACGAAGCTAATAGTTGTTTACGTTGATTTACAGTTAATTGACTCAAGAGCACGCGACTAGCTGCTGGTATTGATTTAAGGTTACACACAATTACGTGAACTAAAGAAGTCAAGGTTTGACAGCTAAGTTGTGTTGCGTTCAGAGTACACTTCAGGTTTCCGTACACATCAATACGGACGCGTTCAAGTTTGTTGTTTACCTATTAAACTGAGTTATTTACAGTGAGTATTCAGATTCTTTATTTGAGTAAAAGTATTACTGTATTACTACACTGTAAAGATACTCAATTTCAAGTTAAAGTACTGCATTAAGAATGGTACTTGAGTTAAATTGAGTTTAAGTACGATTAGGTAATTGTACTTAAAGTATTAGGGGTAAAATAACTCCTTCAATATATTGTAAAATATGTTGGAGCAAAAGCAACAAATCTTCACATTTAAGAAGTTTGATCTGTGAAATATTTTTGACCATAAAAACGTCTGTTAACCCACTAATGGTTTGAGTGACTTTAATATAACGTTGGATGGTTTATCTATTCCAATATAATCATATATTTTTTAAAGGTTTTCCTAAGTAGTGTGTGTCAAAACCTGAATTTCTAAAGTAACCATTAACTACATCTGTAAAAATAAATGTAGTAGAGTAAAACGTACACAATTGGCACACAAAGTAAAGTACCTCAAATGTGTACTTAAGTAAAGTACTTGAGTAAATGTACTCAGTTACTTCCTACCACTGGTTATTTATGTTGTTATATGTGCTATAAGGCTGCCTCATTCTGCTTATCATACCGACATAGTTTTAGTTAAGGGTTTAAATGCAGTACTTTTACATGTAGTGGACTATTGTCACAGTGTGGTACGGTATGAGTACTTTTACTTCTTCCATCAATAAAAGCCAGTATTACCCAAATGCCTGTCCTACTAAATGTGACTTTGCATATAAGATATAACAGTAGGCTCCTTTGTATATTCCTGGGTAATGAAAATATTTTGCTACCTTTTTGTTTTACAACATAATTCCCACTTTCCCAGTCCTCCAGAAAACACGCATAGAAAGGTTGAGTGAACGGGATTTTCCATTGGGCGGGATGCAATTTGGGAAAATCCCATTTGACAGGAAAGCAGCAATAAAGTCAGTTCAGTGTGTCAGGATATTGCATCATTATCTTTTATCATAGCTGACTTTGATATATACACAGTCTATGGTTGATACTAGTGTTGAGAAGATAACGCTTTATAAAGTTGTATGGCTTCCACTCCGTTTGTCCAGAAAAATACAAGAAGATTTGGGGCCTCAAATTCAGCAAATAATTAGATCTGTTGATTTGTAAAACGTTCACAACTGGCCAAAACATTACAACTCCTTGCTCAAAACTTCTGTCAAATGTAGATGGTACTTTCTAGTGAGACATGTCTCACTAAAATAATGCATCATTGAACAATCCTACATGTAAAAACCTTATGTAACATATTGGTGTAATGTATACCCAATGTCCACTGTATGTGATTTTTCTTAAAGGTTTATATTCGTTACATTTCATATTAGTCATGTTGTGATGGAAAACAATGTTTATTCAATTAGTGCATTTTTCTTTTTTACATGATTCGGTAACAGATAGACATGTTCTCATAGATTTGCTTATGTTAAATGAATGTCTTTCAACTATATGCCGCTATAAGTCTCATAAGTGACCTCTTTTCTTATCCTGAAAATGTAAGATCAATCAGGCCAGCTGTAAAACTTTCAAACTGTATGAAGAGCTTCCTGAAGCATTAGACCAGTGCTTCTCAAAGTGTGGTCTGCGGACCACTGGTGGTCCGTGAGCGCCCCCTAGTGGTCCGTGAGTATATTGGTACAATTTCACATTTTACATAAATTAATAAATTAAAGTTTTACGCACTCTCACGGGAATATCTCCGCAATAGAGCGAGCTAAAGTTTCACTTTCGATGGTATGATATAGCCCAGCGCAACACCTTCATCACACATGTTGCCACTTGTTTGTACCATTTTCAGGCGATTTGTAATCTGTTCTAGAAAAACGATGTGATTTTGGATATTTGTGGAGTTAGGTGGTCCGCGAGTGTTTTTTTATTGGTTAAGTGGTCCTTGGTATGAAAAGGTTTGAGAAACACTGCATTAGACAAACAGATGTAGCACTCCAGATAGGACTCCACCCAGCGGATTCCAACCAAAAACCCAGCGGATGCCAGTGGCTGGGAGATTAAAGACCTCCCACTATTTCCTAAGAGGGCGTTGCCAAATGTGTTTATCCTCTTTAACATAAGCACCAACACATTGTAGCAGAACTGTTTGTTTAAAAGGAGTGAAGCTTTGGTATCATCTTCCCTTCACTAGTTGATAGCTTTATTTAACGACTTGGCTCACGTAACTAAACACTTGTTCCATCTTCAGGTAACTATGGTTGTCTGGAGGAAACTGTGGTGCAGGAACCTGCTGTCGGTGTCCCTGCTGCTCTGCGTCCTGCTCCTCACCGTAGACGTTAACGCACGGCCTGCCAACATGTCGGCGGTTAAAGAAAAGTCTCCGGCAGGCAAGGACGACAATGAGATTCTCCCCCCGGACCACCTGAACGGGGTGAAGATGGAGATGGACGGCCACCTCAACAAGGACTTCCACCAGGAGGTTTTCCTGGGGAAAGAGATTGAGGAATTCGAGGAGGACTCGGAGCCGAGGAGGAACAGGAAGAAGCTGATTGAGATTTTCACAAAGTAAGACATTCTGGCAGTCAGGACATTCAGCATTCCTGAGAGACGCTTGTGCTGCAGAACGAGCAAGTGAAGGGAGTATTGTGGAATACAAAGTTTCACTTCAGAAAAAACACGAGGCAGTGCAACAGAGTAGCTGTATTTAAATGAAGAGCTGAAAAAAAACAAGCTTTGCAAACATTTAGTGTCTTTTTACAGGTTGTTACCGCCGAGATGAGTAAAAAGGCCTCTTCATATTTCTTTATCTAATATAGCGTGGCTAAACAAAAAAGAAACTCAATATTCAAACAACTTCTGAGTCACCAGGTAGAGAATCTTACGCAGTGATAACTCCAATGTCCAGGCAAGTAAATAGTGCAGGTTATTCTCTTTCAAACGATAATTTTGGTAAATAAACATGTGCCTTTCCCAATGATCCCTTCAACATCTACGAATATATGCCCAAATTCACGGTGCCCAAAGCTGCCTTCAGAAAAACCCATAATCAAACTAACTGAAATAATGATCAAATTGCTATACACAAACAACAGAGATAAAAACAAAAAAGGTTTAACTATAAAGTATTCCAAATCAATAAATAGCTTGATCATAATTTTTCGGTATGACTTAAAAAGCTTCCCCTTCCTTATTTCTTTATTTGACCTTAAATGGTAACGAAATGTTTAAAGGTATTAGAGCCTAACCAGTTCAAACAGGACACAAGTCAGTAAAGCATATTGGTCATTACAGCTGATTAAGTGTTAATGTTCAAGAACTTAACGCTACACTTACAGTTAATGTTTCTTTGTTATTCTATCTTCTCAGAGTTGATTCCAACAAGGACAAGAGCGTTAGTGCCAAAGAGATGCAGCGGTGGATCATGGAGAAGACGGAGGAGCACTTCCAGGAGGCCATGGTGGAGAACAAGAACAGTTTCCGTGGTGTGGACCCCGATGCTAACGGTGAGAGAGAAAACCCTCTTATCATTTAATGCACGCTGACTGTGATCAGGAAGTCAGGCTTCCCCGAATGAATATGTTTCTGTTGAGTCAGAATTCATGCTTTGTCTTTAGGTCAAGTGACATGGGACGAGTACAGAGTCAAATTCCTGGCCAGCAAAGGTTTCAACGAGAAGGAAATGGCTGAGAAAGTGAAGAATAATGAAGATCTGAAACTGGATGAGGAAAGTAAGTATTCAATGATGTAAAATGTCGTCCATCTTTTCAAGGATGTCCCAGAATATGTGCTGCAGAGAGATCTCCAGGGAATACTTTAAGATGCTTTCCCTTGCCGTTGCAGCTCAGGAGGTTTTGGAGAGCCTGAAGGACCGCTGGTTCCAGGCCGACAACAACCCCAACGACCAGCTGCTGAACGAGCAGGAGTTCCTGTCCTTCCTGCACCCTGAGCACAGCAAGGGCATGCTGCAGTACATGGTTAAGGAGATTGTGCGCGACCTAGGTACGTCTTTACTTCCTAGACTAAATAATTGTTTCTGTGTGCCATCTGTTGGCAGCGGAAACCAACTGTTAAAAAGGGCGCTATTATGCTTTTGGAGATGTCCCTTTCCTGTTATATAGGTTTTTTTACGCCTTCATTTGACTCCTTTGTTTACTTCCCGAACATAGTGACATCACTACTGTATGTAATACTCGCACTTCTATTAGCTAGAAGCGCTCCAACACATTGTCTCTTAGCAGTTGACCAATCACAACAGAGCCGGCCAGCTAACCAATCAGAACAGACTGGGCTCTGGTTTCAGACAGAGGGTGAAAAGAGGTGCTGCAGCACAGGCAGTATGAGAAAAATAAAGAGCTTTTTGAACATTAAAGCATGGAGACATGTAGAGGCACTACATTAGTGTTAATTTAGTCAGCTATTTTTTTATTTAGTTTTAGTCTTAGTCCTGTGTTACATTTCCTTTTTAGTTTTAGTCATATTTAGTCACCTTCATCCTGTTTTTATTTAGTCAAGTTTTAGTCGACTAAAGGTCTGAGCATTTTAGTCTTATTTTAGTCAAAGAAAACTAATTATTTTAGTCTACTTTTTGTCAATGAAAACTGTTGAGTCTTTTCTTTAGTCATCAGATTATATAGAACATTTCAGTCAAACTAGTCTAGCCAAAACCAATACTTTGTCATTTTAGTATATATAAATAAATAAGATTATATCTTGTCCTTATTTGATGAAAAACACAGGTTGAATGATTAAGAAGCTTTGCAGAGAGTATCAGGTTTGTGGTGTTTGTACCAGCTGTGTTATGGCCACATTGCTCCCTTATCCCTTCTGATAAAACAATGCATTCGCTTTTTTTCTCCGCCTCATTGTAGCGAAAATGGGCCCAAATATCACATCGTTTCTTTCTCCCAAGCAGTGGTGGCTTTAGACTTTTTCGTTGTCAGTCATTTTGACGGACAGGATCGTAACATTTCCGTCATAATCCATTATTACCCGTCGAGTACACAATTTATCACTCACTGGCGCTGACGGGGGGGTATTCGGTTAACGCGAGTGCGACCACTGCTCCCAAGCCCTGTTGTTGCCATTTTATTTTCTGTTAAATAAGGTTAGTTAGACCACGAGTTAGACCCGAGTCTTCCTGACAGTTCACAGTGTGCCGCTGTCCGGTGTAATTCAAATCTACCGCCGCGCGCAGCACAGACACACAGCTGCTGCCCAGCGCAGCACCGGAAATGGAACTGCTGGGAGAAAAACTGACTATCAGAGATGTAACGTTATCTTTGAAAATATTTCGTCTCCTCATTTTTCGTCAACGAAAGTAAAGAGAGATTTTGGCCTAGTTTTTATTTAGTAAACTACATTTTCGTCACGTCACTTTTCGTCAACGATATTGCATGATGATTTCGTTGCAGTTATTGTTTACTGCCGTCGGTGCCGTCTCGTTTTCGTCATGGAAAAAAAGGTTGTTGACGAACATATTTCGTCATTGTTTTAGTCAACGAAATTAACACGACACTACATGCAAATACATGTCTCCTTTAAGGTTGACATGGGGAAGTTGTTGGCTTATTTACACTCAGCAGATACAAAGGGCTATAAAGCTTTATTCAAATGCTGCACAGTTCCCTTTTTGTACTCGTGTAGTCACCCTGATCATCAGAGGTGCATACAAAGATAAGGCTTCACCAATTGAATTAGTATTATCCTATTTATAGAATTGAACTCCAGTTAAGACATGGTTGTCTGAAGGTTGCTGCTAAGCAGGTGTTACTGTGGGTTTTGAAGCTTGTTCACTGAAAGCAGTAAATGTGTACTTAAACAAACTGCTCTACAAGACAACCACCGAGTTGTCTGGTCCATTGGAAACATACAAAGATTAGATGCCCACTGTGTTTACATGCAGAGACATTTCTATCCTCATAAGGTGGCCCGTGTCCGTGCAGGCAGTTTGCGTTACCCAGTTTAGGTTACACTCGTACTGCAGTGTGACGGGCAGATTCAACTTGTTCAGCTGGTTTTTAACAACTTGAATATGTATCTTTCTTTTCATGTTTGGTCATGCTTTTTGCACAAAACACACGCTATACTAATACAACGTGGCAATTTGGCCTCAGAAAGGACAGCGTGAAGTGGCGGGAACATTAGTTATGTGTTATGTGAGCGGCAACTAATGATTGTTTTTCATTGACATTTATTCCTCAGAGCAATTTCATTTGTTGATGAATTATAAAATGTCCATCAGGAGTTCCCAGAGTTGAACCCTTGTGCCCTCTTTTTTTTTGATTTGGTGATCATTTCAGCTGTGTTACAGCTTTTGGCATGGATCTTTGCAAGAAGTCTTCTTTTGAGTCAAATTTTTTGAAATCCATTGTCGTTTACTCTTACATGTTTTGTATACTCTCGTGATGCATCGTGACCCCTTCTTGGCAAAAATGTACACGCTCATAAAAACTGCTATTAAAGCAATATCTTTTAAAACTTTTTTTCCGATTAATCACTTGAACAACTTCTAACGGGCTCAAAACTACCAAACATTCAATCATTTTCAGGATTTTAACCCTTTAAATGCCTGTTTCATTATTTGAATTATTTAATTTATCTTAAAAGAAAACACAAAAAAAAAAAAATTCAATATAATAATTAGTAGAGGGATGGAACTTTGGTGGTTATTAGAGAGGTGTGTGTGTGTGTGTGTGTGGGGCCGGCCTACACAATTGTTGTAGCAGCCTGGTGTCATCGCCGTGCATCTGTGTGGTTCCATCCGTAAAACACAAACATTCATGAGACTTAATCACTGCACACATTTTGAAAGGGGTGTGTGTGTGTGTGTGTGTGTGTGTGTGTGTGTGTGTGTGTGTGTGTGTGTGTGTGGGTGTGTGTGTGTGTGTGTGTGTGTGTGTGTGTTGTGTGTGTGTGTGTGTGTGTGTGTGTGTGTGTGTGTGTGTGTGTGTGTGTGTGTGTGTGTGGTGTGTGTGTGTGTGTGTGTGTGTGTGTGTGTGTGTGTGTGTGTGTGTGTGGTGTGTGTGTGTGTGTGTGTGTGTGTGTGTGTGTGTGTGTGTGTGTGTGTGTGTGTGTGTGTGTGTGTGTGTGTGTGTGTGTGTGTGTGTGTGTGTGTGTGTGAAAAAAAAAGTAGAAAACGATATTGATGTATGATTTAATAGCAGTTATTATGGGCGTGTCCGGAGGTAGTATCTGATTTAAAGGGACATTTAAAAGTCCTTGTTATTGTCTGAATAACTGTTTTAAACACAAAGCCTACAAGTTTTCTATCATATGAAATGAAAAGAATCTCAAATATCTTCACATTTTAGAGCTTGAAACATATTTGATTCTTTTTGAATTATTATCAGAATTAGTGCTGATGAATGTTCTGGTGATGATCCGCTTTGATTCAAAGAATAACCGCCCGTTATTGGAGCATTTCCATAAAGATATGGTGATAAGCAGTAGTAGATAATGTCACTATGTGCAGATGTGTATATAATATAATAGTGGACCTGTATATTTGAATGTACCTTACTTGATGTGTATTTGGATAAGCAATCCTCTATGATTGGGCCCATTATGAATGCATGTGTAGGGTTAACAAAAGGTCAGATATCAAATGTGTATTGTTTTCTGCGTGCAGACCAGGACGGAGATAAGAAGCTGACGCTCTCAGAGTTCATCTCGCTGCCTGTGGGCACCGTGGAGAACCAGCAGGAGCAGGACATCGATGACGACTGGGTGCGGGAGAGGAAGAAGGAGTTCGAGGACGTCATCGACTCAGACCGGGACGGCATCGTAACCATGGCGGAACTGGAGGTGAGGGATGAAGAGGAGACAAGTCTTAAACTAAAGACACAGCTCACTGGAGTTTATGATGATTGTGTTACTGGTAGTAAAAACACTGTCACTCCAAATAAAGAATTACAAGGAAATGAAATGTCAACTTCCCAAAACAAAGAAAGGGTTGCATGTGACTGTTTTTAAGTACACTTCTGCTCTCAGACTAAGCAAACAGACACTTAGATCAAACAAAATAAATGAAATTAAAAAAGCAGAAGTCTCTGTTAGTTTGAGCCTGAGAGTTAAAGCGCTTCTATTGTCTAACGCTCCAACACATTGTACGTGATAAGCTAAGGGGCGGGACATCTCTAAGCGGTTGACCAATCCCAACAGAGCCAGCCAGCTAACCAATCAGACTGGGCTCTGGTTTCAGACAGAGGGTGAAAAGAGAGGCTGCAGCACATTAAAGCATGGAGACATGTCCCAGTAGAGAACCACATGCTGATATTAGCATTATAGGGCCCCTTTAAGGTTTTCATATTGTGCAAGCCTTTGAATCTTAAATCACTTTTCAATATAATTATTGTTTTTACATTTTGTCTGAAGTTTCAAAACACTCTCTTTTATTATTAAGTTGATCAGCAAGCACTCGTAAAACTCCATAATCAACTTATAACTGCCATTTAATTTCAGATGTAATTGAAATAGTTCTGGATGACTTACTTTTCCCTTCCTTCCCGTACAGGAGTACATGGACCCGATGAACGAGCACAACGCTCTGAACGAGGCCAAGCAGATGATTGCCGTCGCAGACGAAAACCAGAATCACAATTTGGAGCTGGACGAGATTCTCAAGTACAGCGAATACTTCACGGGCAGCAAGCTCATGGATTACGCCAGAAATGTTCACGAGGAGTTTTAGAGACAGTGAATCCCCCCCCTAGCGGCTTCAGAGACATGCCAGATGGGGAAGTAGCAAACTAATCATGGGATGTTTCAGTGTGCAGCCCCTTTTAGATCCAATAGAGTGGTGCAGGGATGATGGATTCTTTAGGCTGACCTTCAAAAAACACGATTTTTCCATTGGATTTAGGAATATGGCCTAAAATAAGATCTTTGGCAAACACACGTTAATTCACACGATTCATCTCCACATATTTACACTTTGATGATTTAATTTTTAAGCGTAAATGCAATCGCTGGAAGTAAAACGCTAACATTAGGATATAAACAAACATCAAGGTCTCATGACTGCATATTAGCACCGCTAAGCTAACCGTCGCTAATGTGCGTCGTGATGACGTTAAGTCGTTTTAATCACTTTCTAGCACATTTTTCTGACACGGCGGGTTCCTAAATTGGTCATTTATTTAATGTATTGGAGCAAAACCTGAACATCTCATGCTTTTTTTTTTAATCACGAACCAAAAGCATGTTAAAAAAACGTTGAGTCCGAGACGACGGAACCAGAAGAGGTCAAATAAATGAAACTAATAACCTAGAACTCATTCCTGCACCACTCTATGAAAACATCCATCCATCAGCCCTGGACTGCCAGCCAATAAAGTTAATATGGTTTGTGAGACTTCTTTTAAATGTTAGGCCCTAAATCTAACTGTATTTGTGTGAAGTGTGTGAGACTTTGTAACCCCTAATAGACGCTTCCGTTCCTGATGCAGTGGGGAGACTTCGCAGCGACTTGTTTATTCTGCAGGATCTGCCTTTTTTCTTTTTCGAGTCTGTACACAGTGTAAATATTCAATTGTAACAACGCCTCTGTCGCAGAGAGAAGCTGAGTAAATATATTATAATGCTGCTAAGAGGACACACATTACAGAGACACTATGAAAAACAAACTGTTAATTGTTGACGCGCAGATTTAATCCCCCAAAATAAAAGGTTAAAGATTTTTTTTTTTACAACTCTGCTAGTTTTCATTGTAGATAATATCCGTCCTACTTATAAACAGGGTAAACGTACAGATGTATAGCTTTTAAAAGTTATAAAAGCCTCAATGATGTACAGTGATCCTGCTCAGCACACGTTCAGAGTAATATATGAGAGCAGTGAGTCTTTTTCCCAGCAGACATTTTGACCTATCGCAGTGTGTGAACGGTCAACATGTCCCCTGTGTGTAAAGGCCTATTGTGGTGTTCTTCATTAGAAAGCTTAATTCCTGCTTGTGTTCAGATGTAGATAAAGAGCAATGTATTTATTTGGAGAGCTATCTTTGAGTAAGTGTTATGTTGGTTTACAAAGAACGGGTCCTTCTTCATCCTATTTGATCTGTTGGTTCATTCACTTGTTTCAGATGCATGGACAATGTCTTCACGTCTAATCAATGCAGCTCGGATCACACTGTCCTCGGCCCCGTTTGGATTGTAAAATAAGATTTATGAAAACAGAATGTGACACAGCTTTTTAAAAATGTATTGCAATTACTGGTAAACAATAAATATTTCTTATTAATGAAATGAAGCTCAGCGCAAGTTCTTTCAGGGAGACTGTTTCCCACGCTCTCATTCACAATTCTCTCTCACGCGCCCTTCCTTCAATAAGCAAGGGCGCGTCAGTGTTCGAATTACCTATTTGCTTTCGGGGGAGCCCTATTTTTTTCAGGGCCCTCGGTGTGGAGCTGTCAAACTCGACCCTAACGCCGCTTACAGCCGGCCCACTAAAAGACAAGTTCTTCCGTTCACTTTGTCCTTCGCTTCTTTGCTTGTGAATCTAAAAGCTGCGAGGATTGGCTGTTTTCGTTTCACCATATTTTTTATTACAAAGCCAGAGTTAAAAAAATATCAATAGGCCTATGAACATTTCAAATACCGCGCCGGCATCGCTGCCGTAACCATAGCAACGTAAGTAGCGTAAAGAATCCAGCGCCTCCACGTACAGATGGCAACACCCAGAAATATGAAACAAATATTCAGAAACTGTAATGATGAACAATGACTTATTTATTTCAAGAACTTTTACATTACATTACATTTAGCTGACGCTTTTATCCAAAGCGACTTACAATAAGTACATACGACCAGGAAGACACAGCCCTGAAGAAAACAGAATCATATAAGTACATCAGGTTTCATAGAGACAAACATTTCAAGTGCTACTCAACTGGCTATAGATAAGCCAGTCCTTTATTAGTATATAAGTGCCTTGTTATTAATTCTATCGCTCGAAGTGGAGTCGAAAGAGATGAGTTTTCAGTCTGCGCCGGAAGATGTGCAGGCTTTCTGCCGTCCTGATGTCAATGGGGAGCTCATTCCACCATTTTGGAGCCAGGATAGCAAACCCACGTGTTTTTGCTGATGGGAACTTGGGTCCCCCTCGCCGCGAGGGTGCAGCGAGCCGTTTGGCTGATGCAGAGCGGAGTGCACGCGCTGGGGTGTACAGTTTAACCATGTCCTGGATGTAGGAAGGGCCAGATCCATTCGCAGCATGGTACGCAAGTACCAGTGTCTTGAAGTGGATTCTAGCAGTTATTTACAGAAACTCAACATTTCTAATCTCTGTGACAGAAATATGCACAATTTTGTTGGGCTCCCCCTATTTATCTCAAAGTCGGCCTTCAGGGGAGCTCCCCCCCTCTTTAGGGGAGCCAAGCTCCCCCCGGCTCCCCCCCATTTCGAACAGTGGTCATACCCCCAGAGTAGACCAATCAGTCCCGTCACATCCCCCACAAGTAATCACAGCACACCCGGCAAACGTTTAAATCTGCTCCTCTCTCCCTCGCCAGCATCATTCAGAGAATTGATGCAACCCACCTTCACCTCCAGTCATCAGACCCAGACCCAGAGTAGCCCAGAAGAACCCTCATCATTAAGGACCTGAATTCCCCTTCAGCACTTCACCACCACCCGTGGTCCCAAATCCATCACAGTATTATGGGGTCTAATCTCCAAAATGTATATTACCCCGAGGGCAATAAATATATCAAACTCACGGAATAAGTCTCTCCTGATTGAAATAGCACCTGGTGTTTGTTTTCTGTTTTAGCCGCAAGTAATGATCGCTTTCATCACAGATTGTTTGGTCAACTAAATGTCATTATTAAATGTACATATATTGGTAGAAAAAGTACTTTTTATTTTTTATTATTTATTCTACTATTTCAACAATTCAGACAGTTTATACTAATCTAAAAAACAAACAATATTAGTATAGTTTCTAGTAAAATTAGCAACAACACAGTATAATAAGACTCTCACTTTTTATTCATAATAGTATCAAAATATACCTAAGAGGACCAAAAGTACAAATCCTCACTTTTTTTTGTTAAATTCTGAATTTTTTTTATTATCTGATATATTTAACATTTCTGATTTTCTCAGACTATTTTTTCGACTTCAGATTTTTTTTCGAAATCTGACTTTTTTTTATAATTCATATATTTCAGAATTCTGATTTTCTTTCAGTCTTTTTTTTCGAAATCTGTTTTTACTTTGACTTTTTTTTTAATTCTGACTTTTTTTTTATTCTGACTTTTTTTCGAAGTCTGCCTTTTTTTATAAACTGATATATTTCAGAAGTCTGATTTTCTTTCAGACTTTTTTTCTCGAATTCTGACTTTTTGTTGTTAAATTCTGAAAAAAAGATTATTCTGACCTTTTTTGAATTCCAACTTTTTTCTAATTCTGACTTTTTTTATAAACTGATATACTTTCTAATTCTGACTTTTTCTAATTCTGACTTTTGTTTTCTTAACTTTTTACTTGTTGTCTAAAAACAAATTCACTTTTGGTCAGATCTAAAAAAAAAGGGCCATTACATCATTTATCTTCTCCCCCTTTCAGTTTTACACCCAAATATGTATACAATAATGTCTCGTGTTTAGATACTAGTAAAGCAGCTCTTTGCCATGCCTTTCTTTAAAGAACAAGTTAAAAAATATTTTGCAAAAGTTGATTCTGTGAGTTAGAGACGTATGGGGTTAGGACACGTTGTTTTTTAAAATTCCGAACTCTATGATTTTCGGAATCTTTCAGAATTTTTTAGAGAATTCTGACTTTTTTTTAATACTTTCTTTTATTCTGACTTCTTTTCGAATTCTGACTTTTTTTAATTTTGACTTGTTTTCTTAACATTTTACTTGTTTCAAAATTCTGACTTTTTTTCAGAGTTTTCTCAGATCTAAAAACAAATACACGTTCGGTCAGATCTCAAATGAAATGTCACGTGGCCCTAATCCTCTTCCGTAGTGATGCAAGGGGAGGGTTCTGTATTTCAGTAGGATGTACAGTATATGAGTTTGTGTCATTTCAAAACAATCCTTCAGTTTAATCATCAATGAGTCTCAAATTCTGTTTTGAGAATATTTTATTGCGTATATACGGGTTCAGGTCCATTGAGTGTGTATGTAACGTAGCACTCCACAACACAGCAAAAGCCACCATTTCACCAAACCAATGATTTCTTTATAAGCAGTTACACATTGAACATCAATTTGTATTTTTATATCATCTTTTTCTCAGATTTTTTTCACAATTTTAAAGCATTAGCTTTGATGTGATAGTGTGATGCCCGGTCAGATTTTGATGCACACATTTTAATATCACAGACATCACTTCACAAGACACAGGTTTAACAACTTACCAATATCCTTAATGTGTTTGTCCCACAAATGAAATATAACATGTATATTTGTCTGCAAGCGACGATGAAGATCAATGCAGACTCAGTTTGTACGCATCTCTCCTGAATGCTACTCCGTGTCAGAGCCATGCAACCTTAAGAACACACTTAAAACTGACAATCCCCTCTTACTGTAATACCACACCCTATATAATGTTATGTCCTAAACATATAATCAAGTATATAGCCAGCACTAAGACATAATTAACATGGAAAACATTTGAAGAACATTATCAGACTTCCTCCAGATACAGATACACACACACGTTCATAAATGAAACTTTAAAACGCCTAACGTATCACAATCTGCTGACATTAAAGTAAAAAAACAATCAAGAACGGATTAAACAGGTAAGGCGATTGGGTGTCTGACTTAATATAGATTACAATAGAGATACAAAATAATAATAACATTTTTGGACAGCACAGCAAGTAGTCAAGTTCCAGGTTCTCCTCAACACTTCTCTCTCAAAGAAATAAAAAAATGTGGCTCAACATGTTAGCAAACTACCAGGAATAGTAGAATTGCAGCTGGATGATTAGTCCCTTAACATTTAGGGACTTTGTACAAAAAAGGGCTACAATTCCTACTTGCTCCATCTGGTCTGTGTGTAAACAACCTTCAGTTAGAGCCAAACGTCAGCACGTTAAGCTTATACTTATTGTGTAATTGTAAAATCTAATGTATTGGAGTGCAGAGCCAACACAGCAATACATCTGTAAATAGTAGATACTTGCCGACTGCACGGTAACTGTTAACTGGCTGTATGTATGCAACACGAAAACACGAAAAAAAGATTTGAAAATAGACCATGATTAAAATATAAATAAATTAAATGTTTAACGAAGTTTTAACACATTTTAAGATAATAAGATGCGTTTTTAAAAAAAAAGACAATGTAAAATAAGCCGCTTGTGCTCGTCTCTAGTCTCGGTCATTTGGTGTTTACAGGTAGGGGAACTGGTTGAGTTTTCTCTGGTAAGTAGCACTGGCGTGGTGAAAAGGCGGCACCCCCTGCTGGAGGCTTTGGTTACCGTACTGTGCCGGTGAGACCCCCAGGCTGCCGGTCTTCTGCAGCAGCGCCAGGGAGGAGGAGAAGGCCCCTCCGACCCGGCCCCCCTGCATCTGGTCCACAGCCTGCGAGACGGAGGCCAGGGCGGCGGAGGCGGGGTAGGCGTACAGGTTGGGGGCGGAGCTGAAGAGGGGGTTCTCGTGGAGCAGGAAGGACGAGTGGGAGGAGACGGGAGGAGGGTAGGTGGGCTGCCTCCTCAGGATGATACTGCTTCCTGTTGGGTCGAGGGAAGATGACATCACAGACTGCTGTACCTGAAACCACAGAGAGAGGGTTTGGTGTTCTGGGTTTTTTGTTTGTAAGAAGGGGCAGGTCAAATAAGACGTTCTTCCCCCTGCTCCTTTCCACCATGCGCTATAAAAAAAAACAGTATAAGTGTACATGTTTTAAAATAACTGCCATATGTGGAATAAACAAACAAATACATTTAAAAAAGGGTCAGAAATACTCCCACTTCACAAAGCTACTGGTGTGATGTACTTCAGGTGGCTGCAAGAAGGCTGAAGGTGGAAGGTTCTCAGAGCATTTCATTTTATAATGTTCATTTAGTCAGTCCTAAATCCAGCCGTGCATAACTGTGAAAAACTGTTGAACTATTCTTTCTTTACTGAACTGAAGTGCTTGAGTGATGTCCCTGTCAAATGAATACATAAAGCAGTTACCTGACTGAGGTTGAGAGGCTGAGATCTGCTGGATGTGTTTCGTTGATGGCGGTCAGTGTTGGAGTCTCCGGTCCGACTCGACGCCTTCTTGGATTTTCCAGAGCCACTTGTAGCTTCTGCAAAACAATACTGTGAGTTCGAACAAAGCTTACATGTGCTTCAGGTAAAGATGATCAGTCTAACTTGTTAATTGAGCTGAGCTGATTATTAATGCACCTTAAATTGATCCATTGAGGGCACTTAATGCAATAACACCTGGTTAAATACAATAAGAATGAATAGATATACTGTATTAAAAAAACTAAAAATAGCAAATTCTGCGTAAAGTAAATTATTTTCCAAAGATCTTTCACTAGATGTGACAGTGATGAAATTAACAAGTTACATCTTCTCCACAAAAAGGCACCAAATCAAAGGACCTCCTGCTCCTAATCTCACCAGGTTACTGGAGAAATACAATTTGAGCTGTGTCTTCTTTTATTCACACTGAAGAACCTCCACAATGTCAATATGATTTGTGTGTGTGTGTGGCTCAGTCAGTCGGGGCTTGGACTGGGAGCTGTAAGGTTGCCGGTTCAAGTCCTAAATATGGAGTGTGGACTGCTACTTGGAGAGGTCCCAGTTCACCTCCTGCCCTGCCGTGGAGCCCTTGAGCAAGGCACCAGACACCCCCTTCCCCCCTCACTCCCGTTGCTGTACAATAGCTGCCCACTGCTCCTAGTACTAGACTCCTGGTACTAGGATGGGTTAAAAGCAGAGAACACATTTCACTGTGTGCTCTGCATGTGTGACCCTTAAAGAGGGTCTCATCCCTCCGATTCTATCATGCAGCTAGTATCTAAATCTCACCAGCAAAACATTTGATATACGAGACCAATCAGGTCATCGATACTGCATGAAGAATAACGTGCAATTACGTATCTGCCATTACTAAATAACAAATGTGACCGTCTGTTTCCTGTTAGTGTACAGTTTTATTATTATTATGCTGCTGTGTTTATTGTATTTTTTAGGGCTGTACCCGAATATCAGAATATTCATTCGTTGGAGTACTCTTCGGGTTTCAATTTCGTTATTTTCCCCGTTTTTTTTGCACTGCGGCTGCCAAAATGTAATTGATTGAAAACTCCAATATCAACGTAAGAGCTTGTGCCTCTTCGGGGGGGGCTAACACTTAACCATAAACGTTATAGTTTACTCCGTATTTATATGTAGATATTACTTTTTCTCCGTTAATCTTCGTCACGTTGTTTCCATAGCAACAACAACTTCCTGTCAACAGCGCTAACTCTCCTTAAATAAAAGCATGTCCATACAAAATAGGAAGCCAAGCCAAATTACACGTAAGACAAATACAACTACAACGAAAGTAACACAAAGCGATATCCTTTTCAATTTCAAAGAACACACATTGGGTTCCCCGCGCAGGCCGAATATTCGCTGCTGATTACTGACCCGAGCTCTCCCCCGGCTGGCTCTTCACAGACGGCACGATGACGGCCAGAGGCTGGGCGGGCTGCGGGGGCGTCTTGGTGCTCAGAGGGGGGGTCTTTGTGCTCAGAGGGAGGGTCTTTGTGCTCAGAGGGCTGCTGGTGGAGGAGTCCGAGTCATGCACCGTCACACAGCTGATGACGTTGGTCCGCTGGCTCGTTCCAGAGCTGCAGGAGAGGGAACACACGATACTACGATAATACTTTAATGGTCAGATCAAGTCTGAAATGTGACTCATCGCAGCAGCTCCATGTGTAACATCAACATAGACACATATCAAGACACAGTACATGAAAAACAAACCACAAACATTGCATTTGATCTGGGATTCCGCTCTGTATTTACCGTGAGGATTGACTGATGCACAAAGGATGCTTCAGTGTAACTTTATTGAATCGTTATTTACAAATAAAGGTGTAAAAATAACAATTTCAGCTAATTAAAAACCTCTCAGAGACAGGAAGTGAGCTCACCAGCCAGCGGGGAACTTCCTGTCGTCCTCGTCCTCCGAGTCGCTGTGGATGGTGATGATGCTGACGGCGGGGCTGGGGGGTGTCGGAGATGATGATTGGCTGACACTGATCACCAGCAGGAGGGTTCTGGAGCACAGTGGCAAACGGCACAGGCCTGCAGGGAAGAGGATCTTTGAATACATATGTTTCGTAGAAGCACCTTGAGATGACATTGTTTTTTTAAGTGTGCTATACAAATAAAATGTATTATTATTATTAAGATGCTCACTGTTTTATTGCAAATATTTATCTTAGGTGACCTGCCACCTATTTATGTTGCTTCAAGCTACTGTTATATTATCAAAACTCAAACACGAGTAAAAAGACTATTTTCAGAGGCAGATTAATCTAGTAAGTACTTGGGGCATCAGTATGTATGTGGTGTTATTTCTAAATAAACTACCCTTTGTGTGTAATTTGTAGTGAAATAACATTTCACCCAGATCAACCAAGTGGTTTTTGAACGACAATGGAGCTCTATGTCTCAGAGGAATGTTAAAGATATGGCTTTGATACACGGACACCATTGTTAGAAGTAGTTAGTTGTATCAGGTAACTGTTGGTTTTGGTATTACTATTGGAAACTTCAATTCTTCACAATTTGCTGACTGCAGGATAAAGGTTTAATGGATATCACTGCAGCCCATTGAACAAGTAGATATGAAGCCAGGTAACAGACCACCACCCCCCCCCCCCATGGAGATGATGTGGATGTAAGGCAGTGTGACAGGAGACCTGGCTCTGCTCTCTGCGTGTCGAGCCTTTGCCCTCTTGCCCTGTTGGGGTCTGGAGGCAGCGTGGCTTTGGGAGGCAGCGTGACCGACGCCATCGAACTGGCTGCCATGACGACCCCTGAGAGAAGGACGGACACACGTTATTTATTTTAAACTGCATCTATGACTGACTCACAGAGATACATTTTCTTTTAAGTAATAATACAATGACCTGAAGGTGTGTTTTAACATGCAGAATGAAGTCCTATGGGATTCAACTCACCTCCAGCCAGAGCCTTGTTGACTGTCGGAGGCCCCCATGGGGGGGTCCGGCACCACGTTCTGGAGGGCCATGCCGGGCATCTGCTGCCAGGTGGAGGGGATGAGGATCTGCTGAGTGCCAGCTGGCCAGCCCTGCTGTACACACACACACACACACACACACACACACACACACACACACACACACACACACCACACACACACACACACACACACACACACACACACACACACACACACACACACACACACACACACACACACACACACACACACACACACACACACACACACACACACACACACACGTTCAACTATTACAAGAACCCTAAAGTTCAGGATTGAAACTTTAGGAAATAAAGAAATTACATGTTCAGGTTTAGGTTCTTATGCCAAGCATGCAAAGCCGTAAAGATAAGGTCCAGAAAGAACAGAGCCCCCCTGAAAGTTAAAGGATGTGTTAGTCTGGGACGAGGAGAGGAAGAAAGTGAGTTGTCTCTTGGCATAAGTTCAACCTTTTTGCAAAACAAAACAAAAATAGAGAAAGCTTCTACAGCATTAAAACGCAACAGTATTTTTTTACATTGCAGTTTTAAAAACATCTTCCGCTAGATGTGACAGTGATGAAAGGAATCTTTTAAAGGAATAGTAAAACCGCGTTTAGACATGGTGGATACAGACCTGCTGCATATTCTGCTGAAACCTGATGAGATTCTTTGCATACAAGAATACAAAGATTCTAAATCATTGGTGGGGGTTTTGATTTGTGAAGAGAGTGGAGAGTTGAAAATACATTTCCTTCTGAAAGGTGGTAACAGTAACATAACATGGAAGTACCTTACACTTTTACTTGGGTAAATGTACTCAGTTAAATGTCATCCCTGCTGGTGCTTATGGATACTGGAAGAAGAGTGTGTCCCACCTGAGCCAGCATGCCGGGCTGGATGTGCAGAGACTGGGAGTTCTGGTTCTGAGGACCTAAGGGGACGGAGCTGTCCATCCTCACTGGAAAACCAGAGGGCTTACTGGATGTCTGGAGACCTGGAGGGAGAAGAAGAAGGCAGGTGATATTGCTTAATTCAATGAATATATAAATATAGAGATATAGAGGCTAGGAAATATAGGGATAATGTAGCAAGTTGCATAACATATACAGTACACAGGCAAGGCTACATTTAAAGCATTAAGACATAGAAACACTTTATAAAATGTCATTAGAGTACATTTAAAAAACAGTAAAGAGAGAATACAGAACTAGAAAAACAAAGAAGAATAAGGTAAAAAATCTAAATCAAAATGCAATGTGAGATATGAAAGTTATTTGATTTAATAAACGGCAGCAGCAAAAATTAAATAATGATGCCTCGATCTAAAAGTTTCAAAGTATTTTAAATGTTTGGGAAATATAAAAATGTAGTTATTTCAACATTTTCTAGGTGACTATGAAATGATATTTATTTTCATTGAGGCAACATGTGGCCCTCTGACCCTGGATGGTGGGGGGGCAGACGATGAGGGTCTGCTGGAAGGGCTCGGTCTGGGTGCAGAGCTGGGGGGGGCGGGGGATGTTGATGGTGGCCTGCTGGTAGAGGCCGGGCTGGTAGTTGAGCAGCGGGACGTTACTGCTGAGGGACAGAGACTGGGCTCCTGCTGAGGACATCTGGAGACACAACGAGCAGAGACATTCAGATCAATGCCGGGAAATATGAGTCCAGTTCAGCAAGAACGTCTACGGTAAATGGACGGCATTTATACAGCGCTTTTCCAGTCTGTTTGACGCCTCAAGGCACTTTCACACATACAAGTCAGAACACACCCATACAGTACATACAGAACATGCAACAGGCCAATTTGCTTAAGGAAATGTCTGCAGAATTAAATAAATCTCACCTGTTCTACATAAATCTACAGACTAATTTACATACAGAAATGCACTTAATGGTCAACCAAGTTCTCTGAAGAATTGCACTTCTATGAAATTACAAATGCTGCCGTTTAGGAATAACATATGCTTCTTCGTTCAATACATTTAAACACATGTAACTGGTGTTTAAAATAAAAGTTAGTGATTAAGTAACATTTTTTGTACATTTCCTGAATTGAAAATAGAAATTCAAGTGTATCGTTAAAATAAATTGACTGTTTAATAATTAATGTTTTCTCTAAAAACTGCAACAATGAAGAGGACCTTCTACCTACCTCTCACAACAACAACAAAATTTAACTCCAGATGAATTGCACAATATTCCAGTTTATTACATGGTTTAGTTGAATACTCGATTCTGATTGGTCGATTCAGAACACGTGACACGTTGTTAATCCAGAACAGACAGACCGCTGTCAAGCACTTATTGACCGTTGTTGAGGACGCTCACATCTGCACAAAGAAGTCCGGTCGATTGAACTGTATACAGTTTGGCTTCGCGTCGGGATCCTGATCTGCCTGTCGGTGTTCTTTTACCCGTAACGGGTGCGTTGAAAGCTTCACCATTCACTTTGAATGGAGTGACGTCACCTTTTGCCGAACTGCATTGTGGGAAGCGACGCGGAGCTTTGCTGGCGTGGCTCACGGCAAAAGTTGAGCAATGTTCAACTTTTGAAGCCTCGGCAGAAGCGTCTAATCATATGCCAGTACAAGCTTTAGCCAATCAAACCCCTGCTTGTGTGTCAGGGGCGGGAGATTCATGTGATTGGTTGTTGGTCGAGTTTCAGACGCGCCCGCCGGCAAACTTCAACGCACGCCGCTGTGTGGACGGGCCGTAATGACCGCCTCGCTGCACATTATCCCTTACTTATCGAACAGATTTTACTCTTCAAAGAAGTCAGGTTCAACAATGGTTTGACTACCTAACTAAAAAGGCTGCTTTATAACCTTCAGCAGGTGACCCCCCCCCCCCCTGAGGCAGACGCAGGACTCCTCACCTGGCTGTGCTGGCTGAGCTGGCTGCTGAAGGTCACGGTGAGGTTGGCGGCTGCACTCGACGTGGTGTTGCTGGAGAACATGTTCTTCCCGTTCTCAAAGGCGCTGCATCTGCGTTTGCATATGTCCATATTTTGGAAGCAGGATTTCATGCTGTGAAATGACATTATTAAAAATGGTGAACATGTGGGCTCGAAGTTGTTACGTACCTTGTCACACTAGGGGTTTAGAAGGCTGGCAATAAGAATAGCATAAACTAAAAGATATTTCTGTGGTATGTTTGTCAACTCATTGGGGAATACCACCTGGAGGGGGAGGGGGGTGGGGTTTGCAACTTGTTATCATCAATGTTGGACATACTGTATTTGTGAAAAACTGAAAAATAAAGTTGTTAAAAAAGAAAAAAATGGAGAACAAAGATGGAACCTAACTTCAGTCTTGATCCTCAGCGAGTCCTGCACTTACTGTGAGCTGTGAGGGAAGTGCAGCAGGTGCGTCATGGTAACGAAGGGGTGGTTCAGCGTCTTCATGGGCGTGATGCGTTTGTCTGCGTCCAGCGTCAGCATCTTCTTCAGCAGGTCGATGAACTCCCGCCGGTCCACCTTCTCTGCCAAGATGTCCGTCCCCTCCAGGTTCGTCATGTTCACCTGCAGAGCCACAGGAAGTGGGTTTGTCAAACGGCTTCCTGGAGCACCCTAAACTGTGAGAAGTGTATAGGAAAGGAAAGAAGCTCACCTGCATCATATCATCCAAACAGTTGAAGATGTATTTCCTCGCCTCCTTGGACTTGATGCCCATCTCCGCCTCGTGCTCAGAGGACGTCTGCAGAGAGAAATAACCATAGCAACACTTCAGTATATGTACTGCTCATATGCTTAATGATAGACTCTTTAACTTAAAACAGCATTGTGTTTGCACCAATCTTTAAACAATTCAAATATACATTTGAGGGCTGAAGTTGTGGAACGAACTGGAGGAAGGAATTAAAACATGACATCCGAGTTAGAAAGGTGTACAAGAGGTTGATTGTGAATGATGCAGATGAACATAGAGGTTAAGTTGTGGGGGTGGACTCTGTGGCAGGTTGTATCAAAAGTTACAAAGTGCTCTCACATAAAAACAGAAACATTTACGACAGAAAATAAACTAAACTAAAACCAGCAACTAAACACATTTTAATACAAATAGAGGAAAAAAAACTGAAAGTAACACACACAAATAATTAGTTTTTAAAAGTGGATAGGAATAGAAAACCATGTTGCTTCATTTTACATGAAGTATCAGTTTGTCGCCTATAAAAAATCCGTTGTACTGTACAGTATATGGAAACTGCTATTTAGTGGTTACTTTTGTTTTGTTTTCCTGGAGCTGCATTGTTGTAGGTGACTTTGTTGGATTACTACTTTAAGAATTGAAAATCATTGTTTAATGTTTTTGTACGTCTTGGAGCCTGTTTATAACAAAGCTGTTATGTCCTTACTCTTTAGGTCTTTGTCCAGGGGCAATGTAATTGGATAACGCACACAATCATTTATTTTTGTATATAGTCTATGTTGCCTGCCTTCCTGCTTCAACTCACTTTATGTTCTTGTACTCTGTCTTGAGAACTTGGCCGTGTTCATGTTGAACTTGTTGAAAATGTTTTAATTCAGGCTCAGTAATCTCCATCTGTGCAGAGCAACTCACTTTGAGTCTCCAGAGGGGGTAGCTGGAGTCGGGCCCTCTGTTGAAGAAGCGGCTGGTCTTGGTTCCTGCGCTCAGCAGATACTCTGCAGGGAGGCCCTGCGTCTGGGAGATGTAACGGATCTGAGGGAGACAACAGGAGAAAACATTCAGTTGCCTTTTGTTCAAACAATGTGTTAACATCACCTGAGGGCTGGTTCTCTGAATGAGGCATTGTGGGTTTGGATAAATACATGCAATGCGTGTCGACAAACCTGCTTTAAGAAGGTTCCCGTCTTCATGCCAAGCAACCTGGCAGTTGGCTAAAGCTTCATAAAACTTATCCAAAACGTGTGAAAAACTTGTGAAAAACTTATGAAAAACTTATGCAAAGCGTCTGAAACTGCCACGCGTCCACAAACATCCTTTAAGAGTGTTACATTTTGATAAACATTTTAACAAAGTAATTAATTTGTTCATACTTTGTACAAATTCATAGTCACAGAGAAAGGGCTAAAATGCAAGTTTGTGTGCATGTGTCTGTGTAACTGTCTAAAGTTAGATGGGTTAATCCACATATTGATTTATTTTGTCAGATAATATAATATAATAATATTAAAAGACGCAACAAAGATGTAAATAGTCCTGCACACTGTAAAATCAAACTTAACAAAACAGTAATTCTACACAAACAAGATATAAATGTTAATGTGTTATATTAACCCAGATAGCAAAAGATGTTAAATCAACGTTGAATTATGGTCAAAAATGTTGATTTTTGGTTAAGGTTGAAGATTGATGGTGGATCAACCTTAAATGTTGAGGCCAAAATTGACCACCCAACAAACAGTTAGGAGCACGTTTCAGGCAATTTGGATTCAATTTGGTAGTACTTTGTAGTGACACTATTTTGGGCCCCTAACATTCATTGAGCTAGGGACTTTTTTTTTCTTTTTTTATGCCTGCCCGCCACTAATTGGATGACGCTGGGTCAAGGTGACGTCCATAGCCGACGTGCTGCTTTCCTCCCTGCCTGGATTTCTGCATGAGGATGACTCCAGGTTTCTGAGGCTGTGGCATGTAAATCAGCATAATAACTGTTTTCAATGTATGTGACAGATCATCAAAAAATATAGTTTATCTTATAAATACACATGCACACACAGACACACACATACACATACACACAAACAAACAGACACACATACACACAAAGACAGACACACACATACATACACACAGACACACAGACAGACACACACACACAGACACACACATACATAGACACACACATACACACAAACAGACACACAAACAGACACACACACACACACAGACACACACATACATAGACACACACATACATAGACACACACATACATAGACACACATACATAGACACACACATACACACACACATACATAGACACATACACATACATACACACATACACACACACATGAACAGACACACATACAAACAGACACACATACATACAAACAGACACATAGACAGACACACACACACATGCACACACATAGATACACAAGCACACAGATACACACATACATAGACACACACACACACACACATACACACACAGATACACACACATACAGGCACACACATACACAAACGTACACACATACACACACATAGACACATTTCCTTACATGGGAGGTTACAATAGTGTCATATGCTAATAACTTTATTTCCTACTGTGTGTTTCAGCTGGGATGTTAGGATTTGGTGCTGCCCATTACCACCAGCTCCAGGCCCCACAGCTCCAGGCCCCACAGCTCCAGGCCCCAAAGCTCCAGGCCCCACAGCGAGCAAGTACAAGTACTGGTATGATGCCCCACTCTTTCACTACACTAACGTTTTGAGAGACGGGGACACAGCACTCAATGAATACTATTTGACATATGTATGACTTACAATTCAGATGTTGTGTTCAGACATCCTGTGGTAGTTGACAACAATATGCTGGAACATCAGGTTATGTTGCTACTCCCAAAGTATAGTGAAATATAACTAATGATTTTGTTTCTACAGGGATATCGGGAATGGGATACGGCTCGGTGCAGTACACCCCCCTTGGACCCCCACAACGTGCACAAAATGGTATGCCATTGTATTCCTCACTAATGAACCCAATTGACTACTAAAATGTAAAGTAATATCTTTGTAGACAAATCAAATCACACTATTCGTGTTTTTTGTGTAAATGTTACAGCATTTGTTTTTCCCTCCTCTAGACTTCTTTAGAGGAAACTGCCACCAGTTTGATCCCATGCAGTCAGTGCCTGATCATGGTTGCTATGGTAAGTGAACAAGATGATCATCTAACATTTGTAGACATTTTCTGATCTGTGTGTGTGTTTGTGTGTGTGTGTGTGTGTGTGTGTGTGTGTGTGTGTGTGTGTGTGTGTGTGTGTGTGTGTGTGTGTGTGTGTGTGTGTGTGTGTGTGTGTGTGTGTGTGTGTGAAAAGGTTAAATCTCTATATTCTGATGATGATCATTGCTCTCTTCTTTGTTCATCTGCCCTCTTTGATTGAATACTTTATCAACAGTTTGAAAAAAGTACAGGGGCACAGTTATACAATAATGCTAAAAGCCAAGGATAACAAAAAGCCCTGAGGGCTTGTTTCCATTGTGGTCCCGTGTATTCAATTAATCTGTATGAGTTCTCTCTCCTGATAGGATACTGAAAATGCCTTTTCTGTTTACCAAAGAGCTGTAGGGAAGGGGAGACCCCTGTTAATGACTAAACACTGGATCACAAAATATTCACACACACACACACACACACACACACACACACACACACACACCTAATAACCTTTCAAAATGTGTGCAGTGATTAAGTCTCATGAATGTTTGTGTTTTAAGGATGGAACCACACAGATGCACGGCGATGACACCAGGCTGCTTTTGAAAGGCAAGTCTATTAGACTTAGTGTAATTCCTCATGAGTCATTTGCAGGTTATTTTCAATTCTCACTTTACACTTTTCAATTATATTTTTCTTAAGACATTGCCATCCAGAAGATGACTTCAATGCTCGCTGAAGTACTTGTGGTGGTAAAGGGCCTGTCCAGAGATGTGCAGTTCATCAAGAATGAGTTGGCAGAGGGCAACATGACCCCGGCTGGTAGTCAGGGACCAGGGTCAGCCACAACCCATATGTTCCCCATCTAGCTGCCAATCGCCAATGAAGACGACTTCAATGAGGCTGAATCATTGCTGAAGAATGAATCAGTCCGTCAAAAGATGGTAATTTGACAGACTGAACTGCATTCATTTATGAAATGTGGATAATATCAGTGCGGTCAAAATGTGCTTAGTTATTGCCCTTTAGCTACTCGACCACAAATAATTCTAGTCTTAGCAACTCAACCACATATAATTGTAGTAACATTTATATCTAACATTTATATTGACATGACCAAAATTGGGACACCAGGGTTAAAGTGGTTAACGACTGGCATGAACTTGACTGAATACCATGGGTTGGAATATCAGTGTATAAAAAACAAAGTTGGTCTCTGTGTATGAAATAAGATTGCTGTTGTGCTGTTTCTAACGTATGTCCCACAGAACGTAGCTCAATACAACAGTTAAAGCAGTGGCCTATTTGTTTCTCTCGTCTGATTTAGATTGCTCGCATGGCTCTGGTAGGAGTCACCAATTCAGAGAACCTGATCAGACGGATGCTGGCAACTGCTCTGACTAACACCTTGGCCTGTCGGTACAACTGGGCTGGAAAGAAAGACAAGCGTTGCAGCAGCAAGAAGCCATTCAAGGAACCGGCAATACAAGACTGCATGTTTGGTGAGTTTCCTCCCCTGCAAACTACTTATTAGCTTAAGTTTAGGGAGTGAGGTGTAACTGATGGTGATTCAGAACATAATTATGCTCTTTGTGAGCCATATAGTACCAACTACCGAATTTGAATCCAACTCCTATAATGTATTTTATGTCTCTTCTCTGCCCTTGTTTCATGTCTCTCTGTAATCCCCTGTTGAAGAATAAAGCATGAACTTAATCTAACAAAAAAGGTTAGGTTGGAATCAGGTGATGGTGAAGCTATAAGAAATAAACCAAAAAAAAGACAACCTAATTGGTGAGCTTTAGAGGTGCTCGGATGCAAATGTTATTACCTGGATAGAGCCAGGTTAGCCGTTTGCTCCTCTTTCCAGTCCAGTCTTTTAGCAAACTGGCTGCTGACTGTAGCTTGTGTTACTGTACAGAGTGAGAGTGATTTTCTTATTATAACAGAAGTTGTATGGGATACACACACTCTCTCTCTCTCTTCCTCACGCTTATTTTTGTAATCTTGTCTTTCAGCTGCTGCTCGGCAGTTCGACCGCAAGCTGACCCACAATGGCTTCAGTGAAACTGTGAAGAAGTGGCTTCGTTATGCTCCAGAGCGCGAGGGAGGCATCCCAAGGAACACAAGTGAAACGAACACAAGTGAAACAAACGCAAGTCCAACTTAGGGTACCCCACCACACTCTAATGTGTTTTCCTTGTGCATACATTACAAAGGTTACCGCCTCATAGACAATACTGTTCTTTCATGGACAATAGACTGTTGTTCTTACAGTCAAATGTTTACAGCTTCACCTTCATGGAAGACTTGAAGCTTCAGGCTGTTCTTGTTTGGAGTTGCACCAATGGTTCTTACACACCCTCTTTTTTTATGGGGGTATCTTGTGTCACTGTATATTTGCACATACGATGTGTCCTCTGCATTTATTCCACAGCATTTGGGGAGCAATAACGGGTTAAGAGTCTTGCTCAGGGACGCATTGCTGCCTGTTTTCTAAAATAAATTTGAATATTAAAATCATGTTTTCTGTCATTTTTAGTTTGATTTCATACATTTTGGGAAATATGGTAATTTTGAACAAGCTAATAACAATCGTCTGCCAACAATACATGGTGTAGTGTGTGTTTACAAGTTTGGACCACTTCATTCAGTACAGTATTGATGTTGCACTTGTTAATGGTCTGTTAAGATGTAGACCTATACGCAGAAAACTCATTGGTGAAAAACATTCACTTTTTTAATGTGTTACAGTATGCTTAGAAAAGTTGAATATTTTAACGTAAGTTTTACATTTAGATTCCCATTTAGATGATGGTTGAATCAATATTGATTCCTAACACTGATTCAATATAAAATCAACTACAATTTACATGTAGATTCCTATTTGGATGATGGTTGAATCAATGTCGATTCCTAACATTGATTCAATGTAAAATCAACCAAAAATGTGCATGGAGATTCCTATTTGGATGATGGTTGAATAAACATTGATAGGGTTAGTTAGGGTTGAAAGTCCAACGTTTATTCAACATTAAAACAATTTGCGCTTTCTGTTTAATTTCAATGTCCGGGTTTCAACATGGATTCAATATTTCTGCCTAACCATATTTCAACATTGATTCACTCATATTTTGCTATCTGGGGACTGTAGCTTCAAACAGAAAGTGGTATCAATCTTCCAATCTAACTCTTGTAAACTATAATAAAATAAGAACATTCTACAATGTCCAACTCTTTCTTACTCTCTCCTAATATATTAGTGTGTGTGAGAGCGCTGCAGCTGACCTGATCATACTCCGAGGCCCCCGGATAAAGCGGCCATCCCAAAAACAGCTCAGCGATGACACATCCCAACGACCACATGTCGATCGCCTCGCAGAAAGGAAGGCCCAGAATAATCTCCGGAGCTCTGCAAGCACAACACAATAGTATGTTAAAAAGACAAAAGAGCAGGTCATTTACATAATATTCAAGAAAAGGCAAGTTTTTTTTATATAGTGCTTTGTAGAGGGGGGAGTGTGTGAGGGAGAAACTCAGGGATTGTAGTCTTTGCAGACCATTTACATGCAGAAAACCACACTACAGGAAATTGCCCAAAAGCAAAATAGGGCCTCTTTAAGTGCCTTTTAAACCAGCAGTAGTAATTTAAAACCGATTATTTGACCCACAGGAAACCACTTTAAAGACCTCAGAACCGTGTTGATGTGATCATCTTCCAAAGCTTTAACGTAGAGGTGTCCAAACTGTTTTCACCGAGGGCCACATACAGAAACATAAACGAAGGGCTGGGCCCACTCACTAGAGAGCCTCATAAGTTCAGTTATTATAAGTTGGAAAAATCTATCCAATGTATAGGTAAATTATTCTTGATACTTGAAAAGGCTGTTAGAAAAAAAGTGCCTACATCACAGCTCTCCAGAGCTCATTCCTTTAAACAGAAGCTTCAGATTGCTTATAATAAGGGGAAATATGAACAGTAGATTTCAAGCTTGATATGTAATTAAGTTATTGGGCTTTCTTATCAACAGGGTATATGCAGGGATCCTGAAGTCAAATGTAATACCATTTACAACCTTTTTTAAAACCCTTTCCATACATTTTAAGACCTCATCGCCACTTTGAGTTTTAACCGGTTACCTTGGCGACACACTTTACCTCACATTAACTATATACAGTATTGATTGTCCTTCCTCCTTATCTTCCAACCATTTGGACGCAGACTTGCATTTCCCCATAACGATGTTGTTTAACAACCGGCGTAAACGGACCTTCGTGCTATCAAGCAGTGAGCGTGCGATGTCCTGTTCAGATGACGTCAAATCCAACGGGATGCCATAAATAAACTACACAGAATCACACTACACACCTACGCAATGATTACATTCAGGCAGACTGTAGAATACAACCTCTTTGGACCATTTATATACTTATTGAAAACAAGCTACAAAATGTAATACCTTGGGAAATGCCGTTTAATACTTTTTAATAGCCTTCATTTTCGCTAAATTGATTGATCAACTTTTAAGACCCCGCGGACACCCTGATCAAGTTAGATTTGTTAGAACATGTTTTCAACGTTAATTGACTGAATTTATTAGAAAATTGGGCTTATTAACACATGAATACTCCGTAATATATTTGAACATACACTGAACAAAAATATAAACGCAACACTTTTGTTTTTGCTCCCATTTTTCATGAGATGAACTCAAAGATCTAAAACATTTTCTATATACACAAAATAACCATTTCTCTCAAATATTGTTCATAAATCTGTGATAGTGAGCACTTCTCCTTTGCCGAGATAATCCATCCCACCTCACAGGTGTGGCATATCAAGATGCTGATTAGACAGCATGATTATTGCACAGGTGTGCCTTAGGCTGGCCACAATAAAAGGCCACTCTGAAACGTGCATTTTTGCTTTATTGGGGGGGTCTGGGGGGATCTGAAAACCAGTCAGTATGTGGTGTGAGGGGTAGGGTTAGGGTTAGGGTAATGTTGTGAATCAAGTAGCCTGTGCTCGTCGTCCATAACATAGGCCTGCCCATACCATAACCCCACCACCACCATGGGCCACTCGATTCACAACATTACCCTAACCCTACCCCTACCCCTACCCCTACCCCTACCCCTACCCAGATACTGCCTGGTTTTCGGACCCCCCCAGACCCCCCCAATAAAGCAAAACTGCACGTTGGCCTTTTATTGTGGCCAGCCTAAGGCACACCTGTGCAATAATCATGCTGTCTAATCAGCATCTTGATATGCCACACCTGTGAGGTGGGATGGATTATCTCGGCAAAGGAGAAGTGCTCACTATCACTGATTTTTTCAGATTTGTGAACAATATTTGAGAGAAATGGTTATTTTGTGTATATAGAAAATGTTTTAGATCTTTGAGTTCATCTCATGAAAAATGGGAGCAAAAACAAAAGTGTTGAGTTTATATTTTTGTTCAGTGTATATACAAGCTGAAGTTTATCATACTCAAGTCATTATATTTTTTAATTAGCTCAGGGCCAATTCAAAATGGTCCGCGGGCCGCATTTGGCCCCCGGGCCTTAGTTTGGACACCCCTGCTCTAACGGTACAGTCCAGGCTGACTCACCTGTAGTATCGAGACTGCAGGTAGGTGGAGCAAACTGCTTTGGACACGTGGCTGGCGGAGCCGAAGTCGATGACCTTGACTCGGTACGGCTGCCTCAGAGGGTCTACCAGCATGATGTTCTCCGGCTTCAGGTCGGCGTGGATCAGCCCCAGGCTCTTCAGCTTCATCAGGGCCGTGGCCACCTGCTGCAGGATGGGCCGGATGCACTTCAGCAGCAGCGGGCTGAACTTGCTGTGCTTCAGGAAGTCGTAGAGGTTCTGCTCCAGCATCTCAAACACCAGGCACGTGTGGTTCTTGTGCTGGAAACACTCGTAGGAGCGGACGAAGTTGAACTCGTCGGCGTTCTCTGTGCTCAGTCTGCTCAGAATGCTCACCTGCAGGAGAGAGGGGGAGGAAAATGGAAATTGTATTGTGCTTAAGAGATAATGATATGGATGGAATGTCTTTAGAATATTTGTAGTTTTCTAGAAATGGCAATTATTTCCATGTGAGTTGTTCCTAACTTTATCTTGTGGTAAAGTGGTTTGTAAAGGCTTTTTTCTGTACATCTACAGGTTTGAAAAACAAGCTAGATATCCGGTTTATAACCGGATAGAAGGGAGTGTCGGAGCTCCATGTGAATAACAACCATGTTTACCGGATACTCGGAGGCGTTGTACTTTCAAATAAAAATACATTAATTATGCAGAGGGGAAAACGTTCACCTGAATGGATTTAGGCTTCTTATTGTTTTTATCTAACTGCTATTTGGTATAATCATTTTATGTGACACAAATACTTTAGGGACTATAGTTTCCATGAAACCATAGGGGGAAACAAGCCTCTTGGCTTCTTGTTTACTTTACATTTTGTGCCTAGGTTGGCAATAGTCTGCTTTTGTGTGAGCAGGCCCTAAACTAGCATTCATGTCTTATTGGAGCCGTCATTACAACAAGAAAACTCAGATTTTTCCATGTCTGAAATGAGGAAAATGGAAACCCCCTATATGTATGTTATATTGTCGCTGCAGAGCATGGAGATCTTTCCCATCACCACCATCTATTTTATCTATTTGGCACCTTTAAGTCATATTGAATTAGATGTTAGCAGTTACTGTCTGCACCCTACACTGTGGATTCATACAACCTTTCTGGATGACTTTAATAATGAAAAACAAATGACTTTCTTTGGGATTTCTAAGCAGATTTCGGAGGTTTATTGGATGCTAAGAGTCAAATAATTGAAAATACTACCTTTTCTAGAGTTTTCATTTCAGAAAAAAATACTCACTTCAATTTGACCCTGCCGAGCGTAAGACGGGTGGTTCTTCAAGATCTTGATCGCCACGATCTCGTTTGTGCCTCGCTTCCAGCATTTGGCCACCTGTCCGAAGGTGCCTCGCCCCAGGAACTCCAGCACCTCGTAGCTGTTGGCCATGGAGCACAGGATCTCGTGCTGCACCAGCTGGTAGTCGCCCTCGCTGTGGGAGGAGCTGCTCTTGGTGGTGGAGGTGGAGTGAGCTATGGACTGCGCTGTGGTCCCCCCCCCTCCCCCTCCTCCTCCACCCGTTCGGTTTGACACCACGGGGGCCGAAAGCTCCTCCAGGATCTGAACGCTGTCGCTGCTGTCAACCTCCTCACTCTTCCTCTTCAGGCTGTGCTGCTTGTGGTAGGACTCTGCATCCTTTATGCGGCGGCTGGAGGAAGAGGAGGAGGAAGAGGAGGAGGGAGGTCCGCGTACGCTACCTGTAAAAGTCAGTAAGTAACATTTATTTATAAAGCGTTTTTCACAGACAAAGTCACAAAGTGCTTGACAAAGCATTAAAACATCATATGAATAAAGACGTGCTAAAAACACAATACATTGTGAAAAACACAATAAACAATAAAATAGAACACAAGTTACCCAAACGCCTGCCCAAACAGGAATGTCTTTAAATGACATTTACCGGACCGTACGCTACCTGTGCTGTCGGCCGCTCGGACCACCGTCTGCTCCCGGGAGCCGGATGTAGGCGGGGGGGGTCCCTGGTTGGAGTTGTACACCGGGTTGAAGTTTGATCCGGAGCTGGAGGTGGAGGGGGCGGCTCCCTGGGAGGGGCTCTGCTGGAGGTAACCATTGTCCCCCGGCTGGCTGGAGGCTTCCCAGGTGGGGGGGTTCTCCACTTTCAGCCTCTTGGAGCGGGAGTGGGCAGTGGAGGAGACGGAGGGAGAGGAGAACACCTGCAGCTGAGACGCCATGTCTGCAGGTTGAAGATCAGCAGAAACCATCAGAAGTGTGTCAAGAAAACTTTATATTGTGTAGATCGATGAATGGATGGATGGGTGATAGATGGATGGATGGATGGATGGGTGGGTGGGTGGATGGATGGATAGATAGATAGATGATAGATAGATGAATGGATAGATAGATAGATGGATGGATGGATGGATAGAAGTAAAAAAATATATTGGATGTATTCTTGGTGATAAATGTCTTTTCTACTGTCGACATGTATATGGTAATTGTATTGTGTTTATACTTTATTCCAGCTTTTAAACATGTTAATGCCTGAACACATTGCTGCTGTAACAAATACTATCCCTATTTGGGATCAATAAAGTATCTATCCATCTATCCATCTAGAAATTGGAGATTTGAGAGTTCATCCTTTACGGATGATGATTCAGAAAATATATCAAATGGATCAAATTAATCGAGTAGTCAAACAACAGAAACAAATATTCTGTTGTTTAAAATACAATTATTTGTTTTAAGAGATTATTGATATTTGATGACTGTTACTATTTTCTGATGTCCTACATAACAAAGGGTCCATAACTTCAACGATTCATCAATTAATCCAGTAGACGAACAACAGAAACAAATATTCCGTAACTATTTTCATACAGTAATTTAACATCCTTTTTGAAGCAAAACATGGCAACATTTTCAAGATTAAAGCTTCTTAAAGTTCAGAGTGTAATGCTTTTTGTTATCTTACAATATAGTAAATTAAAAATGTCGTTTTTCGAATGTTCCCTTAATTTTCACCTTGATTACACCAGTGTCCATGAGCGGGCTGTTTCTTCCTATAGGCGGATTATGCAGATGCATAGTGCCCCGCAACCACTAGGGGGCCCCCAAGCTGAAAGTTCAGGTTCAGCCTCAATATATTTGGGGAGAATTAAAATTAGCCGTCTTTATTTGTAGACAGCCAAGCCCCCTCCTGTTTTCGGTAAAGCATTATATGTTTACAAATCTAATGTAGGATATAAACACAACAAAACTGCAATGATAGCAAAACTGTTGCTTGTGTTTGTGGGGTAATAAAGTCCAAACCATCGTTGGGCTGCCACCCAATGAGTGACGTCTGAGGAAGATGAAAAATGTAAATTAAACATTGATGAGAAAATGCTGCATCTCTTGCATTTGCTGAGGTAGAGGCGCCTTATTTTTTACCTTTTTTAATATAATTCTTTGTAAGTTTCAATTGCTTGGTTTTCAAGAAATTAGCCTGTTTTCCTCTTCAAGTGTAACAGATTGATGCATCTCCACAGATCATCTTAGACTTAAAGGCTTCGGGATTCCACCATTGTAGTTTGAAAAAGACTAGGGCCCCCAACCAGCATCTTGCATAGGGCCTCCAAAAAGCTAGAAACGGCCCTGAGCGTGATAACATGTTCCAATAACATGCAATTCCTGACGAAACTGCTAGTGGGAATGCTTTATGCTGAAAAGCTGACGCTGAATTGCTATGCTGAAATATAATGTCTAAGAAAAAAGTGAATAATTTAGGTTGAAATTATACATGAACACTGGGGGCTTGAATGTGTGATGAGAGAAGAAAAGAAAGTAAAATGGCTTGGAAAAGCAGCAGAATATTTGAACTGCAAACTTTTGAACTAACTTGATGGCGAATGATCTGTCGCAGTGCCAACGGCATTTGATGACATCCCATAATACGCTTAGGTGCGTTGATGGCTGCATCGTTACCAAACCTGTGAAGTTTTGGTCAGTTTGGAGCATTTTCACTGAAGTTATGAGAAAACCGTGTTTCATGGCGAGCCTTGTGTTACCATGGCAACGACATTTGAAGAAATCTCAAAACTCTCACGTATGTGTCTTCACGGCTGGACTGTTAGCACACGTGAAGTTTGAGCACTTTTTGAAAATGTTCATAAGAGTTCTAGCGACATCGTGTTTAATGGCGAGGGATGTGTTTCCATGGAAACGGCATATGGTGAGATCTCAGATTTGGCGTAGAACTGTTGAGGCATGGACCGGTGATATACAAGTGAAGATTGGGGGACGATTGGACCGTGTGCATTGGACTTACAGCGACATCGTGTTTCATGGCGAGTGGTCTGTCGCCATGGCAACGACATTTGATGAAACCCCATAATACGCTTAGATGCGTTGATGGCTGCATCGTTACCAAACCTGTGAAGTTTTTGGCCGTTTGGAGCATTTTCACTGAAGTTATGAGAAAACGGTGTTTCATGGCGAGCATTGTGTTGCCATGACAATGGCATTTGAAGAAATCTCAAAACTGTCCCGTAGATGTCTTCACAACTGGACAGTTAGCACACATGTGAAGTTTGAGCACTTTTTGAACATTTTCATAGGAGTTAATGCATCGTACTTTATGGCGAGGGATGCGTTTCCATGGAAATGGCATATGATGATGATACCCCATAATTGACGTAGAGCTGTTGAGGGCTGGACCGTTAACCATTATCTGAAGTCAGCCGCTCTGAGCATGTCAGTTGGAGTTATGACATCATCGTGTTCCATGACACAGGTGTTTATATTTGAGCTAACGAGGCGTCCAGAGATCAAAGGTTTCGATTCTTCTGAATGAGAGATAAACCTCTTACATGTGAACGTTTTGTTGAAGAACCGTAAAAGATATCAGTGAAATTTCAAAGCGTGAAGCATCTCAAGGACCTTGAGCATCTGAAGTGTGCTTTTTGTGTACTTTCGGGTCAATAATGTGGCCTTTTTGGCAGATTAACTAAAGGTGTGCGGCTGCTGCTGTGAGGAAATATCTGTCTGAAATTACAATGGGCTTTAATGGAGACATGTTGAAAGTTATTGTCACTTCATGCCCACAAGAGGCATTTTGTTTAATTATTTTTTGCTTAATTATTTGTCATTTTTCAAGCTACGAGATGTTTTCCTATCCTACGTTCGTCATGAAAGATTATGTCTCAGGAATGTAGGGTTTGGGAATTATGGCAGTTTAAAAAAAAATATGAAGGCACATTTCAAGATTTCCTCAATCTGAAGAAGGCCCCTGTACCAAAGTCTGAACAATGTTTAATATCTCTAAAAGTAAGATTTAAAAGTTGTTTTACATGAATAATGTCAGAAAGATGTGTAACATTTTAAAGTTGGAATGAGGTTTCTGAGTGAAAGTATGAATGAACAGTTAGCAGTTGAAGTCGCATGAAGATTTGTTGAAGTCTGAAGAATTTCTCCATTGACTTCAATGGTTAAAAATGGGATGAATTATGGGATGTATCTCTGGAATTATGAAAGTTATGAATGATACAAAGTAATAGCCATCGATTCCCGACCGAGCTGAACGTTTTGATGTTTGAACGGAGTTTCTGCGATGTTCAATGCGGGAGAAGAAGACCGGCAAAATAACGGGCGGAATAAAATTAAAGAATTTCGTGCGAAGAAGAAGAACAGATTCAGTAACTATTTTCATACAGTAATTTGACATCCTATAGGTAATTTTTTAAGCAAAACATGGCAACATTTTAAAGATTAAAGCTTCTTAAAGTTCAGAGTGCAAAGCTTTTAGTTGTCGTACAACATAGTAAATTAAAAATGTATTTTTTCGATTGTTACCTTAATTGTCACCTTGATCACACATAACTAGGGTCAGGGTCTTGGTTTTTGGCCCCTGTCTGTTCACTTCAACTGTGCATAAGCCTTATAACATGTAACTACTGTCTGATAATTAAAAAACTGTCCCAAAAGTTTTATTTTGATAAGGTCTCAACACTCTAATATGTTATTTATTTCACTTAGTTATTTTAAACTGCTGCCACAATTTTTTTTGGCCATAGCTGTGTACTTATTTGTCTTTTTTATTTATTTATTACTAATGTGTCTTTCCCTTTTTATCATTGCTTGCCTTTTTTACCTGCTATGCCACTTTTGCTGTGGGACTAATAACGGAATTTCTGGATACACATTAACGAGTGACAATACCTGTATTTGATGACTGAACACACCGATCTGATATTTAAGGCCTGATCATCATCATCATCATCATCATCTTCATCCTCTCCTCTTCAGAAGAACACCGGGCTGTGTGTTGCTGCTGCAGCCGATCAGAGGGAGCTGCTGGCCAGCTGCCGCTCGAGCTCTCTCTCGCTGTAGCAGGATGGATGGATGAGCACTAAGCTAACAGGCTAACGTTAGCTAGCTACGCACATCCCAGTCATAAGGGACTGACAGCCGCAGTCACATCGTGTATGAAGCGAGCAGAATGTGCACAATGTCAGAGGGAATGTCAGATACTATCATAATGAGCACTGTCGACTAGACAGAGCTCCATCATCATCCTCATCATCATCACCACTGTACGTACGCTTTCTACTGAGTGGACGTAACGGAGCGTACGTAACATGCGTCTACGGTCGCAGGGTCAGGGATAGAGCAAAACATCGTACAATTTCACAGAATGTCATCACCATAAATAAATACATACACACACCAGAGGAGGGAGAAGTACACAGATCTTGTATTTGAATAAAATACGTAGAAGTACCAGAGTGTAGGAACACTCAGTAACACGTAAAAGTCCTGCATTCACAATGTTAAAGTACAAAGCTATCAGCTTCAAAAATATACTTAAAGTACCAAAAGTAAAAGTCCTCATTATGCAGATTGGTCTATTTCAGAATAATATATGTTTTGATTATAATTATTGGTCATTAAAGTGCTATCAAAGCTGGTAAAGGTGCAGCTAGTTTTAATGACTTTGTATGCTGCAGGGTAGCTTGTGAATTTACTCCAGGTGTAACTAAAGTCTGATTTAAGAGTTGATTATATTTCACATCATTAATCCAAATCTGTACAGTAACTAAAAGGTACAATGTAGTTGAGTTAAAGTACATGAGTTACCTCTGAATTGTAGTGGAGTAAAAGTAAAATGCAGCATATTATTGAAATATTCAAGTAAAGTAAAAGTATCTCAAAATTGTACTTAAGTACAGTACTTGAGTAAATGTATTTAGTAACTTCCCAACTCTGACACACAAACTGTACAGTAGGGTGAGCACTTTTAAGCAGTTTAATTCGTATAATTCCAACGGTTTCCAGTATTTCCTTTTCAATATTCTTATTTCTCTCTTCCCGTATGATAAACGCAGTGGGACGTATAGATAGTAGAATAGTAAAACAGTGTATATAAAAGAAATCAGGGAAATTCAAAGCCAACTAAAACATAAAAAAAGGTTATACCTCTAATGTAGAACGACAGGTTTCTAGCAGATGTCTTATTTCAACACAAGGGGTCGCTGCTGTTCAGCTACAGTGAGATGTTAAACAGTTGTGTGGCCAAACCATAGACAAGTTCCCTTAATGCATTTTGTGTAAACACAGACAAGTTTATTTTTCATCCATCTTTCATGTGCATTCCTGTTCATAGTCATACAGATATATTATCAAGTGTGCTACTACAACACATATACAGTAACATAAGCACTGCATTTCATAGTGGTACTGCAAATTACACAAAATAATACAAAGACTACACCAGCATAGTCAATGCAAAAAACACACAACATTTCATAACATAATAAACGGAAAGTAATACTGAGACTTCATGGTTGTTGATGATGGCTGATGAAATGGCACTCTTTATCCATACAACAGAGCTGAATTCAAGTATGAAATATAATGGGAGTAAATGCATGCATTACACACACACATGTATATGTAAAATAAATCCTTCAATGAATCACAATAATGAAACTGATACAGCAAAGAAATGGCAATGATTAAAGAAAATAACAAAACAAGTGCTTGACATTTTATCCAAATAATTTTTATCTAACACTGTCCAAAAGCAATGCTATATTTATTTATAAAAACATTTAAGAGGACAAGACCAGCAAAATCCTCATTTCAATATAAAACGTTGATCCAAGAACGGCACAAGACTCTTGCGGATATAATGCTACTGTAGGATATTGATATGAAATTGAGGGCAGCGAACAGCATCCAAAAATGAACGATTTCTCACTTAAAAGGATTAAAATGTGAATTGTTCTGCTGAATAAACAGACTGGGTAACTTGTAACACGTTATGCTTTCTCTTTAAGGTTTGTGATAGTAACTGTGAGAATATGGAAAGTGGCTGTTGCACTTTTCAAGTACATCATTGTGTTCCTCTGCTTATTTACCGACTACCTGAAGGAGTGTCTGAAGTGAACACTCCTTCGTTTCAGCTTCTCCGGGTTGTGGGATGCCATGTGGGAAAATTCTCGGAAGATGTCGAGGTATGTGGCGTCTCCTAATGAAGAAAACAACGGAAATAATGTTAAAAATGATGTCACTTTGAACAGTCAAAACATCTAAGGGTGGGAGAAGTACTACATCTTGTACTTAAGTAAAAGTAAAAGAACAGATATTAACGGATATCAACATTTAAATACGGCGATATCAAAAGATAAAGTTTACATTTAAGAGTGTAGGAATACTCTGTTGCCAGTAAAAATCCTGTATCAAAATATTACTAAAGTAAAAAATACACAAGTATTAGCATCAATATATATACTTAAAATACCAAAAGTAAAAGATTGGTCCATTTCAGAATAATATATATTATATATTTTGATTAAATTATTGGTCATTAAAGTGTTCTCAAAGCTGGTAAAGGTGCAGCTAGTTTGAATGACTTTGTATGCTGCAGTGTCGCTTGTGAATTTACTCCAGGTGGAACTAAAGTCTGATTTAAGACTTGAATATATATTATTAAACAAAATCTGCAAAGTAACTAAAGGTATTAAATGAATGTAGTGGAGTAAAAGTACACCATTTACCTCTGAATTGTAGTTGAACAGAAGAAAACTTTGAAATACTCAAGGAAAGTACAAGTAACTCTAAATGGTACTTCAGTACAGTGCTTGGGTAAATCTACTTAGTTACTTTACACCACTGCTTTCATATAAACACAAGCGATGAGAGGAAACAGAAAGCATAAGGAGCTCTGTGTAAGAAGAAGTCTGGTGAATAGAAACAGGCCGAGGCACCGTGAAGCTTTCTGCTTTCAACTTTACAAATTCTGAGCTTTTACTTTACTCGTGGCCATGGTAACCGCTCAATCCACAGGCGTAACAAAGGCAGTCGAACTCTTTGTGTCTCATGAGAGCTCCCAGGCTCGGCTAATTAAAAAAAGGAGGAATGAACATTCCTGGCTTTCCCTGTTTATGTGATGTGTGCGAAAGAAAAGCCGGGATCACCGAGTGCATCCTTCGATATGTAAACCCTGCAATAAGTACTTCAAAGTAAACATCGTGGTTTATAAGACATACAGGAGGGAGATTTGAGTTTCAAAATAATATGTACTTAGGAGCACTGTGCTGTACAGAAATTAAGGAATGGTTTATATAAGAACATTTTAACTTAAGTATTACACTCAATATACACTTGTAATGTGCACACGTGCTTCAATTGCATATTATTAATAACATTGTGTTTACAGTGATATTTTTGGAACAACATTATACATTATAAAGCAGTAACAATGGTCCAGTTTATCTACCTCAAAAAAGAGCCCAAGCCAGGAGAAAATGCAATTATAATGCGTTATAGTTTATATTTTTAAATTCTACCTTTATTTTTATATTTTTTTATCGTTTTTATAATTGAGCAAAAGACTGTTACACAACATTGTGGCTATATAATAGTGTCTAAGTAGAGCTTCTATACATTTTGAATGGTATATCCGATCCTACATTTTTGGGTTGACTCTTTCCAATAAAGCACTTTTTAAGAGGAATAGTACATTAATTAGTCTTTTGTGGGCGTAGAAATGCAGCAAAAGTTCATTTTTGGCCACATTTTCTTACTACAGTTTGTTTGCTGTTCCAAACTCCCTCTGGAGGGAACTTTGGAATTCTAGCCTTTGCAGACCATTGACATGCACAAAAACCTTTGTAACAATCTCCAGGAAAGGGAAACCCTAAAAGCATAATAAGGCCTCTTTAAGCGTTGAAAAATGCGTTAATTGAAATTAGGGCTGAACGATTAATCGATTTTAAATCGAAATCGCGATTTTAAATGATGCGATAATCAAATCGCAAAGCCTACAATTTCTTTTTTGTTCTTCTTGTGTGTCAGTCATCCACACCAATCAGAAGTGCTGTGCTCCACATGTACCAGCCATTGTTAACCAATCAGAAGTGGCCCATGATAGAAGGTGATAGACAGATTGATCCAATCTCCTGCCAAGTCTTTTTGAAAGTGCCTGCCCTTTCCAAATGGCTTCCAATGGAGCTTTAGATGGTTTGGTGAACCATCTGAGTCAGGTTAGTAATGCTCCATCACGTGTTTCTATTACAGGGTGAACCTTAAACTGAAGCTTGACTTTAAAGCAACCCAACGGAAGTTTCATGTAAGTTTAGTTCTTTCACTCGTAGCTCGGGCTGCGAGGGTGCTAGAGACGGGAGCACGTTGATGCAACCTTCCTAGCCGGAGTTATGGCCGCATTTTACAATAAACTTCCGTTGGGTCGCTTAAAAACAAATATCGTAAATCGAATCGCAATATCTGTCAGACAAATCGCAATTAGATTTTTTCCCAAAATCGTGCAGCCCTCATTGAAATACTTAAGTTAACATTTTCTTGCAACTATATAGTGTTATATACACCGTTGTATAATTACTATACAGTGCCTATAAATACTAAAAAATAAAATCATTCAAACTCAAATGTTAATCTCCCTGCATAATGCACTTTCTAATCGACTGAATACATATGTTATAATGCTGTGGAAAGCAGATATATCGATTAATTGTTAGTGCAGCAGCAGCAGGTCATGATGTGTGTTAGTGCTGTTACATGTAGTGAAAGGTTGTAAGAGAAAAGAAGAACGAAGCAAGGAAGCAAAAGGAGAGGACAGATTTTAGTCACATCTTCCATTTATTTGACTTTTAGAAGACACTGGGAGGGGTTATTGGACAAAGAGGAGGAGTCAAAACCAAACATAAGTAGCAGTTAGTGTTAATATGCACAGGAAAGTTCTTACAATATTCAAAGAAATTAACAGTTAACAGTCAGAGACAGAAAAGATGCAAGAAAGTTAAAAATTGCATGTTAGAAGCAAGCAGTTAAAGTGTTAATAGTTTTTTTTGTTTCTATACACAACAGTCAGCAGACACGTCGTACTGTACAACACATAATCCTTCAATGGCTTGATGCAAATCATCGTGCGGTCAGTGACAGCGTCTGTAAGCTACCACATCGAGTACTGCACCAAATAAGAGAAGGCTGGATTTTCAAAGTGCTTTCATTTGTTCACTGACAAGCAAGAAAAGGGAGTGAGCTGCTCTATTGGTCAGCGCTACGTCTGCTACACGGACCTGTGCTAGCAAACTTAAGTTAGGGACTGTATGACAATTATTAGGGGGGTAGGAGTAAGAAAAGTCGTTTTTCCTTTTCAAATTCAACACAAAATGTACCTTAGTTTCAAGGGAATCAAAGCGTTTTAGTGGGTTCTTTCGTGAGACAGGAGTGCATTTGGGTAAATATCTCAGCTTGAGTTCAACTTTGGTGAACTGTTGCTCACAAAATGTTGATATCATGTTCTTTATTAAGAGAACAGGACTCATACTGTTGCACCATCAACTCTGATTTAAACGCCGTTGTTGGAGTAAAAAGGCTGCCTTCAAAATAATTGGTTGCACACAGTAATGAGACAGGAATCTTATTCTCCTGAGCCAACGAGCCGCTAAGTGAGAGATGGCAAGTGATGTTTTTTTCTTCCGATCTGGTCTTTTATTGAATGAAATAATATAAAATCGTGGTAAAGAAAGCAGTTAGCTCTCCCTTGCCATGTACTATTGTAACTGTGCCTTTATTTCGTAATGTTCTTGCAGGATTCAGTATAAAATGCATTTTCAGCACAAACCAATGTGTTATACTGTTAAGCAGTGACTCTCATACTTAGATTCATGGTTTAGAAATGAGCTTCCCTTGATTCCAAAGCTCAATAAAAGGTTCAGCCAACCACCCAATTAGTTGTCATACAGTCCCTTTGGATTCATGGCCTACCTTAAGAAAGAGAAAGGTCATATAAAAGAAGAAAAACACTTGCTGGCACTCTGAGAAACTGTCTGTGGTCTTTGGTTAACCAAACCTCAACAGTCCATAGCATCTGTCAAAGACGAGCAACATCTTTGGGACAATATTTGTCTTTAGGCTAATTTAAACTCAGAAAACCACGTTCTGTATCACTGCTACATAAGAGTCAAACAAATAGAAATGGAGAGACTTCATTTCAGAGCGTAAACGGGAAGATTAAATAAAGTTTTAGGCAGACTACCATGGTCATTGTCAGCTTCTTGCACTATCCAGCCAACGTAAGAGAGGGGCGTTCAGTCCGTTTGCATCTATTTCTGTCATGAATGTCATTCCATGCACGGTGGTCATGATTTGGCAGTATATAATATGGACATCAACATTATCCAACAATATTAAAATGTCAAATATTCACTGACACTGGGCACACAAGTAAACAAAAGCAACAGGAAGATCTGGGCAACAGCCACCCATGCATTATAAACAAAGAACAAATCTAACGTATGCTTAATCGTGATACTTTAGAACACAATGATCAGACATTTTAACATGTTTATAAACAGTATTACTTGTTAGTTTAATGTGATTTATAAAAAAAGTCCATCTTACACTGCAGTTTGAACTCCAAGAGATGATATATTATCGAGTGTTGGCTCTCTTCCTCACCATGAGAATATAATACTGGAGCTGTGTGTGTGTGTGTGTGTGTGTGTGTGTGTGTGTGTGTGTGTGTGTGTGTGTGTGTGTGTGTGTGTGTGTGTGTGTGTGTGTGTGTGTGTGTGTGTACTCAGCAAAATAAGATCTACCAAAATATATCCAGCTTAAAAAAATACTTTGATTATCTGTACTGAAACCATCATTGCACTATTGCTCTGGACGCTTTGTCTTGATTAAAAGCATTTGAACTTATTCCTAAGGAGAACAAAAAACTAGATTGAAATCACTGTTGGTAAGAAAAAGTGCATAATTCTGCATTTAATAAATCATAAAAGCTTTGTAAGAGGAATGATCTTTCTTCAGTGATCTTCTACTCTCAGTCACAGTTATCTCAGCCTCACTACCTTTCATCATAAACACACAAACTACTGATCCTCAGGTTAATCAACTGTTAATCAAAGTACATTTACTCGAGTACTTTTCTAAAGTACAGTTTTACCTGAGTATTCCCAATTTATGCTACTTTACTTTACTTAGTACATTTTAGAAGCCAATATTGTACTTTTTACTCCACTACATTTATCTGACAGCTTTTAGATACTAGTTACTTTTAAGATTTAGATTATTAGCTAATAGGGATGTAACGATATACCGAATATCGCAGTATCGCGGTAAATAAACGTCCCAATACCGTCGTGAGACTGACTAAATCTACCGCGATTTTTAAAAACAACTAATTTTTTTATTTTTCATATATATATTTTTTTTAAACACTTTTTTTAGTTTTAAACCTTTATTCAACCAGATGGTCCCATTGAGATCATCTATCTCTTTTTCAAGAGAGACCTGTCCAACATGGCAGCAAGTAGGTTACAACATGAACATAAAACAACAGAACACAAAAGGACATCGTATTTACCAGGGCTACATGTACACACCTAGAGACATTAACAAGTACCAACAGTATATTTATATCCCTGTCAATAAGCCTCACCTTCTTGGCAACAACTGTATTGTTTTTGAAGTGGTGGAGAGACAATGCACACTGACCCACTGCTGTCCCCCATGGCCAAAGCATATCTCTCTGTCCCACTGAGGTGTCATTTTGACAGACAGGATCGTAAAACGTCCGTCATAATCCGTTATTACCCGTCGGGTCTGAACAGTTCACGAGAGAGCATGCTCGTGAACTGTCAACGGGGGGGGGGCGGTGTTATGCCGTGTGTGCATGCACCTCGCGGGAGCGCGCACAGCATAAAGCAAAACCTCCCAGACATGTATTGATCTGTACGGCAAAGTACGGTTTGGAAACTATATCATTTCCTTTTGGAGGGCATGCATAACACGGCCTAACACCAGAGCCTCGCTGCGGGGAAACGTTGGCGCTGTTCCGAGTTTGTTCTAATCTGTCAAAATGACAGACTGCTTTCAGATTTTTCCGTCATTGTTTAATAAAATATTCGGTTAAAGGTGGGGTAGGTAAGTTTGGAGAAACCGGCTCGAGATCGCTAGAATTTGAAAATACACAACCGGAGAAAATCTGCCACTTCCTCACAGAGCCCCTCCTCTAACACACACGAACGCGCACATGACCAATGAGGGCATGAGATAAGTTTGTGCCCCGATGGAAGGCTGACAGGCAGGTAGGCCATCCAGTTACTTTAGCCGGGCCGGCTAAAATGATTGGTCGTGCTTTTTACAGCGCCACGGCTTCCACAGATGACATTTTTTTATGGATTTTTTGTCAAAGCACTTCAGATATTCATTGCTATCGGGATGTTAAGAGCATTCCATGGAATATAACAACAAGTGTATCTCGAGCCGGTTTCTCAAACTTACCGACCCCACCTTTAACGTGACCACTGCTGTCCCAGCAACATCAGTACCAAGCGAGAGAGTTTTTCCAGAGCAGGGGATATTGTATATGCCCAAACATCCCAGCTTATAAATACCTGGAAATGTGGACATTCTCATATTCCTAAAAACCTGTCTGATGATGCCGAGTGAGTGACTAGTGAGTTTGAGTTGAGTTACTTGAAAAACTAAAGTGAAACTTGATTTATTTTATTGCAGGGTCTGATTATTAAATGTCCTCGTTTATTTGTGAGATGCAGTGGCATAAAAGAAAATGCCTACTTTGTTTTAGCCTACTATAGGTATAAAAACACTGGTTTTCCTGTTCCAGTCTGTTACTGTCACTTTGTTTTTGACACTTTAAAATACTGCTATCCTACTAAAATGCTGTACAAATCAGATTTATTATTTAATAATGAAACATTTTTCAAGTAAAAAAAATTTGTATTGACATTTTTTTTTTTACATTTCCCCCCCCCCCCCCTTTATTACCGTGGACTTGTTATCGCGATATTATCGTACCGTGAGTTTTTGGTATCGTTACATCCCTATTAGCTAATATAAAATATTAATGTGTTATTAAATAGGCTTTGACATATAAATATACACCAAGATATCCAGCAGAAGTGTATAATTCCCAATAGCTCTACCTTTACCAGCTGTGGTAAACAAACACATCAATAATCATAATCCAGTTACTTAATATAACTCAATGGGCGAATACGCATAGTACTTTTACTTTGGTATTTTAAGTATATTTAGATGCCGATAGTTTTGTACCTCTACTTGTAACGTATTTTTTTAACAATTTGATATTGATAGTTTTTCCACCACTGTGAAAAGGAATTGATTGTTCTTTCCTCTATGAGAGACATGTTAGAGTTTCCAGGGGGTCCAGCCGCTGATTCCATTCTGTATTCCCATTTCAATTTTAAGGGCACAATATCCCCTAAAGGATTAAGCCGCGACCACCAGTTATAATTATCTCCATTTCGTTTTTGAGAAGTTATCTTTTGTCCATCCTTTCTGTCAAGCAAACAGCTCTTAATACTACAATACCCATGAGCCTCAGCCACCAATACCGGGCTAAAGAGTCAAAAGAGAGCGATAGAGAATTTGAAATGCTTAATCGTTTTAAATGGAAACAAATGATGGGTCCCAACGGCTGAAATCATCTGAAAGGGATTCCAAAAATAAAAAGCAAATCTGAGTTTAGGCTCTGTGATTGGATGTTTCTTGCGCAGTTAACTTTGACCGGAAAGTTGTATATCTTTTCAACGTTTTACATAAGAACTGGACTGATGATTTAAGCAGGATTTTAGCGCTGATTGACGCGTCAGAAGTCGTCCCTTTTGATTGCATTTTAGTCAGAACAAAAGCGCTCGAAATATCTGAAATCTGATGAAATAAACGTAGACTTGTTTGTAAAAGCAAACCGTGGCAGGTCTTTGGTTCAGAGCACACTGTAGCATTGAAACACTCTGACTATCTGTGGTTTGTTGACAGTAGTGCTGCTGGACGTCTCTAACCTTTCCTTGGCAGTGATTTCTCCACCATGCTGTGTTAACGCTGTGTTCATGTTGGCAGCTGAATGAAATCTGACACCACTAGAGGAGGTTAAAAAACACCGAGTTAGTGGGGGATCCTAAGTGATAATCAGCCTGCGATTGTTTAAAGTCAGTAGTGTATGGTTCTGATGTAGAGAGGAAACACCTGCTTGTTTGTGTGTGTGTTCTGGCACCCCCTGCACTGCTTTTACTGTAGTTTGAACCCGAGTTCTGATCCTAGCACTCGGCTATAGTGAGACAGATAAACTCCTGAATGCACTTCTTATACTGCTGCTCAGTGGGGCTGCTGATTGGGTAATGACCTGGCTGTCCAAAGGGTCCCTCCGACTCCCGCATCTCCTCGTTCATCCGGGCCAGACGCAGCCTGGAGATACAGAGGAAAGTGTTAAAACTATCAAAGCTGGAGAGTGAAAATGGTACGGTCTGCTTTGTACACCTTTTTTGAGTTACATATAAAGAAACAGCACTGCTCCTACGGGCTATCTCAACTGGGTATACATGTTTCTAATATTTCACTGAAAACACAGCCTGACGTTAAGAAAGAAAGTGTGTTAAAATCCATCATAGCTGGAGTGTAAAGCAATACAAAGTGGTTTTATATGAATTATTATAAAATGGTGTGTAATTGAAAGGTTTGTTTAATTTACGTGTTTGAGGGGAAAATAAAGAAACATTTCATATTTGGACTTTTTTTGAATAAAGTTTGAGCCACACTTCTCCGAAAGTTATCTGCATCTTAACGCGTGTTCTAATATTTCACTGTAAACACAGTCTGAAGATTTATTTGTTTATTCCACACATGGCAATTATTATAAAACACACCATGCGCACTTTAAGACGTTTTTGTAGTAGAAGAAAAGTCTTGGATGAGAAGGAAGGGCTGTTAAATCCATCAAAGGTGAAGGGGTTAAAAGAAAGATTGAATGTATAAAAATGAACATACAGTGTGACTATATCCGCGTTGGCTTGTTGCACAGCTATACTCAAAGGGTCTTGGCCATCTTCATCTTCATCGTTCTGTGTCGCTCCTCTTTTCAGGAATAAACACACCTGCCTGGAAAAACCATAGAAACGGAGATCATTACAGCAAACACACATTCAGACAGATCGGTTGACATTAAGAAACATAAATAAGATAATGCAAAAGACAAGTGACATTTGTGAATGTAAAATGCAGATATAACTTCAGGAGATTAGCAGATGTTATTTATATTATGGTAATTAGGTAAGAGTAAGTCAATGATGTAATGTGTTACAGTTTTTTCAGATTTGAGTGAAAAAGCCAAATATTGTCATCTAGTGGTGACCTCTGTATTCAAGGGACTTTAATAATAATACATTTAATTGCCAAGCGCTTTTTCAGGTGCTCAAAGACGCTTTACAGTGGTGATACAACGAGATATAATAGAATACAAATATTAAAACAGCAACACAACATAATTCACATATTAACACTAGAACCGCCAGAGATTTTGTATACCTAAAACCGCCACCGGGGTCAAATTGACCCGGTATTAGAATGCAAAGAAAAATGGTCCTGTGGTATTGGTATTCTTGCAATTTTGTTAAATTGTTTTGTTTATTAACGCTACAACACAGCGTGAAAAGCAAACAGCTGTTTGCTGCGCAGCGCGAGCAGTCTCCCGTGAGCAGGAGCGCGCTCCTTCACTACAGACTGTCCCTATCAATATATCTATCTATCTATCTATCTATCTCTCTCAATCTATGAGGAACCACAGCAGACAAAAGGCGTTGCTATAGCAACACGTCATGTTTGTTTACACACGAATAGGGGTCAATATGACCCGCTGGGCGGAAATAGATATAAATGGCCATTTTGTTGGCGATTTCTTCAATCTGACTTCATATTGACAATTTTTAACATCGTAGAGTGCTACATAACACACTTTCAGAAAAAGTCACGGACTGGGAGACTTTAATATTTTATTGAAAAAAAGTTACATACAATAAAAAACAGCTCTGGGTCAAATTGAACCGATTGGCGGTTCTAGTGTTAAAAGCCAGTCTGAAGATTTAAAAGACTACATTTCCCACGGCGCCAGCAATTTAAGAGACACAGATATGAGCAACCTGTGTTTAAGACACTGTGGAGACACAGGTTTTTAACAGTTACATTACACAACGTAAAAGAAAGAAAGACGATCTAAGTTTGTTTATTATTTTATTAGAATTTTGCAGCTTTGATTGATATAATGTTGGATCCTAAAAAAAGTCTTTATAAAACAAAGAGAGGCTTTAAAAGGATGTGATAGAGATATTATTATGTCCTATAGTAGGTAAGGTAATGATTATGAGTATGATGCTGGACATGCCTAACTGTGCATTCAATAAAGCAACATGATCAATATTACTCATTTTGCCCCTCTGACTCACCCCGTGTGTCCCAGATACGTGGCGTGGTGCAGCGGGCCCCTCCCCCTCGCGTCCCGCTGGTTGACGTCAGCAGCGTTCTGCAGCAGGAACTCACAGGCGATCAGTGAACCCTGAAATAACATCACAACACGCGTTAGCTTCATGCTGACAACCAGGTATTGATCTGGGGGGTAGATGCAACACACTCCCAGCTGCTGAGGGGAGTTTCTCGCACCGGAGCCATTTTTGACCATTTTGAAGGATTTCACTTTAAATAGTTAATAATTGAATTATGTTTTTGTTTAAAGTAACTTCATTCAACTTTTACGAGTCTCATATTTGTTTTAGTCATATTTACAGTTGTATTGTACCAAGATATATGGGTATTTATAACTTTAGCACAGTTGTAAGTGAGGTGCAAGTCTAATCACAATCATATTCACGTTTGAATGTTCAATAATGATTTTGTTGTCATTTGTTGGATTATTTATTTCTTTAAATTACCTAGAATTAATTATTTATGTTATAATTATGAGTTAAATGTATCTATTAGACATACAACGGAATAGCCCTCAATTTGAAATATTTTGCGTATTGTCAAAAGCTCTTTTTTAGATTTTGCTTATCTTACTCTTACGGGCGACTGTGGCTGCGAGGGAGTGCGGTCGTCTTTCAACCAGAGGGTTGTGGGTTCGATCCCAGCCCATGTAGTCAACATGTCGATGTATCCTTGGGCAAGATACTTAACCCTGAGTTGCTCCCGATGGCATGGCCAACGGTGTGTGAATGTGTGTGAATGTTAGTTCCTAGAGTAAGATACACTGCTCTGTATGAATGGGTGTGAATGGGTGAATGACATGTAGTATGTAAAGCGCTTTGAGGGGTTTTAAAGACTGGATAAAGCGCTATATAAGTACAGTCCATTTACCATTTACTTTGTTTAACATCTGGAGGTCAATGTGGATCTGTTTTGACCGACTCTCTACACTCAGGCCGTTTCTCAATGTGGAGTAGAGCTGCTGCAGAGCCACTATTTCAAGTATACTACGTCATCGAGTGGCGCCCGAAGGACTGTTTAAATGCATGTTAAATGCCCAGCATTCGGCGCCACTCGATGACATATACATTTCACCATAATCCTATGAACTGGTCCTTTAAAGGAGCATTCAGAAACAATTTCATATTTTAATAAAGATTATTAAAAGATAATGGTCAATAGAGTTTGATATATCCTGACTGTTATTCTCTTTTAAAGGTCAAGCTAAAAAAAGTATACATCCTACATTTCCCACAATGCAACCTTACTTTAGACTACAAAATGTACATTGCATTTCACCATATCCAACTGGTCAAAGCCAACCAACCTGTAGCAGGTTGAGAACCGCTCATGACTGACCTTCATGTGTGTAAGAGCTTTAAGATTCTCATTCTGTCACTGAACGTTTACTATACATCACAGCCGGACGTCTCCTGTGTGACTCATTCAGCTCATCTGACTCACCCCGATGACGGCCTGGATGAGGGGCGTCTTCCCTTCGTCTTCATCGTTCACCAGGTTGACGTCGGCCCCGTGAGCGAGCGCTTCAGCCATGATGGGCAGGTTTCGGGCTTTGGAGGCTTTGCAGAGCAGCGCCCCGGGGGGCAGCTCCCTGAGGTCCTCGGGGTCCGACGTCTCAGGCTCCGCCTCCCCGCTCGAGTCCTCTGACACCTCGCACTCTGAGGAGAGAGGAAGGGGAGTGTGTACTTATTTCATATTCTAATATCCAAAATACCATCTGATACTATACCTCTCCCTTTATCAAGATTTCTTACAATTATAAAAAATAAACAGAAATATTTAGAATTAACCAGAGGAACAGGAAACTAGATATAATATGAAAGTAAATGAGGGGATAAACTTTAAATATAGTCAAACTAAGTCATATTAATATTATACTTATAGAATAATTAGGGAGGTCTTACCTAATCAGATTTACATTAATGAAGGTAAAACTAAGCAAAAATGAAAAATACCTTCACTAATAAATATTGCGTTTAACATAAAAATATATATTTTTAAAACTATTATCTTTTTTAGATAATAATTAGATAATAGTATTCAAAATAAATCCCAAAATGTCCTGTAGTTACAGTTTTCAGGAACATTTTCATAAAAGATGGTTCTACTGGAATAACAGGAAGCAGTGTAAATACATGAAGACCTAACCGGGCAGCATTTATGAATGACTTTAAATGATACTTCTTTTACCATATTTACATAAACACATTTATTTTAAAGAGTCAAAACTTTTTTCCTGCAGAAACAGCTAAATGATTTTTCCAAAAAGCTATTCCAGGTAAAACAGAAACAATATTCCTTTGAGAAATGTCCTTTATAGACATCAGAAAGTGATTCCTCTCCGTGGACTCACCCTCGGTGACGCTGCCCACCACCGATCCGAACACCAGGATGTCCGAGCTGCCGTCGGTGCTTCCTCCCAAACCGCTGTCACTGCTGAGGCCTGCGGGACCAGGAGGCGCCACAACACGGACACATTACTTACTCGGTCTCTGTCTCACTCATCAATACAGTTTAAAGGTCACCTATTATGCAAAATCCAGTTCTTCATGTCTCTTCTAATCAACATGTGTCCCCTCTTCTTCATGTCTCTTCTACATCAACATTTGTCCCCTCTTCTTCATGTCTCTTCTACATCAACATGTGTCCCCTCTTCTTCATGTCTCTTCTACATCAACATGTGTCCCCTCCTCTTCATGTCTCTTCTACATCACCATGTGTCCCCTCTTCTTCATGTCTCTTCTACATCAACATGTTCGTCTCTCTCCTCATGTCCTTCATAGCTCTTCTACATCAACATGTGTCCCCTCTTCTTCATGTCTCTTCTACATCAACATGTGTCTCTCTTTTCATGTCTCCGTCTACATCAACATGTGGATCCCCTCTTCTTCATGTCTCTTCTACATCAACATGTGTCCCCTCTTCTTCATGTCTCTTCGACATCAACATGTGTCCTCTCTTCTTCATGTCTCTTCTAACATCAACATGTGTCCCCTCTTCTTCATGTCTCTTCTAATCACACATGTGTCCCCTCTTCTTCATGTCCTCTTCTACATCAACATGTGTCCCACTCTTCTTCATGTCTCTTCTACATCAACATTTGTCCCCTCTTCTTCATGTCTCTTCTACATCAACATGTGTCCTCTCTTCTACATGTCTCTTCTACATCAACATGTGTCCCCTCTTCTTCATATCTCTTCTACATCACCATGTGTCCCCTCTTCTTCATGTCTCTTCTACATCAACATGTGTCCCCTCTTCTTCATGTTCTTCTACATCACATTGTCCCCTCTCTTCATGTGCTCTTATACATCAACATGTGTCCCCTCTTCTTCATGTCTCTTCTACATCAACATGTGTTCCCCTCTTCTTCATGTCTCTTCTACATCAACATGTGTCCCCTCTTCTTCATGTCTCTTCTACATCAACATGTGGTCCCATCTTCTTCATGTCTCCTTCTAACATCAGGGTCCCCCTCTTCTTCATGTCTCTTCTAATCAACATGTGTCCCCCTCTTCTTCTTCATGTCTTCTCTCGTCTTCATCAACATGTGTCCCCTCTTCTTCATGTCTCCTCTACAATCAACATGGGTCCCCTCTTCTTTCATGTCCCCTCTACATCACATGTGTCCCTTCTTCTTCATGTCTCTTTCTACATCAACATGTGACCCCTCTTCTCCATGTCTCTTCTACATCAACATTTGTCCCCTCTTCTTCATGTCTCCTTCCACATCAACATGTGTCCCCTCTTCTTCATGTCTCTTCTACATCAACATGTGTCCCCTCTTCTTCATGTCTCTTCTACATCAACATGTGTCCCTTCTTCTTCATGTCTCTTCTACATCAACATGTGACCCCTCTTCTCCATGTCTCTTCTCTACATCAACATGTGGTCCCCTCTTCTTCATGTCTCTTCCACATCAACATGTGTCCCCTCTTCTTCATGTCTCTTCTACATCAACATGTGTCCCCTCTTCTTCATGTCTCTTCTACATCAACATGTGTCCCCTCTTCTTCATGTCTCTTCTACATCAACATGTGTCCCCTCTTCTTCATGTCTCTTCTAATCAACATGTGTCCCCTCTTCTTCATGTCTCTTCTTCATCAACATGTGTCCCCTCTTCTTCATGTCTCTTCTACATCAACATGTGTCCCCTCTTCTTCATGTCTCTTCTAATCAACATGTGTCCCCTCTTCTTCATGTCTCTTCTACATCAACATGTGTCCCCTCTTCTTCATGTCTCTTCTAATCAACATGTGTCCCCTCTTCTTCATGTCTCTTCTTCATCAACATGTGTCCCCTCTTCTTCATGTCTCCTCTACATCAACATGTGTCCCCTCTTCTTCATGTCCCCTCTACATCAACATGTGTCCCTTCTTCTTCATGTCTCTTCTACATCAACATGTGACCCCTCTTCTCCATGTCTCTTCTACATCAACATGTGTCCCCTCTTCTTCATGTCTCTTCCACATCAACATGTGTCCCCTCTTCTTCATGTCTCTTCTACATCAACATGTGTCCCCTCTTCTTCATGTCTCTTCTACATCAACATGTGTCCCTTCTTCTTCATGTCTCTTCTACATCAACATGTGACCCCTCTTCTCCATGTCTCTTCTACATCAACATGTGTCCCCTCTTCTTCATGTCTCTTCCACATCAACATGTGTCCCCTCTTCTTCATGTCTCTTCTACATCAACATGTGTCCCCTCTTCTTCATGTCTCTTCTACATCAACATGTGTCCCCTCTTCTTCATGTCTCTTCTTCATCAACATGTGTCCCCTCTTCTTCATGTCTCTTCTTCATCAACATGTGTCCCCTCTTCTTCATGTCTCCTCTACATCAACATGTGTCCCCTCTTCTTCATGTCCCCTCTACATCAACATGTGTCCCCTCTTCTTCATGTTTCTTCTACATCAACATGTGTCCCCTCTTCTTCATGTCTCTTCTACATCAACATGTGTCCCCTCTTCTTCATGTCTCTTCTACATCAACATGTGTCCCCTCTTCTTCATGTCTCTTCTACATCAACATGTGTCCCCTCTTCTTCATGTCTCTTCTACATCAACATGTGTCCCCTCTTCTTCATGTCTCTTCTACATCAACATGTGTCCCCTCTTCTTCATGTCTCTTCTACATCAACATGTGTCCCCTCTTCTTCATGTCTCTTCTACATCAACATGTGTCCCCTCTGTGGAAAGAGACTCTGAAAGTTTCAGGAACAAAGATTCTCTCTCTTTTTGATCCATTTCTATAAAAACCTGTCTGAAAATGAGCTGATCAGATTTTGGCCACTTTATGATGTCATGATGATTGTTTGGCTTGTGTAACCATTAGCCAATCAGCAACCAAGGTAACCCCCCCCCTTATCACCTGAATCTCCTCCTAGAGCACCATTGAGTTCTTTGTAACCAAATATCTTGCAGAGGGGAGGGGCTCCTTAGTTTCATCAGGGGTGTCAAACTCAATTTCATCGCGGGCCACATTAGAATTATGGTTGCACTCAAAGGGCCGGTGGTACTATATAAATATACATAGATAAATATATATAAAATAATGTATTATTTTATATATATTTCCTCTGCATTGGATTATTATCGGATAGGGTAATAACTTCATAATTAACTACGTCTGAAAGCAGAAGTCTAGGGAAAATAATTGCAAGTCTCTTCGGTGCGCATCTCACAAAATAAGATGCATTGTGGGACATGTAGTTTATGGGCAACGTGCTCATGTAAAGCGGCACGTAACCTTATAATAAACGTATTATATTCTTTGCAAGCTCTTGAAGTAGCGGGCCGGATTTGGCCCCCGGGCCTTGAGTTTGACACCCCTGATCTAAAGTAACAGACAGAGAAACAGCATTGAAGAACACTTCAGAGACATGTTCTGTATATATCTGAGAGCTATAGTAAAGTAATGAAAAAGAGTATAACAGGGGACCTTTAAATGAATACAGTTTCTGGATGCTACAGTGAATGGTAGAGAGATTGCATAGTGACTCGCTTACTTCGAGGCCCAGATCCCGTGTCAAAGTATGAGAAGAGAGAGTCGAGCTCATCGGGACAGAACAGAGATTCTCTTCTGAACTTAGCAGCGGCTGAAAGACAAACAGGCAACTTGTAAGAACAAAATGTACCAGACAAACTTAAAACAGCTGGAGCCACATTTTTAAAGCTTCTGTGTGTCACCATTTAGGAGAACTGGCACCATTATGCAAAATAGCTTTTAGCTGCTACTGTTTTTAACACATTCATGTCTTTGTGTTTGACCAAATGATGACTCAGAGAAGGAGTGTGCTTTTGAGGCAAGTAGCTGCCGAGGGTGTTGAAGTAAGTAATTGCCTTCATAGCCGTGTGACACAGCAGCTGCTGCAAATCCAACGGATCGTGTTGATGAATCGGCTAATCAGCGGACGGAGCTACAATAACGGCGTAAAGAAGTGGAATTCTTTACCGAATGATTTAAAGGGCTGTAAGACCTTTTTTAAGTTTAAGAAAATGTATAAAGAAAGCGTAATTAGACAGTATGAAGTTGACTTCTGATTGTGTTTGGTTTTATGTTTCAGTATTTGTAAGCAACTGTGACTGAAAGCATATTGCTAAAGGTTATTTCCTTTATTTAAGAGGCAGCTAAAATAAAAAGTTCTTCTCCCTGCGCCTTTCCACCATGCGCTATAAAAAAATAGCAACCAGTATAAGTGTACATGTTTTGTTTTTAAATAACTGCCATATGTGGAATAAACAAATAAATAAACAACTCACTTCCTGTTGTTTTAAAACACTACATTATTGAGTGTTCTGCATTTTAATGTGTGAGTTTGTGTTTGACCTCGGGACTGTGGGAAACAGTATTTGAGATTGACCTTTGACTATCATGAACCTGTCTCTATCACCACATGGGGTATTTTTGCAAAACCCCTATTCCACTGGTTGCCATGTTTCAGCGTGAACTTTTTGTTGACCATCCAGTGATGCTCCAGAGACAGAGACCCTCTGAAGTACCTGAGGAGAGGGTGGACGGGGAGATGCTTCCTATGTCGTGTCGATATCTCCGCCGTGTTTTAGGAACCGTGGTGGCGCTGTTGTGCCTCCGACACTTCTTCACGCTCCACCTCCGCTCCGACTTCCTCTCTCCGTTGATGAGGATCTCTGTGGAGCACAGCTTCTTCAGGAATTTCCTCTCCACGTACTTTGATTTGATCCAAGCCTCCTTCTCCTGCCTGCAACGGACAAACACCAAAATTATAGCACACTAAAAAAGCAGAATACATTTGATTAAGCTTTATTTTAGGAATTCCTACCTTGAACTGGACGGTAATGGTTTCTTTAGACCTTGTTCTTGGTATGAGCCTTCGTAGATGTGGTTGATGACACTGTTCCCAAGCTCACACATTAACTACAAACCAAAGACAAAGAGACATTAATGGTGTCCTTATTAAGACTGATTGTTTAGAGCAGTTCCACATTTTAGGAAATTAGTTTATTTGCTTTCCTGAGTAAAACGAGAAGATTGATAATCTCTACAACTAGAGCTACAGCTGAAAGATGTTTAGCTTAGTTTAGCATATTGGCATATGAACGCATTATATCCCCTTTGTTTCATTGGTGTGGTTGTTTTTAACTTTTATGAATCCAGGCTACCTTTTAAATGGCTTTTATGCTAGGCTAAACTGTTTTATGGCGCGTTTCCACTGCAGGCCTCGCTCGGTTTGGTTAGGCCTTATTAGGCCCGGCTCACTTTAATGCTGTGCTTCCATTACAGTTTAGGAACTGGGGTAGTTACTATAGTAACGCAGTGTAGGCGGAGCCGTGACGTCATCTTCAATGAGAGCCCCAGAAAAACAACACAGCCGTTAGCACTTAGCACTCAGAGATCACAGCTCCTCATATCTGTTCAGAAACTAGACAAAAGTTAAACAAGTACAAACCACAGACTGCCTGTGTCATGGAGAATACAGTCGCTAGTTTATTTTTGTCTGTAGGCCGTTGTTGTGAGTGTGGACGGTCGGAGCATATATAACGTTAGCTTAGCCGATCTCCATTTAGAAAACACATTTTAAAGGGTGTTTCGCCTGCCGTCTGTCTGCAGACTTGTCAAAGCAATAATTCATGGTTTTTACTAACCGGTATCAGTATGTTGTTACTTCGGCATCATTTAGAAACGTGTGTTACAATTAAATCACGGTCAAATATGTTCATCTTGTTGTAGTTGTAGCCCCCTTGCCAGCGGTTCTCTCTCTAGTTTAGCATACTCAGCCCGACTCAGCCTGGTTGTTCCTGGCCCTAGAACCACGATTTTATGGGGCCAGAAAAACTGAATTAGGACCCGCTAGCCGGTACTAGGCCAAGTGGAAACGCAACCCGCACGGCTCGGCACGCTTAAAGCGAGCTACCCACTGCAGTGGAAACGCGCCATTGGTGTCTTAGTATATTAAAAGGTAGGGTAGGTAAGAATGGAGAAACCAGCTCAAGTGGCTAGAATTTGAAAATACGCAGCCGAAAAAAAATCTGGCACTTCCTTACAGAGCCCCTCCTCCAACACACACATGACCAATGAGGGCACGAGATAAGCTTGTGCCCAGATGGAAGGCTGACAGGCAGGTAGGCCATCCAGTTACTTTAGCCGGGCCGGCTCAGATGATTGGTCGTGCTTTTTACAGCGCCACGGCTTCCACAGATTACATTTTTTTAAGGATTTTTTGTCAAAGCATTTAATATATTCATTGCTATCGGGATGTTAAGAGCATTCCATGGAATATAACAACAAGTGCTTCTGAAGTGAATTACCTACCCTACCTTTAAGCTAAGAAAAGCTAAACTAAGCTAAGCAAATTATTTGATTTTGAAGCCACAGCAAGGAGACTGTCCTTGCTGTGGCTTCAAAATCAAATAATAAGTTTGACTATGGTTGGTAATAGTTAAGAACAACAACTACCTAATTATTGCACGACACTGCTAAGACAAACTGTACCTTTAATAATTCTGGTTCCCATGAGTCCAGTGTGAGAGAGCGAACCTTCGAACAGTGAACTCCCAGACTCCTGCAACAACAAAAGTGTAACAAAGTAATTATGTTCTGTAGTCAAAGAATTTAGAGGAGCAAGTGCAGTCATTTAACTATTTTGTGACTTAAGGGAAGAGCTTGCCTAACAGAATATAAATATAGATTATCAGAACATTTTAATAAAAATAGGAAAAAGTAGCATGGAAAATGAAACATACTTTTATATTATACTTAACATTTATCATATCATTTTAGTTTTCAATGTGTGTATAACCCTACCATCCGCAAGATTAGAAAACACCAATACATTTAAGACAAAACAATAAAACATAGAAAAAGTAATACATTTTAGTTTTAAATGCAATTCACTCTGACATTATGCACCAACAAGTAAACTCCTTCTGTGTAACTACTTTGTAAACCGCATGTAGATTCTAATTAACGTTTTTTATTAAATTGTTCCTACAGATGAATCATACACTCTGAATAGCTGCGAGGATCTAACGCCAGATGAGTTTTATCCGGAGGGAAATGAGATAAGCTAATGTCATGCAAATCACAGAGTTCCACACATGAAGCTGTTTGGTATCCAGGCAACAGGGGCACAGTCAGAACAAAAAGACTGACACTGTGTTTCTCCCTCTGCATTGTAACGTCTGATCTCACTGAGAGACGAACATGAATATTCAACAGGTGGGATTACATCAGCGGTGATCATTTCAAGATATAACGCACACACAACTCCAGAGGGATTTCTATTCAAGCCAGGAGTGTGACGTAACAGAACACGAGATCTGCCGGAGGGTCTGACAGGAAATTACTCAATTAACTCATAATTTAGTTCTTTGTCACTGAAACTCGTCTTTATCTTCTCACTTTACCTCCCTCAAAACTCTCAATCTTATTCCCTGATCCTATAAGCAACGTATACAACTGTAACAGTGTGTGTGTGTGTGTGTGTGTGTGTGTGTGTGTGTGTGTGTGTGTGTGTGTGTGTGTGTGTGTGTGTGTGTGTGTGTCTTTCACGGCACAATTTAGGGTCAAAGTAACAGACAGTTGGCATCACTTCCTGTTTTCAGTGCCATCGCCCTCACAGCAACACTGGCAGCGGCAGAAGAGTATTCAGATATTTTATTATTTATATCTTTACGCTTTATGGAATGATGCATGTTTGACGACTAGAAGACACCGTTTTGTAATTGTCTTTTTGTTGCCAATAAAGAAAATGAAATGCTTGATTTAGACTAAAACAAGTTGTTATTATCTCACCACAACTGGAAAGACTCTTAGGACTTAAATAACTCATTTACAGAAAAGTATTAATGTCGGGAAATGTTTTATCTACAAAGTCAATTTAGCAATCAGTTTGAAGTTAGTAGATGTAGGAGCAGAACAAGTTAATACTCAAGTGAGATATGCTATAGGAACCTACAAAAGTGTACTAAGGTGCAGTGATAATAATACTTCTTATTTGGAAGCACCTTTCAGGACACTGTTGTGGAATACTTCAAAAACAGCATTTAAGAAATACTCAAACGGATAATCACATCAAAACAAAAACATAAGAAAACTCGGCAGTACTTTAGCCAATAAGTCGTTTTAGATTAGCCTGAAAACTCGTCTCTACCTGTGGATGCCGGAGCACTCGATGCACAGCAGGATGCCCAGGTTGATGGAGGCCCAGCGGGGGTCCGCCTGGCCGCAGTCGCAGCACTGCTCGTTGCCGGGCAACAGCTGGATCCTCTGCAGGATGCTCTCCCCGCGGACGCTGCGCTCCCGAGGCTCGCTGGCCGAATCGATGCTGCTGGTGGACGGAGAGGCCGTTCTGTCCAGGTGCTAGACACAAAGAAAAGACCGTCATTAGGATCACAGAATACGCTCAGGTTATCAGAGACATTTTTACACATATTTTGAACTGGTTAAAAAGGTCAAGGTATACGAGTCTTTTAAACATGACAACAAGTGAGCTTCAGACATGCTGATAGATTACTAAGCTAACCATCTGCTGGTAGTAGATGCACTACTGTACGGTACTTATTTATAATTTCATTTAAACATCACATGGATGCATCTGAGAAACGATTGGACCTTGTATTCCAAAAAGGAACAATCTAGACCAAATACTCCTTTAAGGTCTTGCTACTATTTACATGCCCCCCCCCCCCCCCCCCCCCCCAGGATACCTGACTATTATATTGTTACTCACATAGTTGTAATTATAATGTGTCATTTATTCCTCTTTTTGTCTAATCCCTTAAACGCTCACACAAAGACTGCTTTGTGTTCTTCTTTGTCTCCATGTATAACACTTGTATATTCACCTTACCGTCTTCTGTGTATCTGTGACACTGCACTTGTATGCACTTGTCTTGTAACTCCTATATCACTAAATGATTATTTATGTTTGAAAGGAAATGAACCTAGATGTATATCTGAGGCTCACCTCTATGTAGTAAGAGTCTGGGCTCTCTCTGTAGGCCGAGGCGATGCTGGCCTGAACCGCCTGAATCCACGACTGCCTCAACTTCTCAGACTCTGCCTGAAGCATGCAGCTCCTGCAAAACACACAGAACAATTACCATAATCATTTTCCGTCTGTACACATCTGCATAATGTGACATGCTTAATAGGGCTGACCCAAACAATTATTTTCATTATTGTTAGTTTATAGAAGTTTGATCGATAGAATAAAATAGTGAAAAGGGTCCATCCAGTTTTAACCCCAGGGGTTGGACCAAAAGATCTTTAGTTTGATATGACATCAAACAGAAATAGGAAATAGATAACACACACATCCATATTTTCGAATGGCCAAATGACTTTAACGATTAATAATTGTTCTGTTTATTGAATATTTTAATAAACACATTTACAGTAATAACAAAAAGGTTGTGGGTGACAGTGGTCATGTTTCAGGTCTTACAGAAAACCTCACCCTTCAGATCGGAATGATGATAAGTTCTTTGCATAGGTGAAGCAGGGCCACATATCTTTTTAAACTTCCTCGAGAAGAGCCTTTCAATGTTCATGGAATTAACAAAAATGACAATAACTGAACAAGAGAAGATGCAAAGATGAACTTGGGCACAATAACATATACAGTATAACTGGGCTGATAAGGCGCTACATAAAAGGGTAGATATTACAATTCACCCTCTGAGGAGTATGAATGTGTATCAGATTGCATTCAAGGCTTTTACTGTCGTACATAGCTACAGTGTAGTGATCCTAGGTCCCAGGCTCCTCCAACAGTGCAACACAATAAGTAGATAGTGCAAGTAAATAGTGCCATAAGAGTCTATTGCATGTTAATCCATCCAATACTGAAGCCTTACTTGGAGGGGGAGACGACCTCGAAGCAGAACCTCCTCTCGATGTCCTCACACGGTTTAACGGAGCACAGCCGGAGGTCCTCCACCACCACCGTGAGAGAGTCCTGCAAACAAAAAAGATTACTTAAAATGGGGCTGCCGTGTCACTCACTTGGTCGTTTGGTAGCGCAGGTTCAAATCCATCCAAGACATCCATGTGGCTTTCTAGTTTTAGAATATAGAATAGAACGTAGAATAACTCTGCTTACCAATAAGGCCGCTTAAACACAACACTAACATAAGACAGCTGTTCCTACTTCATGATATATATGTTTTTCCTGGCAGTTAGTGTACGTGGCCATTACATATTCACACACACTGATGTCAAGCAGAGAAGACTGACCTGAAAGCCACACTGAGATATCTCTTGACTGAGATGATGGATTTCACTAAAGATCACCATAATGCTAAAAAACATCCAACCCCCCCACCATTAAAGTTGCACTTAACCTCTTAGAGCCCACTTTGCCCCGGGGAAAGCTGATAGCTGCCAGATATACGGACTCACCTTGAGCTTCTTCTGATAGACCAGCTGACTGTTCTGTATGGAGAACCACCGCCTGCAGAGAGAGGGATAAATAACTTATTATAGAAAGGATACGCTTCCAATCTTTAAGGGTCAGCGAGCAAAGGGGAAAAACATTGTGTCCGTGTGAGAGGAATTCCTCACATGGCTTCACATCACACACTCTTTAACCCTGAATCTGCCTCAGTGACAGAAACATGCTGAAACACCATGAGGAGATAGAAGTACATTCTTGTCAATATTATATTACATAGCATTTAATACTATATACTCACACTACCTCACTGCATTTACATTTTATTTTATGCACATTTCAGGTTTATATCTCTATTGCTTCCATGCTTTAATGCTCAAAAATATCTTTATTTTCTCATACTGCCTGTGCTGCAGCTCCTCTTTTCACCCTCTGTCTGAAACCAGAGCCCAGTCTGCTCTGATTGGTTAGCTGACCATCTCTGTTGTGATTGGTCTACCGCTTAGAGATGTCCCGCCCCTTAGCCTATCACGTACAATTTGTTGGAGCGCTAGCCAATAAAAGCGCAAGGGTTACATCGTGATGTCTCTATGTTCAGGAAGTAAACAAAGGAGTCCAATGGAGGCGTTTCAGGCAGGGGGGGGGGGGGGGATTGTGTGTGAGAGAAGGATTGTAGCCTTTGCAGACCATTTACATGCACAAGAACATATATAACAGGAAAGGGAAAACCCCTAAAAAGCAGTATTTAAAGAAAAAGAATAATGAATTGCACACTTTAAAGCTGTGAATGCCAAACATTTGCTGGTTGCAGCTCCTCTGATGTGAAATGTTTCATCATCAATTCACTGTGTATACTAATGTACTCTACAGTAAATACAGATGTGTGCCCTCTTATGGCACATTTCCACTGCAGCGGGGTAGCCCCGTTTAAGCGTCCCTAAGCGTCCTCGCTCAGGCCTCGGGCTGCCTCGGGCTGCCTCGCTGGCCGTCCGAGGCGCATTCCCATTACAGTTTAGGACCTGGGGTAGCAACGCAGTGTAGGCGGGGCTACCGTCGAGCTCCCGCTGGATTTTATCATCCCCAATGAGATGTAGGAACGTCGTCACCTCCTCGGTCGACCACGGTGTGCTTTTCTTTGACGTTGCCATTTTTGTAGCTCCTCCGTTTACAAAAATGCTGTGTATAAAAATGCTGCAAGCTTGCTTCTAGATATATATGCGACGCTAGGGATGATTTCGCGCGCGATCTTGTGACGATTCTCTCTGACCAATCAGCAGTCGAGAGTGTTGACGTCACTAGTTCAGCCCTGGCCTGATAGAACCACGATTTTATGGGGCCGGAAAAAGAGGGGAAAAGTACCCGCTAGCCGCTTGGGGAAGATTAAGGATGCTTAAACGGGGCTACCCGCTGCAGTGGAAATGCGCCATTAGTTACCTGTTCCAGGTCTTAAAGGCGTTGCTGGCCCTCTTGAACAGGTAGCCCTCCATCACCACACCATTGGGGGCGTCCACGTTGAACTCCACTTTAGAGTCGTCATAGGAAAAGTCCTGCAAGAGAAGAAGAGACACATAAGACTCCAACACACAACAGATCTAAAACAGCAGATGATTGAAGGCAGGTTGAGCCTACATCGTCCAACAGGAAATAGAGCTGCAGAGAAGAGCTGGGTGCTGTTCCTGGAATACCAGCAGCATTGGATGTGCGATGTAATGTACATACAGTCCATTAACCGACCGACTCAGCATACACTGTGCGGCCGTGTGGAAGAAGTCACGTGTTTTAGTCCATGTATGCGTTGGAGATGCATGCCATGTTCCTGCCTGGCACACTGGGGCATTTCGTAACTCAACAGATGTGAATGTGACGTAAATCATTACATAAACAACATATGATTCATGAGAATTAGCCTCCAACCTTTTCATGACTTATATACCACAACATGTAGCACTTTAAAGCTATCCAGCAGAGAGTAACACATGTAAAGCTTAGCTCAAAACATCAGTGTTTTGATGTAGGAGTATGACACCACATGTCCTGAGAATGCTAACAAGCTATACTTAAGAGGTAATATAATATACAGGAGGAACAGAACATTCACTTATCCATAATCTGATTTAAACATCACATGCACGCAGACATGAGAGACGACCAGATGGTGTTTTTCAAATAGGGTCAATTTAGGCTGCACGCTAAAAATGGAGTGATTTACCAGACATCAAATATAAAAAAGTACCAGAGTATATGTGAGTCATAACAGAGTGTGTGTACTGTACACCATCCACTACTTATATGGTGTTTAAATGATAGATTAGCTGGTTGCTCTCCACCATGTAATCATTCACATGTTGTCAACATGTTGAAGGAAATAGCGCTGGATTCCAAAACCCATGAGAGAAATATAGTTTTAGTTCTGGCTCTTCATCGGGAATCACATTTACAATGAGAAACAAGATGTGTAGCCTACTTCTACGACTCAAGTCAAAGTGAGTAAACAATGATAAAAGAAAGAGAGACCACATCTAGGACAACACAAACGACACATGTCAGAAAAGGCTTAATACAACTGAAAGTTAAAAAAAAAGATATTTAAAGCTAGAAAAGACTAGACGGGCAATACAACGAAACATATGGTTTCAACATAAATATGGTTTGAAAAACGGCACTGGCGGCATAAAAAGTTAAATATAGCAAAAAGAAGAACATATAGACAAAATGGGGATTTCTTCATACCATGGATTCAAGACATCATCTATTTCCTTTAAAGCATAATGGGATTAATAAGAAAGTATGAGGTAAAAAGTTCAACACTATACAAATTATGCAGGAATTAAACCTTTATGACAAGAGTGTTCCTGTGCAACTATCTTCCAGTGTGAACACCTATTTAAAAATGTGCATGTACGTCATTGAGCATTACACCTGGGAACCCCAAAAATTTTTAGATTTTAATGAGAGCAACTGTGCTGACTGAGAGAGAGTTAAGTGGGAGAAAGAAAGAGAGATACTTTAACAGTGAGATAGAGAAGTAAAACTACTCCAACAACACACACACACAGATGTATCGTAAAAAAAACAGAGAGAAATACTCCAGATACAACAACAAATATCATGATAATAACCAGTTTACAATCTGAACCAAAGTAACAACCAGCCAAAGTAATGCAAATCTACCCACCAAACTGCGGTCCCAGCGGCCGAGGATCTTCATTTTCAAACGCTTAGTGTGTTTCAACAACATTTCAGAGCACAAAAAGGGTTTAAAAATAGAGTCCTTTAACGCAGATCCCTCAGAGCAGCAGCATGACTCTCCTCTCTCTCTCTCTCAGCGGAGGTTATAACACGCATCGTGTCGCTGCGTAATTCCAGCAGTGCGCTCTCCACTACAGCCACCTGCCAGCAGCCTCAGGATTAGCACTGATTAGCATACAGCTGCTAACGTGGAGCAACAGTGGAAACACCTCCCAGTACTGTAGCCGCTCCCGACTCAAACAGGCTGCTTTGACACTTCAGTGCTTCAGTTTCACAACTCCCTAAACACACCTCCCTCTCTGGGGAGGGTCCTCTGTTGACCCAGAGGGAATCTATCTGGCAGGGGCCCAGATCCCCAAACAAACACCTCTCAGGGCGTGATTTACCATTGCTGTAACAATCTTTTTAGAAGTGGATACAAGCCTATTGCTTAAAAAAGCCCGTTAGCCACTGGAGCTTTATAAAATAGCAACCATTTTCCGATGAAACACAATTTTACCACAGAGTTTTAACCACTAGATCAATTTGGGGGAGTTTTGGTAATGAATTACATGATTTTTCACTATGGCGAAGTCAAATATACAATTTAGAAACTTTTGGGTGTCATTTTAAACACAACATGTTTAATTATGGGGCTTATTAGACAGAATCTGGGACAATTAACCTAACTAAGGCTAGTTTTCTATGTTAGCAGAATAAGTTAACCGTCAATGAACACCTTGATGTAACCAGTACTACCTCTACAGTAATACAGTCCTACAACCCCAAAATACAACCACAACCTCCACTACCATGCATGTTCGGCTTTCCATTGGCACGTTATTTTGGTTTTGGCTCAGACACGATCAAATAAAGCTTCTGACCAACTACTGACGTCTGAATGTTGGTTCTACGTGGTCAAAAATGGATGATTTGACAACAAGAGCATTTATATACTGTAGGTCAAGAGGAAGTGATGTTATTGCAGAAAAATACATTTGCAAGCCATCATTGGAAGTCATCTTGGATTGTTTGAGTGCTAACAGGCTTTTTTAAAAGACTAACCGCCAAGGAGTTTAAGTGCCGATTTTAGTACTTCTCCTGGTATATTCAATTATCTGAAGCACTTCAACCAACCACAGCCAACTATTAAAGATAAGAAGTCAAACAGCTTACCTTCAGATTCCTCCCTTTCCCTGAACACAACATCCCATGCAACACCGAAACAAGATGTGCACTCTGAAATCTCTCAAGCTTACAACAAAGATCATCTATTTTTAATGATGCAACGTCACACAGGCAGAAACTGAACACGAGTGAATTATTGAAGCAGCAGGGAAACGGAGACTTTCCAAACGATGGGAAGCAAGGAAGCAAAGTGTGGAGAGGATGCAGACAAAATGTCCTGACGTTTCCTCCACCTGCTGCTGAGCGTACTGACGTTACACCTGGAGAGCCAACGCCAAACTCTCGGACTGATTATTCATGATGTGATTCTGTGTCTCAAGATCAACGTGTTCCTCTGTTACACACCGGCTTTGCGTCGACTTGCTACGTTTGTAAAATGTAATTTTCTTAAATGTTTTATGTGAGGGACTGCGGATGGAAATGAGCTCAAAGCTACATCTGGCACTGTTACGCTCGACACATTTGAATGCCTTAAGTGTTCATTACTGTGCATTGACCCTGCCAAATAAACGATTCATGAAAAATGACTTGCTGAAAATACCTGGCTAACTTAACATCATCAAATATTCTTCAACAAACCTGATTGACTTCCCTTCATAAGTCCCAAAGGCCCCAAAAGTCTTGAAAATACACTGATGATAATAGAAATGGAAGAAGCCACAGTCTTACATATTATGTATTTGTGCAAATGTAAAGGAAAGCTGCCATGACAAGTACAGTAAGTAAGACAGTTAACACATGCAGCACCAGTGTTGTTCAATTGCAAATAAGGTTTTAATGCCCTCTTAATGTTTTTCATTTGTGTAAAGCACTTTGAATTGCCTTGTGTGGAAAGGTGCTATATAAATAAACGTGCCTTTCCTATAATGAGCTGTGTTGGAATACAATAGGGATGTTGAAGATAAGGAGATTAAATGAGTGATGTGTTTCTACTTGTATCTAACGAAGGCCTCGGGGCTATGTGCACATGAATGAATGTGCCAAATGTCTACAGTAAATAGCAAGTGTTGCATTTCCTTTGGTCTATTCTGAAAGCTGAGGATTTGAACGGAGGAAGAACAAACAATTATTAAGACAGATTTTGACTTTCCACTGAGAATTTCTTGGGCATTTCTTTGATAAAATGACTTGTATGATATAGTGAGCAATGATTAGTCAAATGACGTCCATTTTACCCAGTTCGTTTTTTTGATAATTAAGATTTTCTTATGCCAAGAATGTGCTTGTTTCAGCTCCTCTAATGTGAGACTGCTGGCTATGAAACTAAAACTTAAAATACAGGAAATAAATTATCACTATTTTAAATGCAAATGATGATTGGCAGACCGATCATCAAGGACATTACATGAAGTAGCAGAAACTATTTTAATATACATGTTATTGCATTATGTACATACATGCATGTGTGTGCTGCATGTGCCTCCTCCTATATATATCTATGTTGAGATATAAAGTGTTGTTGTCATTCATAAAAAGCATACAACGGAAACATGTAATCACTATTTTACTACAACATCCATCTGGAGTTTAAAGCAGTGAAACCAATGATGCACATTTGGGGCATCTTGTAGCGCTGCTCTGGTGATGTAAACACAGACATATAGAATAGCAGGAACAGGACTTCTCCATTAAATCCTCCGTTAAAAATGAATGGCTGAGGCGTTTCTTTTCGGCGACAGCACTTTAACTCCCTTTCTGCTCTCCTGATTTGTACTTGTATACCGAGAAGGAGCTGCCCCTTTGACCTGTGTACATTTACACAAGGCTTATTGCACAGAAGAAACAAGAAGGAGGGAATAACAAGGTAGGCCATGCTCTTCTGAAGGCAGCGGGGAATGAGGAACACATCAAAGCGACATGCTGCCGTTTCCTGAATGGATATCTCTTAAGATACAAGATTCTGAAAGATGACATGTTCATTCTGATGCATGTTGAGCTACTAAACATGTAGGTAATAAGATAATATATTTATGAGGGAACTGCTAATTCAGGACACTTTAGTGTAAAAAAGTGACTACACAATTTACACTACTACAAATCTACCCTTTAAATAAATATTGAAAGAAGACATGTGTTAACCTTTTGCACTAGTCAGAGGTCATCAGACTTTACACTAAGTCAAAGTTACAATACTGTAAATGTCCTGCAGACACATTCCTTAATACAACTGCAATATTTAGCATCAAACTAAAACTTTAAAACACAAAATATGCTTTTTTTGTGGAACCTACTTGAGCAGGTCTCCCTTGAAAAAGAGATCACTGATCCCAATGGGATACACCTGGATAAATAAAGGTTTGAAATTAAATGAATGCTACTTAAATTAAGTACAAAGTAGGACTTATCATTTTAAGTACAAGTATAAATCAGGATTAAATGGAAATACTTAATTAAAGTGCAAGTATGAAGTAAGATAAATAGGAAATATTCAATGAAAGAAAGTAGTATGGGTATAGTACTTAAGTAAATGTACTTTCCAACACTGGTAAATGGTGATATAACACGGTTTCCACACAGGCTGTTCAAACTGAGTTCTAATTGTTGTGAATAAATGATTCACGATGCACTTCAGTTTGCCCTCAAGGCATCTGGAGTCTGACTACAGCTCACAGAGAAAACTTCAAAGGGGTTTGTTAATGTTCTGTATGATGACTGGGGGTCAAACTCCCCCCCCCCACCCCCGAAAACACACTACCCAAAGATGTGTTTCAAGCTGAAATTCAGATGGGAAAATGAATGGAGGATCACTCACCTGCATGAGAGTCTGAGAGGAGACGGTGTCACCGGGAAGAGAAAGAAAAGACAGCGTTAGAACAACCAGAGCAGTTTAATTTGAGATAATACAATAATCTCTCAGCCTCAATGCACCTCTGATTATCCTCCTGACTGCTCTTCAAGGAATACAAGCTGCCCACAGACAGAAAACCACCCTTCAGGGCTGCACGATCAATCACAATTATATCCACATTGCAATATGGACTAGTGCTAAATCTAAATCGCAGTAAGCGGGATTGTGGGAATCCGTATTTCGATCTCTCTGTCAGGACACACAAACTGGAAGATTGGCAATAAAGTTGACTTTGATAATATGTATAAAGCTGAGGATGCCCAGTCCTACAAATGGAACAGATGAGAGTTTAATTGCATAAGCATTTCATCCATGTTGTTTAGAGTATGTCTGCAAGAAAGAAAAAAAGTTAAAAAAAACTAAAATAATCGCAATTATGAATTGTATCTAAATTGTGCCGCCCTACATCCCCTCATAAAGATATTTCCATACCATGCCGAACCTTCCCATGTAGCTTCATCTCCCTGACCTTGATGATCTCCCACTACAGTCCCTCTGATGGACGGTGCATTAAAGCTCCGTGTCTCACAGCTCTGGTAAAAACAGATCAATAACGCTCCACACATGTGACCCGGCTGCGGGCTGCAGGCTGACAGATGGTCCCTGATGCTGGGGTTCACAGGAGCCAGACACGGGGCCCCTAAAAATCAGGCTTTCTGCATTATTAAATAACAAGATGTCAGAAGAGGAATACACCCTCGAGAGGAAATGCACTCATAGCAGGGTTCCCTCATTTTAAAGGATAGCATTTCTAAACATTCCCAAGTCCATTCGTTGTAGGGAATACTGTTTGCCACTTAAATATATCATATTCCAATTACTTGTATATAGACTATTCTTACACTATTTCTGTTTTATTGTATTTACTTGCACTATTGTATCTGTTTTATTGTGTTGCACTGTGGGAGGAGCCTGTGACCTCAGATGTTCATTGTCATAACTACACTGTAGCTTTGCACACATGACAATACAAGCCTTGAAACTTGAATCTTGTATAGCAGCAACATTTTACACCTCAACAAAATGTCTACGGACTTAACTTATTCCCTGACTTTACCAGGCCTTGAAAAGTTAGGTTTTCCATGATTGTAGCAACCCTTCTGTAGAGCCTTATTATTTGACTAAAAACGAGTCATAGCGGTTAGAGACAAAAAGATAAATCCATCCTCTGGGGACCATGCATGTCTGCAGAACGTATTGTTTCAATCCAATTCATATTTTGAAATATATCAAGCTGGACCAAAGTGGTTCATTACAATTGGGATCAATAAAGTACTATCGTATCTTATCAACACTAGCATGGTTAGAAATGCTCAAACATCACAGTCAACTCTTGCCTCACAGTCCAGGAGATAATGTGCTTATTATCTACAGCAGACAACAGTGGGATTAATATCTGGTCAAATCACTTAATACCTCCTGATTTTAATGCTTAAATCAATGCCTGGACTTTGTTAGGGGGATTCATCAAACACTTCCCAGCTGCCCAGCTCTAATCCCCAGGCACAACAGACGGTGCCGAGCGGCAGACAGACCTTAGAGGTGAGATGTGACATTAACGCAGCGTTAAATTAGCTCTATTTCACCCTGTGTCTCTACTGGGACATGTCTCCATGCTTTAATGTTCAGAAAGCTCTTTCTTTATCTCACTGCCTGTGCTGCAGCACCTCTTTTCACCCTCTGTCTGAAACCAGAGCCCAGTCTGCTCCGATTGGTTAGCTGGCCGGCTCTGTTGTGATTGGTCAACCGCTAAGAGATGTGTTGGAGCGCTAGCCAATAGAAGCTCAAGTTTTACATAGGGGTGTCAGTATGTTACAAAGTTATTTGGTCCTTTTTGCCTATGAGATAACAAGTTGAAGAGATTTAAGTTTTGCGTATCTCCGTCAATCTAAATGCTACTTTTTATGGCATTTGTTTTTACTTCTCTAAATTGGGTGCATGTTCTTCCTTTGAGAAAAAACACTAAAGCTATCTCAATGTTTGCTGATATCTTTCCATTTATATTTAAGCATTTTAAAACCTTTTTTACATTAAAGAATTCAATGAAATACCTGTCTCAAACTGCCCAAAGTGTTACCGTATAATGCAAAACCTTTTGGAACAACATGGTCTAAAATGAAGTAAATAAAAACGATTAAATAGGAACTCACCCTCTGCTGAATGGTCGCATGTTTATGCTCCATTTCCCTCTTCTCCATGGCTGAATCAATCACCAGCTGATCCAGCTTTAAGCCCGTCAACATAAACACAAAGAAATAAAAGTTCAGTGTTTCAGGGAGACATTCGGTCCAGAGGGCTTCCTGTGAAACTCTCCGTTCTGCAGAGATGACTCTAACATGGCAGTAACGGTAAGAAGAGGTGAAGAGAGATCAGAGAGCAGCACTGACTCTGGGTCAGCGTCTGGTAATGAAGCATCGATTGTCCTGCAGCAGAAACAACATGCTGCGATGTTGGTCCAGTGACACAGCACTCAACATAGCATCCTGTGTAAGATGTCTATTAAGGCTGCACAATTAATCAATGTGTAATCAATATAGGCTCGTGCAATAATCACATGGCATGAAGCAGAATATTTGTTGAAGGCTAAATATGAGTTATCATTTGGAAGTATTCGCATTTTGACGTTTTTTTCTGGTTTGTTGACACTTTTATTGTGGTGTTGTTAATCCAACATATTGAATTAAAAAGCAGAAATGCACAATATATATTACACAACTGTCTCTTGTCAATAGTTCAAGGAGGATCAACCAGTTCAAATCAAGACACAGAGCACCTAGAATCTTAAATCCCTTTTAGTAGCTGCAGACACAGAGGGAACTTTGATTTGTGGGGAGATTAAATGTTGTTGTGAATCATAGTAGAGATACAGCGAGTAACAACATTGAAAGAGCGCTTGTTTCTCTCACCTCAGCAGCCAGCTTCTTCATGTACGGGTTGATCTCATCCAGCAGGTTGTAGCCTTGTTGGAACAGCGAGTACTGCGCGTGCATGAAGGACAGCATCTGGATGGGACGGGTGTTATTACTAACATTATAAAGTGTTTTAACTCAAATGACACTCTTTAAGTTTGTGGAATATATGATAACGATACAGGTTTATTGTTTTGACTTACAGCGTCCAGGATCTCAAACTTCTTCTTGGCCTGGAGGACATTGATCTGCAGAGAAGAAGACAGACATGTGTTACTAAATGTAAATAATGACCTCCTGGAGTATTGATTATGGTGGTGGTGATGATCCGCTACAAAACACCACATTTGACACCTACAGTACAGATGAGATAACTCCATCTAGTGGACAGTCATTTCCTTTCTCTCACTGTAACACCAGCAACCGACCAATAAGAGTTAACCTTATTATACATCCATGGAGTTAACTCAAATGTAACCGAGTACTTTCAATCTACTGAATTTGAAGTACTGATGTCTCCTCCTCCACTATGTCTTAGAGCACATGTGTCAAACTCAAGGCCCGGGGGCCAAATTAGGCCCTTGGTGGATTTAATTTCGGCCCGCAGGATAATTTCTAATTCCTATTAGATCTGGCCCGCCGGTATATTGCACGCACACCTTCACTCCATCCTGAGGGTCTCCTCCGCTCAGAGCCTGACCCCAAACATCGATGAGCTTGCACCCGAGATGAGATGCCAAGTATCTGAGCTAGCATCACAGAGAAGCACACTGAGTTTAATGGATGCTTCCTTCTGCACTTTCTTTCTTGAGACAACACGGCATGTTTGGTTTTCTCTTAGATGGGAATAGTTTTTTGAAGCTGTTGGCCTGTGGAAACATGTAATCATAAGAAATGACTCTGCAGATAGAGCCATAAGAAATTAATGCAACTGATTATTTAATGTTGTTTTTATAGGCAATAATTTACGCTTTGTTAGTTCCAGGTTTAATATGTGCAATAAGTTCATTTCAATAAGTTCTGCAATAAACATTGAACCAGTCCGGCCCTCGACTAGCACCCATTTTTTAATTTTGGCCCACTGTGTATTTGAGTTTGACACCCCCTGACTTAAACTCTAAGACTTGGAGGGAAAATATAGAATTATTTCTTAACTACATACTCTATATTTGAAGGCTTTTATAACCTTGCAAAGTGAGATTTCTGCATGAATAACATACAAAGAGCATATCAAATAATATATATTTTAATAGAGTTTTGGAATGCTAGATCCTGGTTTTTCAATAATGCATTTGGTAAAAATAATGTGAGATAGGCAGAAGGTTAACAGTCACAGCAGCATTGAATACTTTACATTGTAATACTTGAGGTGCATTTTCATGATTATACTTAAATAGTGTTGCACTTTATTAGAGGTGTTGAGATCTTATATTATTATGAGCAGACTGGGCTCTGGTGTCAGACAGAGGGTGAAAAGAGGAGCTGCAGCACAGGCAGTATGAGAAAAATAAAGAGCTTTTTGAACATTAAAGCATGGAGACATGTCCCAGTAGAGACACTACATACTGATATACAGCTGAACATCAGCAGGAGAGGACTCTTTAAAGTAGAGACACTACATACTGATATACACCTGAACATCAGCAGGAGGACTCTTTAAAGTAGAGACACTACATACTGATATACATCTGAACATCAGCAGGAGGACTCTTTAAAGTAGAGACACTACATACTGATATACACCTGAACATCAGCAGGAGGACTCTTTAAAGTAGAGACACTACATACTGATATACACCTGAACATCAGCAGGAGAGGACTCTTTAAAGTAGAGACACTACATACTGATATAGACCTGAACATCAGCAGGAGAGGACTCTTTAAAGTAGAGACACTACATACTGATATAGACCTGAACATCAGCAGGAGAGGACTCTTTAAAGTAGAGGCACTACATACTGATATAGACCTGAACATCAGCAGGAGAGGACTCTTTAAAGTAGAGACACTACATACTGATATACACCTGAACATCAGCAGGAGAGGACTCTTTAAAGTAGAGACAATACATACTGATATACACCTGAACATCAGCAGGAGAGGACTCTTTAAAGTAGAGACAATACATACTGATATACACCTGAACATCAGCAGGAGAGGACTCTTTAAAGTAGAGAGACTACATACTGATATACACCTGAACATCAGCAGGAGAGGACTCTTTAAAGAAGAGAGACTACATACTGATATACACCTGAACATCAGCAGGAGAGGACTCTTTAAAGAAGAGAGACTACATACTGATATACACCTGAACATCAGCATAATAGGGCCCCTTTAAGTATTCTGTACTTAAATCCTTATTTTTACTCAACAAGAGGATCTGAACACTTCCTCCACCGCTTTAAACCACCAGTAGAAGTGGAAAAAATACCCCATCGCATTTCCTGAGTCAAAGCCTCTCCATTGTACATATTAACCGATGCAAAGCTAAATAACATGTTGTGCTACATTTAAGAGGTCACTTATCCATATAGCACATCTCCCTGCAGCTTTGACCTTCTCTGCATCGAGACGCTTTCAATTAAGACTCAAAAGGGTAACGTGTCTGAGAGCAGTGAGAGGAAGCTTTAAAGAAACGAACGAGGGCACGGCGTGGTCGAGGTCGCACTGAATCAGTTTCGTTGTTGCCCCCGCGGGCAGCCATAGCGCTCACAACTTGTGGGCAAAATAAACCGCCTGCTGCATATATGAAGAGAGGAGGATGTGTCACTCGGAAAGAATGACGGACGCAGACACCGCCGCGGGCTGAAAGAGCAACGTCACGGTCATTCTCTGATCGTACGGGAGAAATGTAAGCGCGTCTGGTGGAATTTTAATCATTATAGATACTTTATAACTAACCACTGAACAGATTTAACCACATTTTTAACAGTAATATTCAGACTTCAACCGATTGTCACCAGATGTGTTTTGAAGCCCAGCTTCTATTAACACGTGTTATTTTTCATCTCGTGATCTGAATTAAGGAGAGTTTGCGAAAAACTAAGTTAAAGCTGGGGGCTGTCTCAAAAGTGTATGAAAGACAATGACTTACTTCTGTTTGACTTGGTTGGTAGTATTCTCTTGTTTTTGCAATGACTGTTTATAAGTCGACTCATTTATTTATCATAAAATAATCAGAGTATAGGGTAAAACATATTTAGGCGGAGGCGTGTGGCGCAGTGGGTTAGTGCGTTGGTGTTCGGATCAGGGGGTCACAGATTCAAACCCCACTGCAGTCAGCATGTCGTTGTGTCCCTGAGACACTTCACCCCAAATTGCTCCTGTGGGGATTTTCCACAGTATTGAGTATGTAAATCGCTTTGGATTAGGGATGGGAACGATTAATCGAATATTCAAAATTATTCAGGTATTGGAATAATTATTCATGTGTTCGAATATGAGTTATGAATATTTTTATTAATTTCTTCTTTTTTTTTGTTCTTTTTTTTTTGGGAGGGATGGCTAAGTTGATTAAATATTATCAAATTGAATAATTCAATGTATACGACTGTGCCATAGCTAAATGTGTTAGGTGACGTCTAAAGGTGTGTTTTGCTCCGCTCACCGGCCCCTCACAGCGGGCAGAGAGCTGCAGGTGCTGATCTCTCTCTCTCTCGTGTCCGGTTATACTTCACTCGCGTTTATGTCCAAATCCATCAGATCTATAGTTCTAGCTAATGATATGGCTGCTGTCCCTGCCTACACGCAGATCACGCAGACTCAAACCTCATCTTAGGCCCAAATGTGGCGCAAATGCGCTCCGCAGCCTTTGCGAGGTTCCGGCGCTAACAGTTCATGAGCGTGCTCCCCCGCCCCCTGTCAACACTCGCGACACATAGCCAGCCTAAACAACAATAAGCGCTGCTTGGCAACCGTGTGTGGCGGCAAAGTACAGAGACATTTTGACTGGAGAGATTTAGTTTTGCCGGTATTCAACATATTTTACCAGTCATAGTCCGGTAATTATTTACACTCTAAGAAGAGTCCTACACAACAGACATGGTGTCAAAAAGGAGTAATCTGTGGAAATATTTCGACCAGGTTAGTGAGTGCGGTGTCGAGGTCAAACTATGCCAAATTAAACCTATATATATATGCTATACCCGCAACCTCCGGTCCAGCTGAGAGGGTCTTCTCTACAGCTGGGCTGATTGTGAATCGCCTCCACACATGAAAGCTGTAGGCCTATAGCTGTCAAACTCTGATCACCAGTTCAATACATTTGAGAAATTCGACTTGGTTTCTACTCTTATTTGAACATGTATGTATTTATTTCCAAAAATTATTTAAAAAAAATTGGGTAAAAACAAAATTCTGAATAAAGTTTTTTTTTTTTATAGGATATGTACATTTCGGTTAACCGGTTAACCGTTTTTGGGGGGGTCGAATATTCGAAAATACATTTGCTTTCAAATTCCCATCCCTACTTTGGATAAAAGCGTCTAACAAGTGACATGTAATGTAATGTCATTTAGCAATTTGGTGTATACAGTACATTGCAAGCTAAAAGAGCTCCTATGCAGAAAGTGGAGAAGTATAAATGGCATTTTAAAACCGTTCAGCACAAAAAATAAGGGGGTTGCTAAAATACTTAGTGTAGTTAGTGAGACCAACAATAAGTATAGTAAAGTATCCAAATACCAAAATGTGTGTGACATAGACAGAAGTATATATGTAGGTCAGAAAGAGAGTATCTTTACACGACTGTTGTGTAGACGGTGATGTCTCTGTCAGGAAGGTGCAATATCCTGAAATATCTAAAAGGACCACATTGTATATCCTGACATGTGTCTAACCTGCAGCACGTAGTCCAGCGCGAGGTGTCTGAAGCACTTCCTGGTGATGCTGAGCGTTCCGGTAGCTTCCTCCACCTCGTGAGGTTTGTTCCTCGGCGCCTGAGCGTTCTTCACCTGAGCGATCTCCAGATCCTCGCGCACGCGGTCAAAGTGCTTCTTCGTGTCCTTGAACTTACGAACATCCCTGTCAGAAGAGCGGATTTTAAAGCGAGACATTAGCAAACTCAAAACAAACAGGATTACAGGTTTCTGGATATCTGCATTGTTCATGATTCAGCTTTAGCACACCTGGGGTGCAAAAGGTTGTACCGTTTAATATTTAAAGACACCAAAAAGGTTTTCGGAGGTAACAAGGGTACATGTGCTCTTTTAAGGTTGCTAGTTCTTCTATTAAATCTTTAATACATTCCAAGGTACAGCAGGGATCTGAAGAAAGTGAAGAGTAGGTTTACTCACTCTTTCACAAAGTTCTGCAGCTGCTGCTTCACAGACCTCTGAGCCTGATCGAACAGGACCTGAAACAGAGGCAACAGAAGACATTAGCATGGAGTTGAAAGACATGGCAAACATGTCGTTACTTTTGCTGTGCAGAAGTGCTTTGACTTTATTACTAAGGATACACAGTTTAGTTTTGTGGATTTATATATTCATATAACCAACAGCTGAAACGATAAGTCGCTCAAGAGATCAATTATTCTCAAATATATTGTGAATAGGTTAATATAACGTTTTTAAATGTTTTATATGACCTAGTGCCAGCTTCGAAAATATGAGGGTTTGCTACATTTTGTTATCTTATGTGGTAATGAGCTAAATCACTTTAGCCTTTGGATTGTTTGGCTTTAGGAAACAGTTTTGATGAGTTTTTTTACATTTCCTGACATTTGATAGAGAAAATAATTGATAGGTTGATAACAAAAAGAATTCCAGATCAAGCAATTATAAAAGAAATCAGAATAAACAAATTAAAAAGCATTACAGTCTTAATGTAGAGTTTAGACTCTTTGGAGAGGCATCACTGCAGTATTTATACATGAATATTTGTGTACGTTTATCACTCAAGTAAAATATCTAAAAGATGTTTTCCATCTCTGACCAAGAAGTAGAGTATATACAAAAACAATTGGACAATTCTTGTGTGACAAATAAAGACGTCGGACCCTAACTGTTGTTTGATTATTTGCTTACTACTATTAAAGCCGATTCAGCGTGAAAGAAATTAAAAAGAATATATATTTTCTGCACAATCACACAATATGCCATTTTTCATCCAAAGTGACTTTTGGAGGGAAACCCACCTTCGCACCGTGTATTTCTGACCAACAGAGGGCGCCAAAGCACACATGTGTTCCCATAATGCATACGTTATAAATCAGCCTTTAATGCCTGTTAGAATGAATGCTGCAGGAATGTCTCTCTGACTAACTACACCGGCTGAGACACAAAACAACAACAGCATTCAAGATCCTCCTCCTCTCGATTCACCCTCTGAACACATCCTCCGATCGCTGCTGCCGCTAAATAGGTCACTCGGGCAGAGAGGCAGGGAGGAAGTGGAAGAGAGGGAGGACAGGAGAGGAGAGGAGAGGAGGAGAGGAAGCTTGTGGTCCAATGTGACACTGCAGAGTAGGGCTGCTCAATTCATTGTATTTTAATCACGATTACGATTATGGCTTGCAACGATTACGAAAACAACGTAATCGAAATAAAACGATTATTTTTTTATTATTATAAAAAAAAAAAATGTAAATAACTTTTTTTTTTTTTTTTTTAATTAAACTTAAAGTTCAGGGTAATCAATTGTTAAACACATACTGTTCACATTTTTTTTTTCTCCAATAAATTGATGTTTTCAAAGTCAATGAATAATCGCCATTACAATTATTGACCCAAATAATCGAGATTATGATTTTTGCCATAATCGAGCAGCCCTACTGCAGAGTCAATGCAGGGTTCAGGAATACTAAAACTGAGCAGTCTGATTGGTTAAAGGGGTTTGAGTCCTCATCCTGTCTGAACGATTGGATATACAACAGTGTGTGTGGATTAGGAGATTTGCAAGGCTCTTTAAAACTAGGCTTATGGGTGTTTTAACTCTGGGGCTACCAGCACTGATGATGAGTAAGACCCTTTTCTTCAGTTGACTATGTAGGCGATGTGCCAGCATAATCTTTTTTTTTTTTTTAATGACTGAGTTCGAAAATAAAAAGCGGCTGAGATAAAGTGGTCATCGTGTTCCTGCCTATAAGAGACGCGTATGTTTTAATTTGGGGTTAAGGCTTTATTTTACTGCTCTATAAACTCCAAATAAGAGTAAGTGTGAGAATAACGAAGCAGCCCTCCCATCCGGTCTGTTGATTCATCAGAACCCCACTTCACCGCCTGTGAGAAACAACCCTTCAGTGCTGCGTCACACTTTGCAAGCTGCATGTAACTAGCAGGTGATTAAAACCTTTGAGTGAAGTTAATTGAGTGCTTTTAACTACTTCCTGTCAGATTCAAAAGCCACATACTTTACTGCAAAGGGGTTGATGGTTCATGTTGGGTCAACAGTTTCTCCTGGCTGCACGATTTGGAAGAAAATCACTAATATTGCAATTGCGATTATATTAGCGTAGAGGGAACTATCAATTATGAAACATTATTCACATTGAAAAACATAATAAATGATCTAAATGTGATATTTTTAAGGGTGATCTGTGCCAAACAAGTATTTTTGTGTGAAAAACATATTTTGATTTAACCAAATATTGCGCTTTCTGCAATTTGGACATTGCACTAGTCCATATTGGCATTTCTTTATTTATAAATTGTAGATTAGTTGTGAAGCCCTAATGCAGTTTAAGAAGTGAGAAGTGGAGTCTTGTGCCATCAAGTATTTCCACGATGTGCAGAGGCCATAAACACTCGGGTGTAAGATCAGATTGGGCTCCGTGCAGAAAGGACTGAAGTGTACGAGTCCATATTGCAATTTTGATAACATTTGGATTAATTGGTCAGCCCTAATGCAGTTTAAAAATCACGAGTGAGAAGTGGAGTCTTGTGCCATCGAGGATTCCCACCAACATTCGAGGACTCAGAAACAGAAACAGCGGTGAGCAGAGGCCATAAACACCCGGATGTAAGATAAGTTCGGCACCGTGCAGACAGGATTGAGGTGAACAGAGTCAACCACAACCTTTAAGAGCAGTCGAGTCAACAAGCACACATCCATGTTGGCGAGTGTGTGTGTGCTTGTGTGAGTGTGTGTGTGAGTGGTGGCAGGGAGAACTGCTGAGAGACTTCCTGGCTCGGGGAGAAGTGCAGCTTGAAGCATTCCTGAGCTGCTTTGAGGGAAGTTGACACCGTAGTTTCGTTTGACAAGATGCCAGAGGTCGTCTCTGATGGGAACTCATATTAATGGATCTGATGGTGCAATCGTGTGTGAAATATCTAGACTAATGTTGGAGGTATGGCAAAGAGATTAGGATATTCGTGGTCCCCAGAGGTTACTTCCCATTTACTTCAATTCTCATCATCAACAAAAACCATAAACGTATCAGACACAGTTGTTAACAGGATACGTCCAAACTGAAGCTCTACTATAAGCCCCCTTAAACTAATGATGTTGTTTATTATTATTTTGAACACTGGATAGCGTATTGGTGCAACAAGTGATGTGAGATGGCAGTGATTGAGGCCGTGAAGAGCACCGTGGAGCCCTGCACTCACTGTCTTTGGTTGTAAATAAATAGCATTGCAAGTAAATAATGTTGTAGTCAGAGTGCATGCGTCCAGATTGTTTACCCAGTTTAGCAATCTATCAGTGATATTGAGAATAATCACCACACTTTCCACTTTCCTTTCAGTAGGTCCGTGTTTTGTCCTTTATTTTCTTCGCCAAGAAGAACCACACAATAAGACACAAGTTACTTTCAATGGTTTGACACGCTAACAGACAGTGGTGGTAACGTTCCTTAAAAATAGACAAAACCATTAAGAATATCTTTTGAAACGCGGCTAAATGTCTGCACAAGATTACTAGCATTCACAGATAAACACACGCGGTATGTTTCAATGAGAACATGACAACTCCACGAGTACAACTGATGCTAACAGAGCATTCATGTCTCTAGCTTGAAACAGAATGTGATCCAACCTTTTCTAATGAGAAAAAGGGAAACACCTTTTTTCCAAATGAGATCCATACAGACCCCTCGACCCATAGCCAATGATAAAGGGTGGTTTTATTTGATGGCCGTTAAGCTTGGCGCCCCAAATTAAGTTTGACTGGATAAAGATAACAGTATAATTTTTATTTCAATAAATACAGATATTTAAGAGACAGGATTAGGCACATTGAATTATATCTTATATATTATAAAACAAATAATAGTGAAGGCTTAATGTTATGAATGAGATTCCTATTTGCTTTGATTTGAAATGTTCTCAAAAGCTGATGACACAACATTATTTTTCTCATACTCACTAAAGAGGTCAACATTCACAGTGTTTCTGGAATGTGGTGGAACAAAGAAAACTCTGTCCAACATGTGAGTGTGTCAGTGAGGAATATCTGTCTCATCTTCTGTGACCTGATATCAGAGCTGAGGAATGACACGGCAACAAACTCCCTCACAAAGCTCCACTGTACCGAAACCAGCTTCTGCTCCCATTTCTCAGACATGTCGGGACACACACTGATCTAATCCAACCAGGAGAGCGAATTATCTTCAGCCAAATCAGTGATCCATGCGCAAGAGTAAAGAACACAACTGTTAAATCTGAGAGGAAAACTGTTCCTGTTGTTGTTATTAGACTTTATACAGGAAGGTTGATTGTATCTAAACAACCCTGCTAGCAGAAAGCACCATTTTTTTAAAGACTACATTTCTATTAAAAACCCGTTTCAAGGAAAATGTATTGGCCGACAAATTGTTTAGTATACGGACTCAACCAAACCATTTTTCCCCGTTACATTTCCTCTTGAGTCCCAAAAAGTTTCCAATGAGAATGTTGATACTAAAGACACAGTGACACAGCACATCACCAGGACGGAGCTGCCATCCATGGAGGACCTTTACTCCCAGCGGCTCAGGAAGAAAGCCCTCCGGATTATAAAAGACTCCCATCACCCCAGCCACAAACTGTTCAGTCTGCTGCCGTCTGGCAGGCGTGACCGCAGCATCTGGACTAAAATGGTAAATGGACTGTACTTATATAGCGCTTTATCCAGCCTTTAAGACCCCTCAAAGCGCTTTACATGTCATTCACACAGAGCAGTGTAGCTTACTCTAGGACCTAACATTCACACACCATTGGCCATGCCATCGGGAGCAACTCAGGGTTCAGTATCTTGCCCAAGGATACATCGACATGTTGACTGCATGGGCTGGGATCGAACCCACAACCTTCTGGTTGAAAGACGACTGCACTCCCTCGAAGCCACAGTCGCATCAGAAACAACCAGATTCAGAGACAGTCTCATCGCACAGGCAATGAGACTGTTAAACACCTGAACTGTTGTTTTTGATTGATTGATTGAAAAGTTTATTAACAGCTTGTATATTGGGTACAGTACAGTACAGCTCAAAACATACAATTGTTCAGGGGATGCAGACCAGAGAAAGACTTTCGTCTTGTTTACATCAGGGTCCCCCATTTCCAATTAATCATAAAACAACAACATTGTAACAACATCCATAACATTCATCTGCTACTTAGTAATTATTTATCTAATATATCATTCCAATAGCTTGCATATAGACTCTTATTTCACTTTTTTAAAACTATTTTTTCTTTTTGTATTTACTTTTTAATATTTACTTGCACTATATTTTTTTGTTTTTCTGTATTATTGTGTTGCACTGTTGGAGAAGCCTGTGACCTAAGACATAGATACTCTGTAGCTATGTTCGTATTACAAATAAAGAACCTTGAACCTCCAATACCCTGAATTATATGGCTGTTGCAATGCGAGTCAAAGTAATTGCAATTTGTTTCTGTTTTCCAAATTGTGAAGCCATCATCTGAAGAGCATCAACACTTTTCTAATCTTAAATCAAATAACGGACCCCACAAACGATAACGGGTCCCAAGGTGGATAGATTTGCAAACGAAACGCTCTGGGGGGTCCAACGGCTCCGTGTAATCGCCTCTATGCGATCATTTCCTGAAAAAATAACGATAGCCCAGCCTAGCCCAGCCCAGCCTCTCCCCACCTTTGTTTGTGCCTCACACATCCGGGAGGGATCTTATACTCGCTGCTTTTGGTGTATTTTGTGGCGGAAGTTACAGCGCCAGTTACAGGCCCGGCATATGTACTACAGCGTTTCCAGCGTTCTCGTGTGACACGTCAAATGAAACTAATACGTGTGAACGGAAGACTTTTTTTTAAAACGCATACTGTGCATAAACGTTCCCGTGTGAGCAGCACCTGACTCTGCAGATGTTCACATCATAGTAACTGTCTGTGGCCTTCATTGGTTTCTTTGTTGCAATGAGGCTAATTTGTATTGAAAGAAGCCAAATGTGCACTAAAAAGTTAAACATGCATGTTATCGATTAAATGGGTGCAACTAAAGCAGGACAAGGAGGACAGTCCCATTATTGATTTTGAATGTCAGGGCTATAGAATAATAATAGGCCAATGAACGCTAGAACAACATGGATCAGGTAATTTCTCATGTGTTGCGTGGTGAATCTGTCATTCAGCAAATGTGTCTCTATAAGAATCAGTGGATATTTGGGGCCACTGTGCTTTGAAGAAATATTTGAAATAGGATTTCACTTTTCGGGACAAAGAGTTGTCTTCTGTGAGGAATGAGAAGGATTGAAGACAGGATCGACTTCTTGTTGTGTCTTTCTTTGTTTTTCCGTTTCCAAATATAACCCAGAGACTTTGGATTAAACTCAGAGTGTACAGCCTCCTGCGGGAGACACGTATTGTATTCAAATGAAGTAAATCTGTATGCAACTGAAAATAATATGCAATTAAATCATAAATTCATCAATCTATACACTTCTCTCTAATCCTACACATAATCCTCTCGCAGCTCGGATGTTTGTCTCTTCTATGTGCTCATGTCTAATGGATGTTCAGCGTCAAACACAAGTCAATCATTTATTGAGTATTCATATGGAGTTTCACGCTTGAATTGAACAGAAAGCGTCAAAATGTTGGCCTGATTCTGATGATGCAATGAGCCAAAGCAGGGGTCCTCTGCTCTGGCTCCCTTGAGCTTACACAAAAATAAGAAGGAAATACAATTAAAATATTTGTAGGACTATTTATATTTTGTTGCACGGTTGAAAATGTTTCATATCTTGTATTTTGAGGAGATACTGTAACACGTCATTTTAAAAAAAATAAACGGTTTTAATGAGGTAAACTAAAATATGTAGGTAGGTAGGCAAGGCAATTTATTTGTATATAATAAATAATATATTTGTCAGTCATAATTCAAAGTGCTTTACAGGATCAAACAGAGAAAACACAATACATTGAGAAGAAATACAAAACACAGGTAGATAGGTAGGTAGGTAGGTCGGTCGGTCGGTAGGTAGGTAGGTAGATATTCTCAGTAAAAAAAAGACATATTCAGAGGAGTATCTAAAGGCTATGAAATATACAGAATAATTCAGAATACTCTCTTACCACTCTACTCAACATATATCCCGTTGTTTTGTACAGAAATGGGGAAAAAAGTTAATCTAACAGGAAATGGATGGAAATAAGGGCCAATACTCTTTTATACTTTTCTTGGATGTGTATGAGCTCACGTCTCTGTGTATACGTCAAACACATGTGTTCATTCGATGCATTTTAAAGGCATCCGAGCATGGCTGCAACAAGGCCAGTTGGCCCTCAGCGGTCCCATTCGTACGGGGACTTTTGTTATTCCTAAGCGTCCGTCACCAGCAGCAGATTTAACCATCGTCATGTTTTATTCATCGCAGCACTGCCGGAGTCCCTCGGCTGAAGCAGCGGAGCTCAGTCAAATGCACACGCTGTCTTTATAGACTTAATAGTAACGTGTAACAGATGTCCACATGACATGTTAATGCGAGTCGTGAAAAGCAGCGGATCTCGAGGCCGCGTAAAGGTCACATCGTTGGAAATATGTCAATTTATTTAAGATGTTTTATCTCAGGGGGGATCGTTCTTATCGCTTCAGTCTCACACTAATCAAACACTGAACCCCCCCTTTTGTTCTGATCGTACATCATAATAACATGGAAAATATTTGACAGCCAATCATAACAATGTCCGGTCACATTCTTGGCTTTGATGGGAGCGCTTATGTGCTTACAAAAGGCCAATCAAATCAAAATATCGCCAATACAACGGATAAAAAAGCAGCTTTTTCTGCCATTATTGCATTATAATATAATGTGATGATCTCTATACAGTAAGAAGGAATCAGTAGTTCTTGGATTTTGAAATAAAGATCCGAAGGTTCGGTAAGATAGTTTTCCAATAAACTATTCAGGGAGTTTTTAGTATTTTATTTGTATTTAACATGCATTATAGAGTGTGCTGCTTGTAAGGGTAAATGTACACTCAAGTCCAGGGGTGTCAAACTCAAGGCCCGGGGGCCAAATCCGGCCCGTGACTTCATTTGCTGAGGCCCCACAAGAGCATGCAAAGAATATAATACGTTTATTATACGGTTCGTGCCGCTTTACAGAAGCACGTTGCCCATAAACTACATGTCCCATAATGCATCTCAGATATGCCTTTATCTTAGAATTTGCCATTTTCTCAGAATTGTTCTTTTTTTTCAAAATGTTACTTCTTTTTTTTGATTTTCAGAATGTGTTTTTTCTTTAAATCATTTTGTGACTTTCTCACTGAAGAGACTTGCAATTATTTGCCCTCGACTTCTGCTTTCAGACGTAGTTAATTATGAAGTTATTACCCTATTTGATAAAAATCCAATGCAGAGGAAATAATGTAATATAATACATTATTTTATATATTTAAAATATTTATATATGTATTCTTATATAGTCTTAAAGTTACAACCGGCCCTTTGAGTGCAACCGTAATGCTGATGTGGCCCTCGATGAAATTGAGTTTGACACCCTTGCTCTAGTCGAAAAACAAATACAGTCTGACAAAGTCCTGTAGTAAATCATGCTATTACAAAGTATTCAAAATAGTTTGTATGACTTTTATCTTCTGCAGGACGGGGTCCAAAACTCATTTCCTCACAGAGATAATAAAGTATATTCTTCTACATTCCTGCTCTGATTTGTTTTATAGCCTCTGAAGCAGAAGAGAATAATATATAACATTTTTCTTTGCTCTGATAACAACCTTTGCTTCATTGGCTGATATTGTTGTCCCTGATACGACGACATATTCTTCATATACCGAAGCAAATTCATCGTATGTGTAAACCTACTTGGTAATACAAACGATTCTGATTCTGACAACATTAAAACATTTGTGGCTGAGGTTGTGACCTACGACATCAATTTGAGACGCCAATGCCGAGAGGCTGTTATAATAACATTTCAATAAAACTAAATGAAACTATGCAATCCTGGAGGATACGCCAAGAAGAACAAAACGATGGAGGTCACACCAGGGACCGTAGGAACCAGATCTTCCTCTACTTAAAGGCAAATGGATAAACTAAACTAAAAAAACAGCAACAACTGGTCCCTATTATACTGTTTTTCATCAATATATGATAGGTCTCATAAGGAATAATGACTGATGTGTCTGGTAGCAAAACAAGAGTTTGACACAAACACATCAGGCTGGAGGACACTATTGTCTGACTACATGCTATAGACAGTCACACACACACATACTGTACACATGCCAGACCATATATAACACACTCAAGGTTAACTAAGGTCACTTTTGTCCAACGGCTGAAGCTAATCCTCGCCTGGCTGAGCATCACGGCTCTATTGACCCTCACTCTATCAGCTGACCCCCCTGTCTCTCTCAGAGGGAATGAGGTGAAGGGCGTGGCTGATTTGGGCGACACATCTTTGTTGCTCTTGCTCTTCAGAAAGGAATGTGATCCCCACACACACACACACACACACTTTATAGCACGCAAAGCGTCCCAGCTAATGGACTTCAAAGGGCCTCAGGGGTCAAGAGGTCAGGAGCCTCGGAGGGGAAACCCCACAGCTGTAAAGCTATTACAAATATTACCTAATTGTTATTGTTATTCAAGGTTCTGATTCTGAGGAATGTTACTGCCGTTAGATGAGTGGATATGACTTAAATACTTGTACATAACTGCCTTGTTGAACAGTAATGTATGCTTTACTGTCACGGTCTCTACTAAAGCATTGTTTATAATAGGTTTTTAAGATGTTACTAATGCCGTTAATAACAGTTAATGACTCGTTTGCCAATGCTTTATACACAAGTTGTAAGGAAAACTACTAGGGCGGCACGGTTCATTCAAATATTTTATCGATTTATCATGAAATTGCAGATAGCACAATATATGTTTAAGACTTAATATTAGTATTGTGAAGCTGCAGCGATATCCGGGCCAATCAATCATATTCTATAGACTTCACAAATACAGACCCTCTGAAAAAATTGAATAATTTAAATATATATTTCAATGATAATGTATTATACAGTAATACTGTTTCTCATTTACAATATCAGTCAAAAATAATCAAAATGTGTATTTATTTTGCAAAACATGCAGCTTTATCAACTAATGAATACATTTTAACAGAACATTTTTGCATTTAGAAGTAGAATATAAACATTTAACAAGTAGTTTATAATGCATGTAATGTGTATGCATGTAGGGAGGGAAAGGTTTTAAAATGGACCTATCATGCTATTTTTAGGCAATAGCACAGGTCTCTAAAATATGTAAAAAAACATGTCTATGAAGTGTTTTGCTCAAAATACCAAACAGATCACCCATTCCAGCCATGCCTCATATCCCTCTATTCCACTTCCTGTTTCAAAAGTGCTGATTTGGAGATAAAGCTTTAAAAATTGTAAAAGGAGGGGGTCTGAGCTCATGCGGGACCCGGCAGCTACTGTCTAAACTAAATACTGCGGTGATGAAACGCCATATCATGGATCATCAAGGATTCTCTCTGAAACAGTTTGGAGCTCAAAGGCTTTCTCTCTTGCCGGTTATACCACAAGGTGAGTTCCTTTTTACTTCCTGCTTCTTCACACACATGCTCTCCAGTACAGGTTAGCTCTGAGTGTTAGCGATGCTAATGTAAACACCGACCATATTACGTCCAAAACAGTCGGGCATTGTTTCTGATAGCAACTTTCTGATTGGGCCGTGGGTCCACATTTCAGATATTACGTCATATCGGACGCAAATCTGGATCAGCTCCGTTTTTAGAGATTTGGGTACGGAGGAAAAGAGAGAGGGTTTTATTTTCTGACGCTGCATGAGTTCCCCGACACACCGGGGACACATAGTTATAAAAGACATCAAAAAGTGCATTTTGCATGATAGGTCCCCTTTAATATCCAGATCAATTTTTCTAGTTCCTGTTCGGCAAAATCCCCAAAACTGCTGCACCAACAAATCTTTCTCCCCACACTTCTTATACAAGTTAGATGCTTCTTATTTCAGTCGTTGCTGATCATTGGTTTCAACGGTTAATATAACCAGTGGTAGATGTGGATCAGCTGAGGCTAATTATCGTTAATTTCAACTCTGTAAAGCCGTTTACATTTACAGTTCATATATTAGGATGCTCATCTAGTTTTGAAGTTGTGCTTTATCAGCAAAACAAATGATAAGACATCTTTGAGTTCTTGTTATTTTTCCCTTAACATCCAATGAAGGATTTTAAAGGATTCAGATTAAAGTGTGTACATTTGTGTTTGTTTTCTTTCATTTAATATCAAGTAAAGTGTATTGCGAATCTCTGAGTGAGGAACACACATACACTGCGATGAGGCTTATCAAAAATGTATGATAAACTATATATATATACTGTATATACGGCTTATAAATTATAAATAGGGACGGGTCACTATTCCTGGAAATGGGCTGACGACAATCGGCACATTTCTCAGCAATGTATAAATAGTTAAATCATCAAAATGCATGATTTAAATGATTCAATTTAATATTTTAACACTTATCTCTCCAGAAGGGATTTGTTATTGGAAGGTAAGCGTGTATTTTGTTAGTCAGTAGGGGCTGTGAGCCGTAGGGTCGCTGTTTCAAGTCCCCGACCAGACCTAAATATGGAGTGTGGACTTCTACTTGGAGAGGTCCCAGTTCATCTCCTGCCCTGCCGTGGTGCCCTTGAGCAAGGCACCGGACACCCCCCTTCCCCCCTCACTCCCATTGCTCGCCGGGCGCTGTACAATAGCTGCCCACTGCTCCTAGTACTAGACTCCTGGTTCTAGGATGGGTTAAAAGCAGAAGCCACATTTCACTGTGACCTTTAAAGAGGGTCTCATCCCTCCGATTCTATTTAATAATGGGATACCAATATTTATATGTAAATTATTAATGAGCTAATGAGAGATTTCATAACCCTGAATGTGTTCTAAAAATGGCTTAAAACTGATATTAAAGGCATTTATTTTCAATGTTTAAGGGTTGCCTTATTAGTTAGTAATTCACTTAACCCTCTTACATACTTTTCTTATATAAAACCCACTTTTGTGTGTTTTCCGGGCCGCTTGCTCTCTGTGGGACCATCTGAAATGTGATACAGCGTTGACTGACAGTCCTGACAGCTTCACAGCGACGGACAGATTTAATGATGTGGGAAAGAAGAAGTCCATGTGGAATCAGTTCAAACACAGCCGGAGCTTGACCCTCAGTGTAGTCGGGGATAAAGGAGCCTTGTGAGGCCTGTAAAGCTCAGCTAATGTTGGATAAAATCATTGCATCTCAATATGTGGAGCATGTGCAGAGCGGAAGACTCACCATGTGGTAGTTGATGATTTCCTGGAGGCTTTCGCCGCACTTTTCCAGGCACTCCTACACAGAAGAAAATGACATAATTCTTTAAGTAGATAGTACATGAGGATATTTTCTCCTCAGAACAGCTGCTATATTTGTATCTGGAAGTAAAAGAGAGAAATAAATACAGCCAAAACTAAAAACCATAATAGAAAATGAGATGATCTGCAAAGCTAAAATTAAGCTGGTTAACTTGAGGTACTCTGGGCGATTGAATTAACTGTAATTGAATGGTTGCTTCAGTGTTTTTTTACAATGGCAACTACAAATACTTTACTAAGGAAGTCTCAATTAGTCTGACGGTTGAAGCCAAGAAGGCTTTTAATAGCACTTAATGTCAGAAGCAATGAAAAAGCATTTGGTGCTGCGAGACGAGACAGAAGTACGTTTCCAGATCGGATCTGATGCTCACTTCCTGTTCTGTTGGTAATCAGGTTAACTCACACACACGAGGCACAAGTCATAATCACAGGAGACTTTCACTATCATACATTTTACATGACATGTCACTTGTTAGACGCTTTTATCCAAAGCGACTTACACTGAACAAAAATATAAACGCAACACTTTTGTTTTTGCTCCCATTTTTCATGAGATGAACTCAAAGATCTAAAACATTTTCTATAAACACAAAATAACCATTTCTCTCAAATATTGTTCACAAATCCGAAAAAATCTGTGATAGTGAACACTTCTCCTTTGCCGAGATAATCCATCCCACCTCACAGGTGTGGCATATCAAGATGCTGATTAGACAGCATGATTATTGCACAGGTGTGCCTTAGGCTGGCCACAATAAAAGGCCACTCTGAAATGTTCAGTTTTCGGTTTTCTGATGTTAATGTTGTGAATCGAGTGGCCCATGGTGGTGGTGGGGTTATGGTATGGGCAGGCGTATGTTATGGACGACGAACACAGGCCACTCGATTCACAACATTACCCTAACCCTAACCCTACCCCTACCCCTACCCCTCACACCAGATACTGCCTGGTTTTCGGACCCCCCCAGACTCCCCCAATAAAGCAAAATGCATGTTTCAGAGTGGCCTTTTATTGTGGCCAGCCTAAGGCACACCTGTGCAATAATCATGCTGTCTAATCAGCATCTTGATATGCCACACCTGTGAGGTGGGATGGATTATCTCGGCAAAGGAGAAGTGCTCACTATCACAGGTTTTTTCAGATTTGTGAACAATATTTGAGAGAAATGGTTATTTTGTGTATATAGAAAATGTTTTAGATCTTTGAGTTCATCTCATGAAAAATGGGAGCAAAAACAAAAGTGTTGCGTTTATATTTTTGTTCAGTGTACATCCTCAATACTGTGGACAATCCCCACAGGAGCAATTTGGGGTGAAGTGTCTCAGGGACACAACGACATGCTGAGTGCAGTGGGGTTTGAACCTGTGACCCCCTGATCCGAACACCAACGCACTAATCCACTGCGCCACACACCCCCTCCTTGTTATCATACATTTTACCTCCATGTGTCTATCTGATCAAATGTTATATTTTGCTGCATGTACCTTTTAAAGTTCTTAACAAATAATCTGAGGAGAATTTCTTGTTGTTTGTTGTTACTTGTGATTTTGTAAAGCACTTTGAGCTGCACGTGTTCTATGAAAAGTGCTATATAAATAAAGCTTTATTATTATTACTGTCGTGGCTCTGATCCTAGGCACTAAACATGGCTAAATATGACATAAATAAATTAAGGCTCCAATGCCTCAGACAGAGACACTGTATTAAATGGCCTGTCCTCACCGATATCGACTCATCCTTCTTGCACTGTTGAGATAAATCCCGGACGCCGTTAACGAAGAGTTTGTTGGCGCTGACGTACGCCTTCCCGGCTTCGATCATCCCACTGCATAGCTTCACCAGCTGTGGAGCACAGAGACACATTACATGAAAATATATCACTTTAAGGAGTGGAAACATGAGAAATACTGGAGAAATCAAGTTCATATCGTTGACGAAATATGGGGACATTTGGTGAGGAATGCAGCACAAACATTTAAGGGTATTGGTTAGTGTTTTTAGCTTGGGATTTTTTTGTATAATATAATATTAAAAAGTTTTAATAGCGTTGAAAGCAAACCAGGTGATGCAAAGTGCGACTCTTGCAATATATACATTTTCTGTCACAGGACAAGATTGACTGATTAGCTGTGTGTTCTCTTGTCCATAAAAGTTCAAATATCCCTAATTGTTAGAAATCAAGAATGAAGTCAGAATTAAAATGGCTGAGCATGGATGGCACGGTGCAGCTTCCCATAAGCATTTCATGGTAATTTGCTGAAGGCCATGTTTCCCCGCTAATCTGGTGTGTTTTCGCCATAAGAGTTCAAGGAAATACAATTGTAGTAGAGAAAACATCAAATCAGTTTTAAGTTTTTTAGCTGTATAAGCAAAAATAACTGCATATATTAAGGGAATTTCTCCGACAAAATTATATTCCAAGCATTGAGGAGGTGGGAGAAAATACTCACCAAATATGTATTTTGTTTTGTTAAACAAATATAAAAAAGGGGGTTGTACTGCATGTGGCAATTTGTTATTGTGGCCTAAGTTTGTCTAAAATCCTACAGCCCTGAATTTCTGTTATCTAATATTGTCTCGTCATACACAACCAGGCTCTGTGAATTAGACATGTTTATAAGCTGAGCCACAACACTAACATGTTAGTTTCAACATTTGAGTGAGGAGCTAAAGGGATGTCCAAACATCAAACTATTGAAAAAGACGTATAAAGACACAATTCTCACAAGGTACAGGGATGAAACTGCTAAACCATAACTGTTTATAATAATAAAATAATAATAATGCATTACATTTTTTATTAGAGCGCTTTTACAGGTGCTCAAAGCGCTTTACAAGTACACATATTAGACATGTAAGAGTCATTACTGCGGACATTACCCACAGGAGCAAATGCGGGTAAAGTGTCTTGCCCAAGGACACAACAGCCTGACGCAGTGGCGGCCGAGGCGGGATTCGAACTGCAGTTCACCAACGCCCCTTGATCTGATGACCAACGCTCTAACCGCCCCGCCCCGTTTATATTCTTGTGTTGTATTCTATTTATGAATTTGTGTTAGTATGAATTTGTGTATGTACATATTGTATTCAAGGTTAAAGTATACATTGATATTGTATGTTAACATATATTAATGTAAAAAAAAATGTGAGAAGGGGTCGGATTAAATAAGTGTAAACTTCTTCCGACCCCTTTTCGGACGTGTAATTAGCTAAACTGTTGTTGTTTATTGATATCAGACAATGATACTACAGACTATTCAATTATTAATATTTCGTTTTGTTATTGCATTCATTTGTATAGTACTGTATCATGTCTGTATCATCTTTTGTTTAATTTGTATTTTCTTTGGTTTTACACGCTCGAAAAAAATAAATAAATAAACTAAAATACCACATTTTCTCCTGTGTTTTCAGCACATTACCACACAGACCAGGAAGCGTCCCACCGTTTGTGTATTATCCCTGTGGTAACAGACGGTGGTGGGTGACTCTCAGGTGCGCTCCATATGCTCGCCCCCTGATCGGTAACACTGTGACACGTTTGTTTTCTCTGTGTCTGTCAGCAGAATGTGTGATATCTATCGGACACAGAGCGTGTTTTGTTTAGCTTTTATGTTCAGAGGATTTATTTGGTGTGATCTAATGCCAGGGTTTTCAGCACCAAAGTCAAACAGCTGCTAACCAGACATGAGACTGATTTCTATTAGTTTAAAGACCAATTATTCCTTGACTTAAAGAAGAAATCGGTACTATGTCTGAACACTTAAAGTTTTAGCAAGACGCAAATTAGCTTAGCATTAGCACCTCTAAAGCTATCTAGTAAACACATTGTATCTTGTTTGTTCAGTGTATATTCATATATTAGTGTCTTGCAATCAACCTTTATCTACATTTTGTTTTCATTTTATATTATTATTAATATGAATATTATTTGTATGATTTTTAATTTATTTGTAACTTTTTCAAATTTAAATAATTAATTAGGCTTTTTTTTTTATTAAAAAATATGTGTATTTATTTATTTAGGCTATATGTGTTTTTGTATATTGGTGAGTAGATACTTGTATATACAGTAAATGAATACATACTTTTATTTTTTAATGCAAATTAGCTTAGCATAAGAGAGAGAGGAAACTGCTAGCCTCACAATTAAAAAAAACACTTCTAAAGTTAGTAAACACATTAAATAATGTCTGTATATAAAATATATCTTTCAGTGTCATAAAATCACAATATACTACAAACATGGAAATAGAATACAACACAATACACTTTGTTAAATTACAGTACATTTGCACACAAAAAAGGCTGAAGCTCTGGTTTGCTTTTAGTCAGCACTTATCGTTTTTAAGATTCTGCTCCTCGCCTTTAAGGCCATCCATACCCTCACTCCTCTGTACCTCTCCGACCTCCTGCACATCAACACACCCATCCGCACACTCAGATCTTCTGCTTCCCTCAGCCTCACTGCACCCCCCTTCCGTTTAACCACCATGGGGTCTAGAGCCTTCAGCCGCCCTGCACCCCGCCTCTGGAACTCCCTCCCACCTGACATCCGCAACTCTGACTCTCTCCCCATTTTCAAATCACGCCTCAAAACATATCTCTTCACACTCGCATATCCACCCTGATCATTATCCATCACACATCCTCTGTTTTTATTTATTTGGTTATTTGATTTATTTATTTACTGCATTGTCTTGTTTATGTCTCTTATGCTGGTGTTATGTATTGTGTATCTTGTTTTTTATGTGTTTGTACGGCGACCTTGAGAGCCTTGAAAGGCGCCTATATAAAATAAATGAATTATTATTATTATTATTATTACTTACTGTAATCTTTGTGGAACGGATTTTACATCTGGAATACATTTTTAATGTAATGCGAACATGCTGACGTTTAGCAGGACTAATAATTCCTGACTGCAGTTCATGAACTACGAGAGGATTCCTGCACTGATGGCAGAAAGAGAAGAAACCGACTAACCCCGGCTCTCTCAGACACGTTCTGTAATTTAATGTCAAATGGAGCAGATGACACGAGCATCACCGGCAAAACACCTGCCTCTTTATAACGGGACGCAGTGTGAGAGCCACGTCACGTTTAAAAAATAATAAATATGGCCAAAAACTAAAACCATGATAGAAAATAAGAAGATCTGTAATGCTATATTTAAGCTGGTTAACTCGTGGTACACTCGAGGATTTCTTGTCTTGTACAGAGAAATATACTATACTTGTATGGTGGTTTGTGTGTTTTTACAATGGAAACTACAAACACTTTAAAGTGGACCTATCATGCTATTTTTAGGCAATAGCATAGGTCTCAGATATATAAAAATATATAAAAAACATGTCTATGAAGTGTTTTTCTCAAAATACCAAACAGATCACCCATTCTAGCCATGCCTCATATCCCTCTATTTCACTTCCTGTTTCAAAAGTGCTGATTTGGGGATAAAGCTTTCAAAAAAGGAGGGGTCTGAGCTCATGCGGGACCCGGCAGCTACTGTCTAAACTAAATACTGCCGTGATGAAACGCCATATCATGGATTATCAAGGATTCTCTCTGAAACAGTCTGGAGCTCAAAGGCTTTCTCTCTTGCCGGTTATACCACAAGGTGAGTTCCTTTTTACTTCCTGCTTCTTCACACACATGCTCTCCAGTACAGGTTAGCTCTGAGTGTTAGCGATGCTAATGTAAACATACACCGACCATATTACGTCCAAAACAGTCGGGCATTGTTTCTGATGGCAACGTTTCTGATAGGGCCGTGGGTCCACATTTCCGATATTACGTCATATCGGACACAAATCTGGATCAGCTCCCTTGTTCCCCGTTTTAAGAGATTTGGGTTCGGAGGAAAAGGGAGAGGGTTTTATTTTCTGACGCTGCGTGAGTTCCCTGACACACCGGGGACACATATTTATGTATAAAAGACAAAGTGCACTTTGCATGATAGGTCCCCTTTAATAAGGAACTCTCGATTAGTCTTACGTGAAGTGAACCTCAGTTGAACTAGCGACACTCTGCAGTCCTTTTCCGGTCACTAGAGGCTAGCAATGTTCGCACTTTGGCATAAGCTAGTGAGTATCATGCTGGGAGTGAACAGCTTGAGGTGATGGGCAAGCTGTTTCCAATGTCTGTTGCAAGAAGAAGCTGTGACATAATATGGAAAAAATCATAACAACGTTCCTCCTTCTTTAGTTATTTTTTTGTATCCCAATATATATACACATTATAGGCCTGGGATTAGTGTGTGAAATACCCTCTGAAGATCAAGAGGGTCCAATATTGGTATAATGTCAAAGTCTGTTTACGAGAACCAAAAGATAACATGCAATTATCTCCAAGACATCAAATATACAACGCTAATACATGGCAGGGGCTCCTCCATGTTTCCAATCAATACTTTTCCATCTGCAGGCTCTATACATTTTAGGATGCATTTAAATGCTGAAACCATGCTGGTAGCTGATGTATAACTCCAACACATACAAAGAAAAGCAGATGGGCTGATCTCAATTTACGTTTTTAAGAGCAAGAACATAAGCGTATTATAAATGGCAAAGTTGTTGTACTGACTTTAAATGTTGACCTGGAAGTCTTCTGTATATGTTACCCTATTTGACTTGATCTTTATTAGAAGAAAAACACTAAAAACCAAAAAAGGCACAGAAATCAAGAGAAAGCCAAAGGAAACAAACTGGTTTTATGATGCTCTGATTTGGCTTTTAAGAGATGGCATACTAAAAACAGATAGGTTAGTGTCAGCTGCCTCTTTTTACTTTAGTTAGTATGCAACATGTGGCCTTGGAGAGATGCTGCAAACATCCGCTATAATATCAATGATTGGAGAGAAGCGACATGCTTGGAAGTTTAACCCCAAGAGAGAAAAGTGTACCAATCCTGTAATGCAATTGGTTAAGCATTAGTAACTAGTAAGCATGTGCTGAGTTGGACAGTATCAAATAAATGAGGGTGTAATACAACATTTCTTACCTTATCTAGTTTTGCCTCGATCTCCACAACCTCTGTCTCCACCTCCGCGATATTTGCCCTGAGAAATACAAATAAAGAGAAACCGTTAAAGCAACACATGTTGAAGAACACATGTTAAAGCATGTGTTGTAATGTGTCACCGCATAACTGAAAGAAACTCTTTAGAAAAACAGCCGTTCAACAATCTTTCCCACGTTGCTCAGAGAGCATGAAGCGCCTCCATAAATCGGAGAGAGACAGATGGAGATTTTGCACGGGGCCAAACGCAGACGTGTTCGTGCAGAAACGGGCCAGAGTTTTGGGCTTTAAGTGTGGAGAAGGCGTCTTGGGAGCGGTTCAGCTCTGTCAAAACAAAGTGACAGACGGGGTCTCGACACAGTGAGGGGGAACATGGCTGTTTTGGACCCCCACCCACTCATTTTCACTGTCAACACAACCACCACTATTACCACCCCCACTGAGAGGTGTGATTTACAACCAGAGGCTCACAGCTGCATCGTGGAGACCCTACATGTTCTGCTATCCAGCTTCGTAACATACTGATGGGTATAGAGTGGTGCAGTGATGCCGTTTTCTTTACACCACATTTTGGATTATTGCAGAAGACAAGATAAGTGGCAAACACATAATTATGTTACTGTTCAGCAGGATAATCTCCTCATTTAACTTTTTTTTTTGCAATTGCAAGAAGCAAAAATCTACAGTAAAGATCTACATCAAGGTACCATTGCTGCACGTCACAACCGCTAAGCTAAAGGTGGCTAATTGTTGGCGGGAAGAGATTTAGTATTCTTATTCAGTCACTTGTTAGCAACTGCCGACACACAGAAGCTAAAAACTTTCACTGGTGAGGTATTTACTAATACCAGTGGCGAACCGTGTCTATCACAACTGGACCTTTAAACTATAGGGCTATCTCTATGGGCCCTGTACCTGTTCGCTCTGCCATCGCGTGAAGGGTCTGCTAACAAGCGACCAACAGAAAGGTTAATGTTAATGTTGTTGCACGTCAACAACATTAACATTACCACCACCCCTCCAAGTATATTTCAGATCTGTGGGAAACACTGGCAGTTAATGGACCAGCACCACAGGCGTTGGAGCTGTTCTTCATGAATTCCCAGAAGGATGAAGTGCTCTGACAAACAGTGCCATCTTTGCGCAAAATGATTATACAGGAATGAAAAGTCAATAAATGTTGTTAAAACTTCTTCTTTTTTTTTCTCCGCGCTCTCCCCCCCACCCGCCCGCTGCCACCACCCGCCCAAGTATATTTCAGATCTGTGGGAAACACTGAACATATTGCCTTAAAAAGTGATTTTTGGTAAATATTTTCCATTTTTGTCTATGGACAAACGTTTAAAAAAATAGTGTGACTGCTCTGATTTTCAATTGCTAGTTTTTATCTTGTCGAAGTCTTGCTTTCCTCTTGAAAAATAGGTCATCAGAATGATTTTCTTCATCGTTTTCGGCGACAAAAACAACATTTGACAAGCACTTTGGAAGAATCATATATGGCAGGCAGCTTCTCCATTCAATATGATGAAGAAAAGAAACGACACACACACCACACACACACCACACACACACACACACACACACCACACACACACCACACACACACACACCACACACACACACACACACACACACACACACACACACACACACACACACAACACACACACACACACACACACACACACACACCACACACACACACACACACACACACACACACACACATCACACATACACACACACACACACACACACACACACACACACACACACACACACACACACACACAACCACACACACACACCACCACACACACACACACACACACACACACACACACACCACACACACACACACACACACACACACACACACACACACACACACACACACACACACACACACACACACACACACACACACCACACACACACACACACACACACACACACCACACACACACACACACACACACACACACCACACACACACACACACAGCTTTGTGATGAGAGTATCTGTGGCAGAAATCGGCCACAGCTGGCAGGATATAAAACTTGTATCTCTGTTCTCTTTTGCCTTTGGGTGATTAGCCTGCTCAGGGGAGGATGGCTCTTACTCTCCCCTCCACCCCCACAGCTTTTCCCTCTCACCATCTCCTTTTATAAAAGATCTGAGGAAGTGAAGAGGGGGGGGGAGAGAAATACTCCAGAGAGGAAATATCTGTCAAAAGCTCCGACTCGTGCAAAATGAAAACATACATTACTAAAATAATCAATGGCATATTATTCCACATGTGGACGTGTGTTATTGTAACCTCGGATGATCTCCTTCAGCTCACCACACCCCGGGATTATGTTGCTGTGAGCAAAGCTGTTTTCATTGCTGATGTCATTTTTTGAAACTTCCCTTTTTACTGCGATAATGCAGAGCTTAAGCTTTTCAGGACGCTCGACCCCTTCACGCCTTCCAGCAGCAGCAACTCTGATCTGGAAACGACTGCAGATTCCCAACATGAGTGACCTAGAGAGTGACTTTAGGCTAGAGCAGATAGATACATATTTTGTGAAATAGGCTTGGGGTTTTCTGTAGTGTGTTATATAGGTTTTAGTGCATGTAAATGGTCTGCAAAGGCTCAAATCTGTGTGTTTCCTACCACCGGAAAAAAGTGAAATCACTATGTAACACTCACACTGATATCGACTAGCGCTCCAACATATTGTACGTGATAGGCTAAGGGGCGGGACATCTCTTAGCAGTTGACCAATCACAACAGAGCCGGCCAGCTAACCAATCATGTTTGAATCGGCCCGTGCGTCGGCCACAGGCAGTCGGACAAAGAAATCACTCTGATTGGCTCTTCAGCTAGCGAATCAGTGCATGAGAAGTGAAACGGTTGCTTGAGAATGTCTTCCACAAGCAACGCTCCAATGGCTGATCGCTCCAGTTCCGCACGAAACATGTTATCGATGGACGAGAGTGAAAATGGAACGCACACGCTATTTACACTACCGCCACCTGCTGGTAAGGAGAGTTATTGCCGCTCACGCATGCGCAGTTCGTTCGTGCTCGGCTGAAGTCTTTGCGGTGTGTTCCAGTGCGACACATGGCCAAGACGCAGGAGAACACGCCAACGCAACAGTCGGCGTCGGCGTCAGCGAGTTCTCTGGTGACTGCTTGGTGTGTCAGGGCCTTAAGGGACTGTATGAGAGTTCAATGGGTTCAGAAAAGGTCAATGATAGAAAGTTAAACCCCTACAGACTTCTGACAATATGACCAGGAAATTACTCTTTCAATACATTTCTCACAGTTTTGTAAGCAGTGTCTTGGAGATTTATAACCCAGACTTCAAACCCTGAAAGAGAGCCTTACATATATATATATATATATATATATATATATATGTATGTATGTATGTATGTAGGATCCCTGGGCCACTCCACCAGGCCTACCATCACAAATCGTGGGATAAAGATGGACCCTGAACTCAAGCTTGACAGCCAGATCAAGGCAGTTGTTAAAAAACAGCTTCTTCCCACCTCAGGCAGCTAGCCAAAATAAAGCCTTTTTTAAATAGTGACCTCTTTGAAACGGTAATCCATGCCTTCGTCACCTCCCGCTTGGATTATTGTAATGCACTATATATATATATATATATATATATATATATATATATATATATGGGGATAAGTGCATCTTCCCTTGCTCGCCTGCAGATGGTGCAAAATGCAGCAGCACAGCTACTAACTGGTACACGCAAATACGAGCACATTTCCCCCATCTTATCTTCGCTCCACTGGCTGCCCGTTCATTTGAGGATTCATTTTAAAACTCTTTCAGTTACTTTTAAAGCCCTCAATGGCCTGGCCCCGCCCTACCTCTTCTGAGCTGTTACACAGCTACACGCCCAACTCGCACTCTCAGGTCAGCTGATCAGTTGCTCCTGAGGGTGGCCGAAAACAAAGTCTAAAGCGCAGAGGGGGCCGTGCTTTCTCTGCTGCCAGCCCCTACACCGTGGAACGACCTGCCCTTGCTCATCAGACAGGCTCCCACACGTCTGCTTTTAAATCCCCGTCTTAAAACCTCTTCTCCTTAGCATTCGGAAACTAGTAGATTGTTGCTTTTATTTGCTTTCAGTGGTCTATTGTTTTTATTATATGGCTGTTATTTATTTTTTAATTATTACGTTTATTCTGGTTGTTTTGTGTTTGTATTTTGTATTTTAAATGTATTTATACTATGTTGTGTGAGCTTATCTCTCTGTACAGCACTTTGGTCTGAAGGTTTTAAAGTGCTATATAAATAAAGTTGGATTGTATGTATGTGTGTATGTGTGTGTGTGTGTGTGTGTGTGTGTGTGTGTGTGTGTGTAGTAAAAAACATAATTGTGTAAATGTAGGTCCAACAGCATTGAATCACACCAAATTTAGAAATGTGGGACGATCACTGAATACGATACGGTGAACTCTACTATGCCCTGAAGGAAATTAGTTCTGGACTCCACATAAAAACCACATACTACAAAGCAACCGATAAAAGTAACTAACATGTTAACCCAAGACTTATGCACACACACACACAACCATATTGCATAACCATCAAATGTCTCATATAAAGGTATTTTTTAATGCCACTTTTCGCTGTGACACGGTAAATGTCCCCGCTGTGTGACGAATAAAGGAAATCTGATTCTACATTACATTTACTTCTGAGGCAATAAAAAGGGTATATTTCAAAGCCCCTCTCCACACAGGGCTGCTCTATATATCCTTATTTAACCAGGTAAAAGTCTCATTGAGATTAAAACCTATTTTTCAAGAGCGACCTGGCCAAGAGGGCAGCATGAACAAAGTTACAACGAATGAACACAAAACAATACAGGCAGATGAATACAGCGGTCGTGTCTGAATGAAACTGAACTCAACACAGCGGCATCTCGGCTCCCTGATCCAGATGTGTGGACCAGCTGAGCCCCCCTCCAGGCTGAAACCCCCCCTCACTGCACATGCCTCTCATAATGGATGCACACGGTTCCCCCCCGGGTCCCGTAGCCACAGCAACCGTCTCCTAAGTGGGCCGGAGAGGTCCCCGATGGGCTTGTGGATCGACCCTTATTCACACCATGGGGAACGCAGAAGCTAAGTAGACAATAACACGACTTCATGACAGGAGATGACCATCCTCACACCATTAACAGCTCATCAGGAGACCCTTAAACTGCAGTAAAGCAACAGTGACTTTATCACAGTGACTTTATTACCCGTCAGTGCAGATTGAGGTTAAGTGCCTCTGTTTGTGTGCAGGATTTAAGCTTCAGTGTAAAAAACAAACAATTAACAGTGGGATTGTGCTGAGCGAGCGGTAGCTCTTGTGGTTTCTAGATGCTGACGGAGCGTTCAGAGGAACGTCTGAGCTACTTTTACTGGTGCAAAGCAGCAGAACACCTCGATTTGTGTTTCATTTATAAACAACCGCGCTTCTTAATCCCATGATGCAGTCTTACAGCAACTAAATGTTTTCCAAGCTGGCTTTCTTTTTTCGTGTGCAAACCTTTAGAGCTTCTGCATGCATCATCTCAGCAACAAAGTTTACATTATTCCAGAAATAATTATTAATGGAAGAACAGTTTACCTTGTTAGCTGTGAAAATGTTAAAAGTAAATGTTATTAGAAAGTGAAAGTACTTATAATAATGAATAATGGCCAGATTGTAGTTTGTTCATACTGAAGTACTTTTGATTATAAAATAACTGTTGCATGTTAAATCTGTTTTAAGCTATTCAATACATAGTAGAAATTGTTGTGTTCCTTCCATTTGAATATTGCACTTCAATATTGCGATTTCAATACCATTTTCATTATAGGTGCAGCCTTAAGTATCTAAAATCTGTACCCAAATATCGCTCTTGTGGCCTGGCTGCTGTTTGAGAGGATGCAGCTGGGCTCACACGCCCCAGAGGGTTGTGTGTTTTGGAGGGTGAATCCTCCTGGTGGTCTGGATGGAGAACGAGCAGGTGGGGCGCTGAGGAGAGAGCCAGCACTTGGTTCAGGTAATGACCCCTAAAATACAGCCGTGTACCCCATCCCAAAAAACAATCCTCCAGCTGGGGCACAGAGACTAAACCCTAGTGCAGTCGTCCCTCTGGGAGTGAAGCACACACGGAGTGATGTCTCTCTGCCAGAATACAAATGAGCAGCTGTAGCGCAGACTGCAAGTGATCGTCTGATGTCAGTCTGCAGCATCTTTCATCTGCATCAGAGCTACCTCTTCTAATCTGCACAGCTTTCCAAACAATACAGCACATATTTAATATTTATTCTACTTTATTTTATGAGTATTTTGTCATATGACACTGAACATAGTTGTTGGTATCGATCAAACTTAATTTATAAAGCCCTTTTCTTTCACACAAACCAAAAATAGAAATAAAACGACACCCTTCCCAAGCGATAAATACTAAGCAACACATAACTTAAAATAACTAAAACAGAAGTCAATAAACACAGGACTGAATAAACAAGTATTACATTATTTAAAATAGATAATTCAATTAAAAAATTTTGAATAAAATAGAAATAAAAAATAAATACAATTGTCATAAATACATGTTAATTAAAAGAGGACTGGTTGAGCGTTATAACTATGGGGGTTAACCAGTTCAAATCTATATCTCATGCTAATATTTCTCTTTATTTTAATGTTATAATATGTTGTTTTAAAATAGCTTTTTATAATTGTTTTATTCTTTTGTTATTTTCTCACAATGCATCTTCTCTGACTGTTATGTGTGCACCATGCAGTACACACCGAGGCCAATTCCTCACATGTGTAAACCGAACGTGGCAATAAACCCGTTTCTGATTCTGATTTCATCAGGATGGAGTATGTTGGAGTGTGGAGGAGGGGGAACCAAAGGGTCTAGAGAGGGGGGTGGCCCCGTCTGTCTGAGGGCCCCATTGTGAAGAAGCCACTTCCTGTCTGGAGAAATGGCAGCATTTTTGTCATATTATTGATTGCTTTATTGTCCTAATTGAGGCTGTAGTGGCTGAATGACTGGAGGGGGGGGGGCAGGAGTGTTTTCCCTTCAGCAACAGAGGCTCGGGTTATTCTTAGCTCCCTGCCCTCCTCTTCCAGACGTGAACTAATGCAGGATACAGGAGACACCGCTGGCTATGCAATGCCAAGCACTTACACAAATACTAACATTATTTTTGTTGTGCTGTTGTATTTGCTGTAAAGTGTTTTTATTATATGTACAGCACTTTGGCTCGACCAAAAATCGTTTTAAAAATGTGCTCTATAAATAAAACTTGATTTGATTTACCAAGTGTATTTTCAGAGTCACTTAAAAAGGTCCAGTACAACGACTGTCGTAATAACAGATGAACGACCGTAACCAGGCACTTCAGGTCAGTCGGGAATTGTTTAATATTTGGAGCGATACTTAACATTAAAAGCATTTGGATGGTGGTGTTCTTTTCCAATATATACTTACTTACTTAATTACACTACTCCATAAACGCAGGCTCGAGGAGTCATCGCTGGCTATGCAATGCCACGCACTTACACAAATACAAGCCAGAGCATTTTCAGACACTATAAATATCTTCCAGAAAACGTTACGGTCATTTAAACTCGCCCGCGGTACAACAACTCCCAATAACAGATGAACAACCGTAACCAGGCTCTACAGGTCAATCAGGCCTTAAATGTAGTAATATTTGGAGCAATACTTGGCATCGAAAGAGTCTGGATGGCGGTGTTTTATTTCCTAAATAGAATTTAACCATATATACAAGAACAAAACTGTAAGGATTATTAAATATTTGTGTTTATCTGCATGTCCTTCAAACTAGCTTACCTCCAGGATGCACATAACTACCAGTTTGTGTTACTGCATGTTAATTAAAAAACTTCTTTAACTATTCCCATTGTGGATGCCAACCTTGAATGCTCTATCAGAGTTGAAGCTAACATTAGTGGCTGTGTCTTTTGCTTTATTGGACTTAGAGTAATTTATAGTCTAGAAACCGCTACTAATGTAACCCAATATATGTTTCCATGTCTTCTACATGATCAGGGGCTGGTGAAGAGGTCAGAATATACCCCTTATTATACCATATAAATCAGACATTTTCACTTACTCATGAAGCTAAGTGGCAGTTATTTCAGCCATTAGAAGTCTGCTTTTGGTTCCCTCTATATGAAATCAAGGACCAAATATTTAAAAAAACCTACTAAGAATTGAAAGTACTCTTGCCTCGTCTATCATTGTAAACTGCATACGAACCTTATGACCTCAGAAGAAATTCTGAACATCGTCATCCTAATAATTTGAAAAAAGCCCTGCCCAATAATCTCTTGCAACCCAATCCTAATGCATTTAAGGTGCAGAGGGAGTTCAAATGTCTCCAGTAATACCCTCCCCTGCATACGCTCAAATCCCTGACTATTGTTTCATAAGCCCAGGATTGTATTTCCACTTGAGAGCTTATGTGTGTTTCTCATTCTTAAACAGGTCTGTTCTAAAAGAGGAGAGAGCTTGGTCTATAAACACTGCTCACATTTCTGCAGCAGACTGTAGAGAGTGTGCTGCTGTCCCTGCACTAACCACCAACCATCTTCAACCACGTACATCTGCACTAATGGCTTCACAGAAGTGACATGTCTGCTGCTGCAATAATTATTCATTTATGCTTCGATGACAACATGAAGGTCGGAGCATGAAGTCATATAGATTCAGCTGCATGTACTGGATGGGTGGTATCCATCACAAGGTTAACTTTTATGTCTCTGGACAGGTGCTGTCAGTGTGTATAGTAAAGCCTGGTCGCTCTTCTACAAGAAGCCCCAACAACCTCCCCCTACCCATTTCTACATCATCAGCATCCACATTAAGTGCCGTTTCCAATCCATCCTGTAGGAGTGGGTTATTCAGCCATCCAACACAATGAGTTATTAAACCCTCTAACACTAAATCTGCATCGGTTTTGAGTAACCAGATGTTGGTTGTTTTGAGCGACCGACTCAAAACCTTGGTTACGAATAGCTAGGATAGTTCCTGTTTCTTCTGCCAAAAGAGTAAGGGGCATTTCCAGGTCCCTGGACTAAAAGCAATGAGATTTTTTCATTGGCTTTTGGAATTTTGCAGAAGATAGCTTTGTTTCCAACACACGTTGTGATATCTTAGTATCCTAAGATACTGTTATGTTTGGCTGTGAAAAAAAAAAAAAAAAGATTGTATTCTTCTCCCTGCTCCTTTTCGCTCAATGGTAGAGTCCATGTTTTTTGGCAATTATTGTACATTTGGTTTTGCGTACCATGAGCGGGACAAATAAAAATGAAAATGAAATATCCAGGTTTTGTTCAGCAGGATAATCTCCCACATATGAACCCCACTTTATTATTTTGAAGCGTAAATTCAAAAACCGCCAGAAGTAAAAAGCTAACATTAGGCTATACAGGAAGTACATCACGGTCCCATGACTTCACATTACTACTGCTAAGCTAAGGGCGGCCTATATTAAGCATCATGGTGTTTAGTGGGCGGTAGGAGTCCAGTATTTACTGACGTGTTTTCTGTTGCAGAAGAAAATCTCTTCTGCTTGTGTTAAACAATTTCAGGCATCTGACGAAAAACATGTTCAGAAACCAGTTGATATTACGAGCAAAACAAAGTAACCGAAATGATAGCTAATTTCCAGATTTAGGACTCATTCCCACACCACTCTATTGGTTGTAGTGTTTAGTGCTCACCATCTCCCCCCCCCCCCTCTTTCCTAATACTTGTGAGAAGCCAAACAGCTGAGAGGCAGCCATTCACCAGGACACGTTTCTACGACAACATTCATCTGCCCTCGCAGACAGGCGGACCTTCCCGGCCCACCCACCCATTCTCCCAGTGGACTCAAAACAGAGACCACCAACACTCCCCAATAAACTGTTTCCACCCAGAGGCCTCGTGTGTCTGATCTCTGCTAGGTCTGTGAACGCACCGCCTGGTGTTGAGTTCAGGGGGAGGACCTGTGAACCTTCTGAGGTCACATAGTTCCACATTTTAGAGCTGAAATAAATCAGTCTTCAGAAAATCCATTGATTGAAAAGTTGGTCATTTGATCAGGAATACATGCAAACCCTTCATTGGTTTGGGCTGCTTAATTGTGATTTTTTTTGACAGAGAAAAGGAATTTGAAGATGTGAATATTGGCTGTTGGAATTTTTGCCGACCAGCTAACCAATCAGAGCAGACTGGGCTCTGAAATACAAATATGAAACCTGAAAATGTACATTTAAGACCTCTTAAATAATGAATTGATTAATCCAATATATAATTGCAGCCTTATTTTACAAGCAAATATGTAATTACCTCATGGATCAATTCTTTGGTCTATAAAACATTGACCATCACAAACGTCTACAAAAAACAGTTTCATATCATGATTGAGAAGATTTTCTAAACTTAGCTGGTTGCAAAATTGGTAGCGACAAATTAAAAAAAACGTAATTATTTCACCGTCCATTTGAATACGCCCAAAATCAAATCTGCTTTACATCACTGCTTTGAGTACTACAGAGTGTCATCTAAATCTGCCAGGATAAAAGCCAACCCCGAACCGCCCTGAAGGCTCTCCGTGAAACAGCAACTACATCAACAGTGACTCGCACAACTGCCAGCTCGTCCACGTGAAGGAGCCCAAAAAAACTCTTTTAGCAGGACAGCACATGAACTCCCTCTCACGACAATGAAAATCCTCATAAATCACTGACAAGGACACAAACTCATGGACAGCGATGTCTATCTGTAGGAAAAGTTACCCAACAGCACTCCAATTATACGAGACTCAGACATACTGAAAAACCACAAAGGCATTCAAATAGAATAATGCAGGGGTGTTCAAATTAACTCCATTAAAAAAAATTCTGCTATTTTGTTTTTGCATGCGACGAGAAGCCTCTGAAATGCAAATGAGATTAGAGGCGGTGTCTCAAAAATAGATACATGATTAATATTTTTAGAAGCAATTTTTTTAGGCACTCGTGTTTTTACTTTTTCAGAGTAAATTCAGGTCAGAGCAGCAGACGTTCACTGACTGCATCATAAGGTGATTTTGGAAATTGGAATTGAAGCTGCAGATCAGAGTTCCTGTTTTCATAGCAAGGTAATAAATGTGCCCAGAGCTAGATAGGAAAACACAGATGTAGCCATAGATAACTTCACTAGAGCAAGAATGAAATGTATTTTCGAGAACAGCCACCATCACCACTCGGCTTGAGTCAAATGGATGGTGATATATTGTTTTTCCTCCTATTCTCAGAGTGTGAAGGCAAGTGTCACACTGCTGCTGTTATTCCTGGTCAGCCACGTTTACCCTTAGTGCCTATAGGCAGCCAAGTCTCTCCAGTAATGGGACCACAGACATTCTTCACAAAGACAGCCTCAACAGGGTCAGTCCATCAAACATGAAAGCATTGTGTTGCTAGACCACCAACAGATCAATATGGACTATGGACCACTGTTTTGCCAGAACACTTGATACTGTAAAACCCTGTGCATAAATAATATTGTGCAATACATAATTTTTACTATTTTACTACTTCATTACTTTTAAAAGTGTACTTACTTTTATAATGCTGCTACTTGTTTTTCTGTGGACTGATTTCATTTGTATTTCTTTATTATGTGCTTGCCTCTTTATTTAATATGTCTACTCTTTTATGGTGTCTTCATCTGTACTATACCCTTTAATGTAACAATGTAAACGTCCCTGTTGAGGGACGAATAAGGATTTCGGATTACTATGCAATTGTGAAAACATCAGGCTGCCATGTTTTCTCTGTAAGGAATTTTCCAGAGCTTTAAGTCGGATCGGATGATGAACCGTACAGAATCGGCACGACTGCAACCTTAGAACATAGAGATGTCTGGACTGGAAAGAACGAAAGGGAAAACATAGCCAGAGATTGACAGAAGAGGAAAAGGGGAACTTGGCTGACGATACATATTCCTCTCCAGACTGCACGACGTCTCCCAAAATCAACACTCCTGATGTTTCTCTAACTGAAGGAGCTATCTGGTCTGGCGGCAGGTTGAGCTGCTTATGACCAGTCTGCCGTCTGTGGGTGAACTTTTGCCTGTCTGATCCTTCCTCTTCATCATCCTCTTCCTCTATCCTCCCTTTCCTACTCTGGTTGGCTGTGTTTTGCTTCTTTGCACGATGAAAACCACAGCACATCAATCCTGACAGAAAAAGCAGCAGCCCGTCCTCTCAGAAAAGCAAACCCCAAAATTCTAAAAACAACCTTTGGTGTTGACGTAATCCATAATTCATAATTCAATGTTTAACTAATGAGTTTTTTAAAGACCAACGCTTATACCAACATGACTTATTGATTAATACCAGTGTTGAGTATATGTGTACTGTGTATGTGACCAGTGCTATGCCAGAAATTACAAATCCCCCCATCATTTGCTAATTTGAAATATAACTCGTAATACTTAGATTCTAGACACTTTAACCGCCTAAAGAACCAATTTGAATTAAAACGTCAACAAAGAAATCAAAAATACAATTTAGTGCTGGTTTTCCTGATTGGGGTCATGTAGCTGTGGTCAGAGTCGACCCTAAATCATATCATAGGAGGACCACATGAAAAAACATATGATATATAATAACAGGGCCACAATAGAGTGGTGCAGTGATGACGTATTATTGGAGGCCGACCCGGAAGTAAGCTGCGCGTTGGTTCCCTCGACAAAAAAGGGATTTCTCCAGAGGATTTTGGAATATTGAAAAAAATAAGATCTGTGGAAAACGAACCCGTTTGATAAATGCACGTTTTGTTCAGCCAGATAATCTCCACATGTCTACCCTACTTTATACTGTTAGAATCATAAATCTAATCGCCAGAAGCTAAATGCTAACGTTATGCTATAAACGAACTACAGCCGAGTACAGCAGGGTCGCGCGACTTCACCGCCACCCCAACTTAAGATCGATATTCAAAAATAGACTCAACATTTTACAAGTTGAAGCGTTTGTTTTAACAGTTTGCAAGAGGCAGGTACTTGCTTTCAAGCAGAACAGGGGTACACAAACTTAGAGGAGTGTTTACGTGTTCGGCGTATTGACGTACAACGTCCTCGACAAGTTCTGTAGTCCTATTCAGCCACTTGGTAACAACCATCGTTTTTCAGACACCAGTGGGGTCACTGCTGATGGATTTAAGGTCGTAGAACAAAACGTGATCCGTCTCTTAAACTTGTGTCAAACACAGACCTTATTTGGAACTATTTTCCAAAAAACATGTCCAAAAACCGTTGACTCTGAGACGAGGGAACCGGAAGTGGTAAAATGCTAACTCACTTCCAGGTTTTAGGACTCGTTCCTGCACCACTCTATTGGTCTGAGATATTGGCAAATCATATTTTTCAGCACCTTATTCCTCTGGAAAAGTGAATGCACTAGCAGCGCTTTCACACCTTGTGCACACAGTGTCACGGTTGAGTGAAGGAAGCAGGACCCAAGCGCAGATAACTTTGATAAACCTTTATTTCAAGGCTAAAATGGAACGAATACAGACAAACACAGAACACTCACCGGTGAAGTCCGTCACCAACAAAAGAAGCACCGACACTGAACACAGCACGAGACAAGACTAAATACAGGGAGGGATAATTACCAGACACAGGTGAACACAATCGGCAAACGAGACACAGGTGAGGAGGGAGGAGAAAAACACAAGAGCCACAGGTGAACACAATTAGCTAACGAGACACAGGTGAGGAGGGAGGAGAACACACAGGGACACTAACGACAGGAGGAAAACATGACAGAGAACAGTGAAAACACCCAAACCTAGACAGAACTGTGACAGAACCCCCCCCTCAAGGGACGGATTCCAGACGTCCCTAAACCCCAACACAAAAATCCAAAAAAAATCCAGCAGGGTGGGTGGAGGGGGGTCCGGAGGAGGGACGTATCCCTAGGCCACCAGGGTGGGTGGAGGGGGTCCGGAGGACGGGACTAAGCTGACCGCCCAGGAGCCCAGTAGGGGACCAGGAAGGGATCTCGGGCGGACGGCCCGGGGGCACGGCAGAAGCCGAGAAGGGGGACTCGGGCGGACGGCCTGGGGGCAAGGCAGAGTCCATGGTGGGGGTCTCGGGCGGACGGCCCGGGGGCAAGGCAGAGTCCATGGTGGGGCGTAGGCCACAGCGGGCGAACTCAGGGGGCCGGGCTCGAGGACGAGGGCAGCGGCAGGAAGAGTCAGGGGGCCGGGCTCGAGGACGAGGGCAGCGGCAGGAAGAGTCAGGGGGCCGGGCTCGAGGACGAGGGCAGCGGCAGGAAGAGTCAGGGGGCCGGGCCCCGCGGACGAAGACCGCGGCTCACAGAGGGTCGGGATCGAGGGCGAAGACCACGGCAGGAAAAAGTCAGGGGGCCGGGCCCGAGGACGAGGGCAGCGGCAGGAAGAGTCAGGAGGCCGGGCCCGCGGACGAAGACCGCGGCTCACAGAGGGTCGGGATCGAGGGCGAAGACCAGACAGCTCCGGAGGCTGGGCAGGACCCGGTGTCGGCCGGACAGAACCGGAGCCGGCGGGACAGGCTTCGGCAGGATCCCCCACGGAAGAGGACCAGGAGTTGGCAGGACCCCCAGCAGGAGAGCGGTTGGCGGGACCTCCGACGAGACAGGACAAAAGGTTGGCAGTACCCCCCGGCAGGAGAGTAGACGGCGGGACCTCCAACGGCACAGGACACAGGGTTGGCAGTACCCCCGGCAGGTGAGTAGACGGCAGGACCTCCAACGGAACAGGACATAGGGTTGGCAGGACCCCCCGGCAGGAGAGTAGTCGGCGGGGCCTCCAACGGGACAGGACACAGGGTTGGCAGGACCCCCGGCAGGAGAGTAGTCGGCGGGGCCTCCAACGGAACAGGACATAGGGTTGGCAGGACCCCCGGCAGGAGAGTAGTCGGCGGGGCCTCCAACGGGACAGGACACAGGGTTGGCAGGACCCCCGGCAGGAGAGTAGTCGGCGGGGCCTCCAACGGGACAGGACACAGGGTTGGCAGGACCCCCGGCAGGAGAGTAGTCGGCGGGGCCTCCAACGGAACAGGACATAGGGTTGGCAGGACCCCCGGCAGGAGAGTAGTCGGCGGGGCCTCCAACGGGACAGGACACAGGGTGGCAGGACCCCCGGCAGGAGAGTAGTCGGCGGGGCCTCCAACGAGACCGGACAAATGGTTGGCAGGAACCCCGGCAGGAGAGTAGTCGGCGGGGCCTCCAACGGGACAAGACATGGGGTTGGCAGGACCCCCGGCAGAGGGCTAGTCTGCGGGACCTCCAACTGGACAGGACATGGGGTTGGCAGGACCCCCGGCAGAGGGCTAGTCTGCGGGACCTCCAACTGGACAAGACATGGGGTTGGCAGGACCCCCGGCAGAGGGCTAGTCTGCGGGACCTCCAACTGGACGGGACATGGGGTTGGCAGGACCCCCGGCAGAAGGACTAGTCTGCGGGACCTCCAACTGGACAGGACATGAGGTTGGCAGGACCCCCAGCGGAACCTCCAACGGTACAGGACATGGGGTTGGCAGACCCCCGGCAGAAGACTAGTCTGCGGGACCTCCAACTGGACATGAGTAGGGGCTTGAGTGGGGACTCGAGAGAGGGCTTGAGAGGGAACTTGAGAGGAAACTGGAGAGTGGACTCGAGAAGACACTGGAGAGTTGACTTGGGAGGTGACTCGAGAGGACACTGGGGAGTTGACTTGAGAGGGGACTCGAGAAAAGACTCGAGAGGGAACTCGAGAGGGGACCTGAGAGGGGACTTGAGAAAAGACTCGAGAGGGAACTTGAGATGGGATGAGGGAAGGGACTAGAGAAGTGACTCGAGGAGGGACTTGAGAAGTGACTAGAGGTGGGACTGGAGAAGGGACTAGGGAAGGGACTAGGACAGCTGGGGCCAGAGCTAAGGCTGGAACCATGGCTGCTGGGGCCAGAACTGGGGCTGGAACCATGGCTGTGTGGGCCGGTTCTGTAGCCGGAACCATGACTCTTGGGGCTCGGATTGCTAGCCTGGACTTGCGACTCCTTCTCCTAGAAGCCGCCTGAAGGCTCCGTGGACCTCCAAAAGCCAGCCGAGTTCCAGAAAACGCCTCTTGGACAGGAGCAGGAACTGGGGCGGAAGCACTGGTTGACTCCAGACGGAACACACCGAGACGTTTATAGTCCGCAGGCTGGAAATCACACGCCCAGATGAAGTTCAACATCCAGTCAGGTAAGAACTTCACCAAGTCCGGTTTCTCCATAGCCAACCGGTGCGCCTCTACCAGAGCGGCCTCCTTCTGCCGAACACTGGACGCTCCCCTCCACCAATCATAGCAGCAAGCCAAAGCAAATGAAAAATGCTGTAATTCCACCTCAAATGGGTCATCTGCTGGGTCCATCTCTGGTCGGTGCTTTCTGTCACGGTTGAGTGAAGGAAGCAGGACCCAAGCGCAGATAACTTTGATAAACCTTTATTTCAAGGCTAAAATGGAACGAATACAGACAAACACAGAACACTCACCGGTGAAGTCCGTCACCAACAAAGAAGCACCGACACTGAACACAGCACGAGACAAGACTAAATACAGGGAGGGATAATTACCAGACACAGGTGACACAATCGGCAAACGAGACACAGGTGAGGAGGGAGGAGAAAAACACAAGAGCCACAGGTGAACACAATTAGCTAACGAGACACAGGTGAGGAGGGAGGAGAACACACAGGGACACTAACGACAGGAGGAAAACATGACAGAGAACAGTGAAAACACCCAAACCTAGACAGAACTGTGACACACAGAGTAGATCCTGACTCCTGACCCCTCAGAGACACTGTGAGCGACCCGACCCTGCAGGGAGGAGCAGCTGCCCTCATCTCCCCCTAAACTCCCCCTCATCCCACTACAGGCTCAGCAGCTCAGAAGTGGGTTAGCGTGCCAAAAGAAAAACACACTCAACTTGTCTCACCCGGTTCCCTTCAGAGAGACAGGCTGCTGCTGACCAACTGCAACAGCTGAAGATGCTTTTCCCGCTCTTTTTCAAATCTTGTCAGTTGACATTCAAAATCAGTTAGTGCCAACAGATCTGCTAAAACACCATACAGATGTACAGAAGTACTTTTTATATGGCACTTTCTACTTCTACTCCCCTACTGCTCAGGGAGAGTACACAAAACATACTTAGAATTTATAAAATATGATGTACAGGTATACAAATGAAAACTACCCTAACACTTTTTACTTATACAAGTAAAACAAAAACGATTTGTTGATTATTTTTGTAATATTTTGATAATGCTATACAATTCATGTTTCCAGCTACTCCAATGTAAACATTTGCAGCATTTCCTTTCAGTTATTTAATTTAAATGTATTTTAGGTAGATAAAGGTTTGACAAAACAAACACTTTGGGTCATTATTTAAAGTAAATTACCCCTTAACATAATTGAAAATAATAACTAGTTGCAGTTTAAATAAAAAAATGGATACACTAACTTCAACCAACTATAGCAGTCAAATCCTGCTTTGACATTAATGCAATAATGACCTTTTCATGTAATCAATAATTGTATAACAGCCAGAGGGGACATTTTTCTACACAGAGCACTTGTACATTTCATATTTCATACTCAAAAACATGTGGTGGAACACCATTAGCACTGCAGGACATTTACGTAAAGGAGCATTTACAGTGGGGTATTAGTACTTTTACTTCATACGTCTAAATACTTCCTCAACCACCAACAAGACATCCACATCATTTGAAATAAAGCAAACTCATGTGATTTAAAATGCTATTTAAAGCTCAGAATATGCCATCATGACAAACACTGATGCTTTTTATCTCATTGAAGTCGTCCAAAGACGTTTTCTTATGTCTAAAATAAGGAAAGTGATGTTATTTCCATTTATAACTCTGTCTGGCTCAGGGATTTTGCGCAGCAGACAAATGGCAAAACATCTGGATTATCTAATTTTAGCTTCGACTCAGACAGCCTGGTTTAAGGGTACACGACCCGAGTGAAGTCGGAGTTATAAGCTTGAAAGTTAAAGTGGAATTATTTCTGCTTTGCACATGCTTGAAGTCTACAATTAAAAGCCCTGATGCCCGTAATGTAGAAGAACATTTCCGTCCTGGATCTGGGAGCGTTTTCTTTTCCTGTGTCAGCCTTTCCACTAATATTTCAAAGCTTTAACTACAGGTCAGCTGTGGAACAGATGTCTTCTGCACAATATCGCCTTTCACTCTGTAGTCAGGCTGCAGGATGGATTTCAATACCGAAGACAGTCGTATGAAAGTGTCTGAAAAGCAACATCTCCCTCACTTAACTGGCTGCTGATGTTTCTCTTTTTCCTTTATAACGCGCAGCTTTTAGAGCGCATTTGATTGGTGGTACATCCTGGGTATCACAACATTTAGACATAGAGACATTTCATGAGATCTCGTCTCTGTCAGGTGTCATGTTAATAAGTATGACTGACAATAAACTGAAGATTATAGGTTGCACAATTGTGGAAAAAAATACTAATTTGGTTTATTTGACTGACCAAGCAAGTATGTTTGAAATATTAGGGGAATGATCATTTTTGAAACTCTATTTAAAATGTGCACTGAAAGACATTAAAATGATCATGACCTGATCTGTACCAAACAAGGAATGTTTGAAACATAGGGGTTGTAGCCTTTGCAGACCATTTACATGCACTAAAACCTATATAACAAACTACAGGAAAGGGAAAATAGGGATTGTTTAAATCTTTAGAATATCTTTTGAAGTGCAGGACTTCTCTGCAGCATGCAATATTCCAATATTAAATATCCAAATATTGTGCTTACTGCACTAGACCACAACATTTAGATGCTCTCTTCTAAATCGGAGAATGAAATGATGTCTTGAAGGATAAAATAATCCTTGAGTTTGCCTCAGACCGTCTATGTCCTAAAAGCCTCTCTGGATGTTGTGGTTGGATCGTTATTAGTTATTTATATATCCTTATTCTGTGATGAACCAAACAACCATGGATCCAGGAGACTGTAGAGATGACAATCAGTCCAGACAAAGAGCTACATAAACTGTGTATAAAAGACAATGAACACAGACAGGAAAGACGTTTCTATAAATGCAACTGTCAATTTCAGCCTAAAGTATTTACAGTGAATTGGCAGCATGCGCTTCTCTACTCCTGAACTTCCTGCTGTCAGCTCAGTTCTTGGAAGCTGAACTGGAATGCAGCCGGAACAAAAAGAGAAAAGGACAATGAATGGGAATTTGGCCAGCCGCGACCTTGAGTTGTTGTGGGGTCAGCGGTGAAGTCATTCTGGAGATCCCATAAACAACCACTCCCTCTTTGATATCAACACAGGAAGAAACCACAATCCCTGCTTTCACTCTCACTCCTAAAACATCTGTGTGAACTCAGAGCACTGCAGGTGTGATGCAACAGTCTGTAACCTGACATGACCAAATATCACGTCCGAATTCAATATTCTGCAGGATATTTCAGTTTCAAGCTTCTCAATTTTGAGATGTTGGTGGCCCTTTTTTTTATATATCTTTGCCAAATTAACAATTTAATTTATTGATTATGGCGTAAAACAATAATAAAAGGTCACATTTGGTTTTGGTGATAATGTTACATTTCCTGAAGACGCCATATCACCAAAGTTATTTCGATTCATCCTCTGGGGACTATTTCACGGTATTTTACATGATTGTTGTGGAGACATTTTATCATAAAACAATATAGTCAAATCCAGAGTGTCAGGCACGAGATGAAGAATCAGGGGATCAGTGCGACTCATTGATTGGAGAACAAGAAAGTCCTTGCATCCAATAGTTACCGAGATAACTAACCCTAACCAACTTAACTTGGATTCTAGCCGGGCTAAGAACATCACTACCAATTCAACCAACCCTAAACTCCTATGAGTACATTACATTACATGCTACTTATTAGACGCTTTTATCCAAAGCGACTTACATACTCAATACTGTGGGCAATCCCCACAGGAGCAATTTGGGGTGAAGTGTCTCAGGGACACAACGACATGCTGACTGCAGTGGGGTTTGAACCTGTGACCCTGTGATCCCAACACCAAGGTGCTATCCACTGCACCACACGACTCCCTTGAGTCTTTCAAAAGCAAATAAGATCTTTGGTTGAAGTGCCATATCATTTCTTATTTGCTATTGGAGCTTTGAATCAATCCAAACTGAGATGACCCCAGGTTTAAAAAGTCTGATCACGGCACGATTGTTAAATCTGGCAAACAGCAGGAAGAAGGTCTTTAATATCGGCCGCAATTGGGCTTTTTGACAAACCAGCTGGGTGTAGTCGCCATGCATAATGCAATGCCAACTCCATCCATCCCCCATTAGCTATAGTGGGAGAGTTGGGGGGTGCTGCACAATTAGGCCACCACAGCCCATGGGGAAATGGCACTTCAGTCAGAGAGCCTACAAAGATGGTCATGTAGAGGAAATGTGACACAGATTAACCCTTTCAGCACAACACCACTAACTAACACGTTAACACCACTCCTCGGCCAATAATTGTATGAGTATGTGGAGCTTCCTGTGCTCAGGGGAAACAGACTTGAATGGACAGTCTCAAATCTTGTGTTTGTTATTACTCTGGATGCTAGAGGATGTATTGGATACACAATAGTATTGTAAGAGTCGGGATGCTGTTTATCGGTGGGGGTAAATGGGAGAAAAAGGCCGGAGAAAGGTCAGGATATGAGAGGTCTCGGCTGGCGGCGCAGGTTTATATTAACCCAGGGTGGTCCGACATGACGGCAACACGCAGAGATGTCAAAGAAGATATTTGGGCCGTAAGAGGGAACACACACAGGGAGGATCCAGAGGAGGCCTGGGCTGTGAGAACCGGCCTGGACAATGTATTTCATTGGCGGGAGGAAGACAATAAAGCCTACAGACGTGAAGCTCCTCGCTGCCTTTTTCTTGGCAGAATACCCAGAAAGAAACCAGCAAATGGAACAAAACTCTCCTCCCAATAAACTAATCCAGTGTAACATCCTGACATTTTAGTGAAATAGCTAAATTCCCTCTGTAAAAATCCCTACAAACAAAGGCGTGATGTGGTGGGGCTGAGCTGGGAGTCTTCCCGGCATTTTTGTGGGCTAAACATGCAGCTTGGCTTGCACTAGAAAGACATACCAGACCTGTGAAGCATTCAGCGCTTTCCTGTCTGAAAGCTCCAGAGATGGCTAGCAAAATAATACAACAGCTCAAGCTGCTTCCACATGAAGTGCTGTAGTATATTGGTCTTTTGTAGAACAGTTTAACTTAACTATAACATTTTATATTGAGCATTGTTTGTGGTTGATATATTTTCTTCTGTAGATATGTGTATATATATATATATATATATATATATATGTCACGCCCCAAGCCTGATTATGATTATGTTTGGAAACGCTACAGATTTACAGTTGATGTAAGCATGTGGAGATGGTGCTTATTCGGACATCATGTCAACGTCATAGGGTCAAATCAGCTGACTCAGAGACAGTGAAAGACAACAGGAGAGATGTCACTTCCTGCTTGGTTTCCCCCAGGTGTTTCCTCTGGTCTGAGGTCAGAAACACACCCCTGACGTCACCCTTTGGCTTCTGTGACCTGCAACCCCTCCCCATCCCTCTTTGGACCTGAAAGCTAAACAAGCTAACCCTGACACTATCAGTGAGGAAGCAGAACAAACCAGAGAGGATACTGGAAACTATGGGACATCACAATTGTTATTGCTTCACCTGTAATGGGACTGGAAATGAAGTTACGAAGGCGATCCAGGACAATTTCTAGCTACTTTTTCCTCGAACTGCGTGAGAGAAATACAAACCCAGGAACACTTCATGGGCAAAACACAAGGAGAAGTGAAGCTTGGGATAGCTGCCTGAACCTCAGTTAACAATGCAGAAACATGGCAGTGAAAATGACTCTCTGGAGAGTAACAGCTCAGCAGTTCTGCCAGACTCAGTGAGAAAAGAAAGAGAATTCAGGCTGATGTGTATGTTTAGTTAATGTTGACAAGGACCAAAGAATATGGCTCACATCTGGGGAGACTAACCATTATTTTCCTAACAATAAATCAACTTTTCAGTTAATCATTAAATGAATAAACAACATGTCACGATTTTATCCAGAGAAGACTGTGCCAGAGACGACGTCTTAAAATCAAAACCCTGAATCCAAAGATATTAAGATAAAATCTATTTACAACTGAGAGAAAGTAGCATATTCTCACATTTTATAACTACCAACTTTTATTTACTGCTTTGATTTGATTTAACACAATTGTTTTATAGCAACACTTTCTGACAATAAACTTAGTGATTTTAATTATGGCAGCTCTACACAAATGTCTCAGCTTGCAATCATATACAAATAATACAGGTTTATTTAAGAAAATGGGTGCAAGACATTTTTGTCAATAAATGTTGTATAGATCATTTCAGCTTTGCTAAAAACACTTTTTTATTCCACTAATTAGGAACCAGGAAACAACCCATTTCTTCACTTATACAACTTTTTAAAAGTGGTGTCACTTCTTCACTTATAATTGTGTCATACAGAAATACTAAATAATCCTCTTTTGTGCCGCATTGTGTCGTCCTTTTAAGTTTTATTGACGCTTGAAGTAGTTTTTAGGGATGCATGTCGTGACTCAGGGTGTCAGAACACAGTCAGCAGCACACATCACCTCCTCTGGGTTTTCCCCTTTCCTCTGAACCTGCTTTTAATTTTTTTCGAGGTGGACTGACGCATTTCCTGCCCTGTGCCTTAGACCCGGTTCTGGCCCAGCCCCGACCAGAAGTCTGCCCCCGCACACAGGGGAAGGGAGGACGGAAAAGGGGGAGAGAAAGAAGGGAGAGTATGAGGCAGCGAGTGAGAGGGATGGGACAAATGAAAAGCAGATGCTTGTCCACGTGTGATTCAGCATTCCAAAAACGCAGCTATGAGAGCATGTGGAGAGCATTGATTCCTCCCTTTATCTCATCTTCATTTCCAATATTTGTACAGGGACACAGAGTCATTTCTTTATTCCCCAGATGACGACAAACGCACAGCTGTGTGGTTGAAACACTCTCTGTTCTCCCATTTCCTGATCCATGGGGTGATAAACATGTAGCTGATGTTGATACACCTGGAAACTACCCAACCAATCCCCCCCCACCCCCCAAGATCATGGACTTCCTCGCAGACTCATCATCAGGGGAGAAATTCCATAGAGACATGACATTAAACAGTGAAATCCGTTAGTCATAACTCTCTTTTTTCCACTTGTGTCAGGCTATTTTTCAAGAGTGTGGTGGTAAGAGCACAGGTCATTGTGTCTGTGGATCTGCTGACAAATGACGCACAGACACTAAGGCTGTACCCGAATATTCGACTATTCGAATATTCGTTCGTTGGCCAACTATTCGGGTTTCAATTTCATTATTCGGATATTCGTTTTTTTATTTCAAAAAAATAATAATTTTTTCCTAAATGTAAGCTATCAATAAAGGCGAATTGCCATATTCTTATACTATATTTATACTTTTGAATTGCACTGTTAAAATGCGGAAATATATACAATCTCAGCCTGTGCTCCTGACATCGCGTTCACTCACAGTCAAGAACGCAAACGGCTCGCTTCACCTCGTTTCACACACCTGAACACAAAATGCCGAAGACTTCAGCTGTGTGGGACCATTTTAAATTGGACGACGGTAAGAAGAAGGCAGTGTGCCAAATATGCGACAAGAAACTGGCCGGTGGCACAACAACTCTGAAAAGTCACCTGGATGCTGTAAGTACTAGCCTAGCTTAGCTTAGCTGTTGTCAAGTTGCCATGATGAAGCTGCTTTATCCGCCGTTTAAACAGTAACGTTACACATGATAAAATCGTGCACTTACTTTGCTTGGTAAATAGTTGCATTCAAGCAACCGAATAGTTTTTTTATATTAGTTTTTCAATTTGATCCGAATAGTGAAAATAATAGGAGCAATGTGGGAACATCTGGGGCTAAGGCAATTATTGGCATACAGTTCGTTCATTTATTTTTCGTTCTTCATTTATTTAAATACTGTTTACTGTATCGGTAACAAGTGTTACACTGTTAGGCCTACTGTTACGGCTATGTTATTAAAAGTATTGTTGTTATAACAGAAATATGTGTTTTGTATCTTCAGGTTGTAAAACGGAATTTGGAACCAGATTTGGTCCCCGGGCGCTGCACTGCGGCTGGGTTAAATGCCGAGGACACATTTAGTTTTAATGTATGCGAGTACTGAGACAGTAAATAAATATAAATAGAATGATGTTTTTGCGCTTCTGCTTAACAGCGTGTTGTCAGGTGTCTCGGATTCGGAGCGTGTTATGACGGTATTTAAAAAAAAAAAAATCTCTCCGCACCGAATATTCGCTGCTGATTACTACCGAATATCCGGAGCCCGAAAAATGGTATTCGGGACAGCCCTAACAGACACACAGTCGCTGTCACACTGAGAGACACTGGAGGGCAAATCTCCTCCAGCGAAGTCGTAACAACACAGCGGAGAGATAGAGAGGCCGAGAGTTGCTGAGGAAATTTCATATTTTCCAATTAGTCCTCTATCTCGAATGTCAAGCGCTCAGTGAAATACAGTCCAGGCCAAACACTGTGCACCGCTAACAAGAAAATCTGATTGTGATAAATCACATTTTAGAAGCTTGAGCGTCTGTGAAATGTTTCTAGGTCATGCTCTCGTTAACAAGGACACATGTCAAACAATGCAACAATGCAGAGGAGACTGTGTGTTAGGCTAAATGTGCTTCAGCAGTTGGTTTAGATGCATCAAATGTACTTAATGTGGAGACATATAGGCTGTTAGCTGTTTGTGTTGAGCTCAGCCTTTGAATGAGAAAAAAAACTCTTGTTATTTCCTCTCAAATCTCTCCTTTTTCCTTTCCTTACATTCATGATTAGCAGACACGTAAGGAAATGTGCTTCTTATTGAGTCTTTCCATTTACTTTCTGTGCAATAGTGATCCAGAAACGACACAGATCTGTGGTTAACCCAAGCCTAAGAGTTATGTTGTACGTTATGTTGTACATAAAATACATCAGTAAATACGCACTG
>CADEHL010001511.1:986614-1109114 GCA_902827135.1 Harpagifer antarcticus
TCTACTGGGAGTTGTAGTTTTAAAAGACGTTTTCGTATTTCCCATAATAAGAAGTTCATTCAGGGATTCATTTCAGAAATAAAACCAGCTTGAAATGCTATTTTGGTCTGTTACTCCTTTTTGTTTTAGTTACCTTGTAGGTGCTTGTACTGTTAAGTAACTTGAAAAATAACCATAATAACCGACATGAAAAAATATCGTGATATATATTGTCTATCGTGATACTGCTTGAAAAATATCATGATAATATATTTTTCAATATCGCCCACCCCTAACTGCAGTACATCTCTGCTTAAAAGTATGGATAATCCACCAGGAACATTAGACCGATTATTAATATCAACTCAGATTTATCGCGCATTTAATAACCGGATGCCCTCTGTGCACTCAGGTTGAGTAGGGGTCAGAAAAGGTTGAAAGAGCACAAATGATACTAATCCTAATGTGATTGATTCCTACCACCTGTTGTTGCTCTGAAACACACATTTCCAACATTTTGCTCATGTTTCAAGATGTTCTCTGCCGTGACGAAACATATGATCAGGTTTGTCTCTGGGGCAAACTGGCAGTCCTTCTCTTGCATATTAACGTGGAAAAGTGGATTTTCTTTTTTCCAAACAGCAACAGACATCGGATATCCACGGCCGTGCAGAATTGAGATCAGATGTTCCCTCTCCATTACCATAATCCAATCTGCTAGGGAAAACAAATGCCGAGTTGTGAGCGATTTTGTTCGCCCCGCGCTGTGAACCAAGACCAAAAGGCTTGAATTATCAGCGTTAAAAATCTGCTGTGTGTTTCCAGTGTGTGTGTGAGACTGGCTCTTGTTTTCTGACTCCCCTGCCTCGCATTAGTCATCGCTGGGCTCATTCAACGTGGTTTGTCATAGGAATACTAATGCAAATTCAGTACAACACGTTCATCATTTCAGGGGCTCAGGATGTTGCCATAGTGCTGATTCAATGTCTGCAACCTGTGGCAACACCGGATGGCTTATTAGGAAAAAACAGACGAAAGCAATTGAGCTAAGTCTGGCTATGAGATTTTTATCCCACTTAATAAACTGTTCACACACTTGCCGGTTGCTCGCTGACTGATGGAGGTCTTTGTCAGCTCTCAGGATGTCCGACAGAAGCAGATTAGCAGCGTTCAGCATGCGGCTCCATGCTTTATAAAGCTCTTTGTGTGTGCAGTGTGTGAAACGTCTTGCTATTCACAAATATTAAATGAGAGGGACAGCCAGGGCTCATGTGGCGATCCCCTCTCCTCCTTCAGCACAAAGGACTCAGGGATGACATCATCTCTGCACCCCAAAGCAATTCACCAGGACATAATCTGCATTTACACAAATCATCTATTAACTTCCTGGATATAGAATAAAAAGGCACAATACAAAACCACGCATTAATACAAATGTTCAGGGACCTCGTGTTCTGCTACGGCTTTAACCGAAGATATATGTATTTTTGAAAACAACAATTTAGAGTAAACTACTGATTAGGGCTGATCAATTAATGGTACTTCAATCGCAATTACGATTTTGGCTTGCAACGATTATGAAAACAACATAATCGAAATAAAACGATTATTTTCTTTTATTATTCTTTTTTTATTTGGTTTTTCAGTTGAATTATACTTTCAGGGTAATTAACTGTTAAAAACATACTGTTGAAATTTATTTTTTCAATAAATGGATGTTTTCAAAGTAAATGGATAATCGTTTTTAATAATCGTGATATCAATTATTGACCCAAATAATCGAGATTATGATTTTTGCCATAATCGAGCAGCCCTACTACTGAATGTGTATTATTTAGGGAGTTAACAATGGAGTAATGTAGGTCGGGGGGGCTCTACTTTCTGCATGTGCACAAATATGAGTGTTTTCCAGGAGAAACTGTCAGCAAAGTGTGCCAGCTTTTCACTCAGCCTTCATATGTGGTTGCTTGGAGCAGCTTTACACATTTGATATCCAAATATAACAATCTGGAGGGGATCAAATTCACTTTGATGGAGGGTCCTAGAACTGCCAGATGTACTGCTCAACATGGAAAACATACAGTATATATTATCTGCACCACATGTACAAATGCTGTCTGTTGCACATTGCACTATAGTGCATCAGGTATATCTGGCTAAAAGTACTACAGTCTGATACAAGTCATGTCTTGCAAAAAGTCTCACCTTGGTGAAGGTTATAACGTTCTGCATTGCTGTCTCTGAGGCGGCACAGTTCATCTAAGTATTGAAAATCTAATAAACAATAAATATGGGCTAATGCAATATTCAAATCGCATGAGGCCTAATGTAAATTACCAGCAAAAAGTGTGTAAATAAGTTCATTCTGAGGTAAGGAATATGGTGATGTATAGATATCCTGGCCTAGAGATCATATTCTATGGACTTTCTTTGGTACAGATCGTCTTAAAGAGGCCCTTTTATGCTTCTGGGGGTTTTTCCCTTTCTTGTAGTGTCTTAAATACGTTTTTGTGCATGTACTGCGCAAGGAGGACCCAAGTACCCATCAGCAAAAACACGTGGGTTTGCTATCCTGGCTCCAAAATGGTGGAATGAGCTCCCCATTAACATCAGGACAGCAGATAGCTTGCTCATCTTCCGGCACAGACTGAAAACTCATCTCTTTCGTCTCCACTTCGAGCGATAAAATTACTAACAAAGAATTACTAACAAAGCACTTATATACTAATAAAGGACTGGCTTACCTAAAGCCAGTTGAGTAGCACTTGAAATGTTTAGCTCTATGAAACCTGATGTACTTATATGATTCTGTTTTCTTCAAGTTTGTATCTCCTTGGTCGAACGCACTTATTGTAAGTCGCTTTGGATAAAAGCGTCAGCTACATGCAATGAAATGTAATGTAATGTAAATGGTCTAGTGACATCACTCTGTAACACTTCTATTGACTAACACATTGTACATGATAGGCTAAGGGGCGGGACAATTGACTAATCACAACAGAGCCAGCCAGCTAACCAATCAGAGAAAAAAAAGCATGAGAACAATTATGTAAAAACAGATCAAAACCATCCGACATCTTGAGTCTAATCACCATTGTAATATCAGACAAAATAAATCGCAATTAGTTGTTTTTTCCCTATCGAGCAGCCCTAGCTGTTTTTATTCAAGGTTCAAGGCTTTTATTGGTCATAAGTACATCTACAGTGTAGTTATGACGATGAAAATCTTAGGTCACAGGCTGCTCCAACAGTGTTTTGTCCACCCCATTTGTACCAATGAGGATAGTCTGAAAACAGCTCTGTGTAAAATGCGATACAGTTCAACAGCGCCTTAAGGTGGGGTAGGTCATTTTGGAGAAACCAGCTAGAATGCGCTAGAATTTGAAAATACACAGGCGGAAGAAATCTGCCACTTCCTCACAGAGCCCCTCCTCCAACACACACGAACACGCACATGACCAATGAGGGCACAAGATAAGTTTGTGCACAGATGGAAGGCTGACAGGCAGGTAGGCCATCCAGTTACTTTAGCCGGGCCGGCTCAGATGATTGGTCGTGCTTTTTACAGTACTACGGCTTCCACAGATTACATTTTATATGGATTTTTTGTCAAAGCACTTCAGATATTCATTGCTATCGGGATGTTAAGAGCACTCCATGGAATATAACAAGTGTATCTCGAGCCAGTTTCTCAAACTTACCTACCCCACCTTTAAGCAACGTCCCCTAAAATAATCATAAAGTTTAATCAACAGCAGTTAAAAGGGGGGGTTTATTGCAGCACTGTTGCATTAGACTGCATTAGCATGGTGTATTAATAAACTAGTAGTAGTATATATCCTTCAAACACTAATAATATATGTGCAGCTGCTCTCCACAGTACATGCTTGGAGCCTGGTGAGCTTCGAGGCTTCAACTGGCAAAAGCCCTTCATCTGGTCTCATTTAAAATAAAAAGATGAAAGCCTTTCCAACTAATGCTGTGCCTTCTCAGTGGGAGGGCAACAGCGCCGTGATGAAGATGCCGTGTGCATCATTGGATCCGTTTGCAGTCCGTTACATCGGTATCAAACCTGGACGTTAATCCTCCAGGTGCGACAAGAGATTGAGCGGGAGAATGTGGGCCAATCCCCGATTAAAGAAGCGCCGCATGACCGTCAAACTCCACACCGCGGATTTAATCCCTGTCACTTTCATTACCTGCAGGCATAAGCTCGGGGCACAGAGCTCACTGACGGCCTCTAACGAGATAGAAGAGGTAGAAATGCCCACTGAGCCGCTCTCGCTCATTAAATCAAGCACATGGGTGAAGATTAAAATAGCAGAACAAACTCTAAAGGGTGGGGGTGAGGGTAGTAGAGTTAAATAGGTCGAAACAGGAAGTAGGCTTAAGCGAAAATATTTATATTCAGTAAATCTAAATAACGTTGTAATATTCAATAAATTCAAGTAAATGTCATACAGATATTCAGGAAACATTAAGCAATTTCCCACAGATATTTAGTAGATGTTAATCAATTTCAACTAGAGAATTATAAATCAAACTACAGCAGATATCTGGAAAGTCCAACTCATTTTAACTGTTGATTTCATTCAACCTTAATCAAGTTTTTTTTTCTTAAGACTCAATTATACTGTATAACGTGTCACTTTGTTGCCACCATTTTTGGAAGTAACCAATGGTCACATTTTTCTAGGGTGTAAATATTAGGCCTCCACAATAATAAATGATATACAAATCGCAAAATGGACGAATACAATGTTCAGACTGCAGGAAGAACAACATTTGAAAAAAGGTTAAATATGTGTGAAAATGCCATTTATGAATGAACTATTGTGGAGATATCCCGACCTACAAACAGAACAGACTTATTAAACCCATATTTGTCTGGAACAGATGTCCGGCAGTGGCTCGGTCAGTAGAGGCTTGGACTGTGAGCCGTAGGGTCGCCGGTTCAAATCCCCGACCAGACCTAAAATATGGAGTGTGGACTGCTACTTGCAGAGGTCCCAGTTCACCTGCTGCCCAGCTGTGGTGCCCTCGAGCAAGGCACCGGACACCCCCCTTCCCCCCTCACTCCCATTGCTCCCCGGGCGCTGTACAATAGCTGCCCACTGCTCCTAGTACTAGACTCCTGGTATTAGGATGGGTTAAAAGCAGAGAACACATTTCACTGTGTGCTCTGCATGTGTGACCTTTAAAGATGGTTTCATCCATCCCCAATTCTATTCTAATTCAATTCTATAAAAAAACTATGACAATGAGAATTATGATTTAAAATCCATCCAATATCATGAATCATGTCAGCCAAATTGTGCAGCCAGATATAAACTGAACAATCTTGTCCATAAATGATGAAAATATAAGCTGCATGAGAAGATGGATGCAAAAGGAGACGAGCTAGATGTCTGCAAATTGTTGTTTTATTATAATATGGCTGCGTCCCCTCACCCATAACTGGCCGAAGTCACAGCCTGGTTGTGAGGATCACCGCTGGCTGAACAGAAGGACCACTGACACGCATTCAAGACGGAAAGAGGTCAGTCTGAAATAGAGCAGAAGCAACAACACCTCGCAGAATAAATCCCTTCCAGCTCCATGCAGCTGGAGAAGCAGATCTTCCAGAAACCTGAGAAACCTCCTCCAGCTAGAGCCAATCCATGTGAGGGGAATACGCGATAACACTGTTGAATATCGCTATAATGATACATCCCTCATGCACAGAAAACCAGAACTTAAAATCATTCGGGTTGTGTTTATAAAGTAACTAAAGCAGGCACAGCTAGTCGTCCACCACAGCCTGAACCATACTTGCCAGGGCCACAGAAATCACGCGCCGGGGGAGAGGGGGGAGAGAGGGGAGAGGGGGGGTTGCTAGTGGATCGCCGGAGCTGTTAGAACCGTTTGAACCTGTGACCCCCTGATCCGAACACACAACCCACTGCGCCACACGCCTCCCTCATGGAAACCAAACAATGGTGTCGCTGTATTAAAGTCCGAGTGGAAACAGAGTAAATCTGATTTTGTCAGAAATCGGGAGAAATGGGACCCCGGGAGGAAACCGGGAGAGGGCAGGGAAATCGGGAGGGTTGGCAAGTATGACCTGACCATCAGCAACAAACCGACGAAAAGGAGGATTTGGTTGGAGAAAGAAACTGGATGGAAATGCGTCAGCTCCATAAAAGGATGATGTGACTTTGGCTTCATCCGGTGTACAATCCTGTATTTTATAAACAGGCATATATACCACAAAACAGCAATATATTAAAACCAAGAATATTACATTTGTATTGAAGAACAGAGGCCCACTGACACAAACTCAAGATGGAAGGAGATTAGTCTGAAATAAAGCAGAAGATGTTGAATATTGCGATTACTTGCCATAAATATACAGACATTTAGATGTTAAGCCTCTACTGCAGGGGTGTCAAACTCAATTTCATCGCGGGCCACATTAGAATTATGGTTGCACTCAAAGGGCCGGTGGTAACTTTAAGACTAGATAACTATACATAGATAAATATACAATAATGTATTATTTTACACTATTGCCTCTTCATTGGTTATTATCGGATACGGTAATAACTTCATAATTAACTACGCCTGAAAGCAGAAGTCTAGGGAAAATAATTGCAAGTCTCTTCATTGCGCATTTCACAAAATGAGATGCATTGTGGGACATGTAGTTTATGGGCAACGTTCTCATGTAAAGCGGCACATAACATTATAATAAACTCATTATATTCTTTGTAAGCTCTTGCAGGGCCACATAAAATGAAGTGGCGGGCCGGATTTGGCCCCCGGGCCTTGAGTTTGACACCCCTGCTCTACTGCTTTCAGTTTACTGCTCAAATACAACGAATATTATTGTTGAAGTAAATTGTTTCCAACATCCTTTAATTGAACAGAAAACAAAACAATAACAAGATCAAAAAGGGTTTTCTATGTAATGACTCTTTAAACAGCAAATAAAACATTCTTTGGTGATGCGTTTGTTGACAACAGATGAAATGGTTTTCTCCTGCAGCCCTGCTCCCAAACGTCCCTCCTGAACTGAGATGAACCCAGATCTTTAAAATTGAACTCCAGCTTTACCTGCACCACTTTGGATGTTGTGGTGCCATTATGAATTCAACATGCCTCGTTGTTGTGTGTAGATTCTTAAATCTGGGCCTTCCTCTCGGTACCATGTATTAAATATGAAGTCATGAAGCCAATGTAATCCCTCTATAAATTAATTTCCTTTCCCCACAGAGAGAAATGCATCTTATTTAAACTAATCTAGAGGCAAATTACTTTTCAGGTCACTCAAGGATGCAGAAATGAACTCAACTTACAAGCAGTGGGATGAAATAAATTGGGTAAAAACAGCAATCAGAGCTTGTATACTAAACATGGAAACTTGTTGTTAACGGTGATAAGAAATAGCATTTATGACCAAACTAAAATATAGTCTTAGTGTTTAAAATGATGTTACTTCCAAAGTCTTTTAATGTAAGAATACGTAGCAAATGACGTACTTAAATGAACTTATTCAAGCTGCATTTGTTTGGCTGATGTGGTGATAAACTGAATATGTGGGGTATTGGAAGGTCTGTTGAACAATGAAAGATATTGAAGTTATCTTTTCTGGTTTTTTTTTTTTTTTTTTTTTTTTTTTTGGAATCATCAATTTTTAGAGCTGCAAATGCAACTTAAGACTTATTTCATATAGATTAACATGCCAATTGTTTCCTTAACCAATTGATGAATTGTGTTGTTTACGTGTTTAAACATTTTTTAGAAGGACTTTTTTGTGATTTAAAATGGATTCAGCTCCCATGCATTTAATATCAATTTCACCATTTCACACATCCATGTTACTATGGACTATACCAATATCAGAATATCTGCATTTTGTTGTCTCTAAACTTATACTGTAATAAAGCTCAACGAACCCACCCATCATCCAACCTTAACGTCGTTATCCTTTGCATTAATCTATGCTTCACATTCAATTAATCGACTCTAAGTAAAAGGTATTATTCGTGTCTTCTATTCAGACTAATCAGGCGTATTTAATTCATCTCTCACAGAGCTAGAAATGACCCTAAGATACTTTGCATTCCTTCACAGCTCGTGGAATTTGACATACACCCCCTCCCTCACCCTGTCATCTGACTTTGTGTCATGAATCCATCCATCCATCCCGTCACTCTCTCACAGACGCTGCCGACAGGTCATTGAACTTGGATTCCCAGACTCTGCTCCCCCCCCCCCCCCAGCTGTTCACAGGGAGAGGGAAGGATCATGGACGCCCCAGGCCTTTTCAGAGCCAGAGAAAAGAGTCTGTCTCTCAGCGGAAGCAGGAGAAGCTCTCTGGACAATAGTTATATTCTGCTGGAGGACTGTGAGGACGCATGAAGGGACGGCAGAAATGCTGAATACCCCGCCAAATAGCAAAAAAAGGGCGGTAATGAAATATCCCCTCAAGTTAAGCATAAACAGAAGAAGCATTCATAGTGGTTCAGGATCCGTAGTCATAAAGCATCCTCATCCGAAAGCCCAAAATTGCTTTTTGATGCCTGAATTCGCAGAGACAATTAGAAAATTAAGTAATGAAAGTCCTAACTTTAAAGAGTGTGTAAGTGCTTATGATATTTTAAGTACATTTTGCTGATACTGTAATACTATTTCCTAAGCTCTGCCTCCAAGCACGTTATATGGTATAATGTTTGGTTAAAAATGTTTTTTCTTACCTTAAAAAGTCTTTAAAAAATGTCTGAAAATCGACTCTTTCTCCCATTCTGCAAATTTCCAGGTTCATATCAGTATGTAGTGTCTCTCCTGGGACATGTCTCCATGCTTTAATGTTCAAAAAGCTCTTTATTGTCTCATAGTGCCTGTGCTGCAGCACCTCTTTGCACCCTCTGTCTGAAACCAGAGCCCAGTCTGCTCTGATTGGTTAGCTGGACGGCTCTGTTGTGATTGGTCAGCCACGATGTCCCACGATCACGTACAATGTGTTGGAGCGCTAGCCAATAGAAGCGCACGCACGCTTTACTTAGTGATGTCACTTTTTTTTACTGAAGTAAACAAAGGAGTCCAATGTTCAACACACGACAGTGTAAACCCCAAAAAGCATAATAGAAGTTGACTTGACTGTAATGGCGCATTTCCACTGCAGGGCCTCGCGCGGCTTAGTACGGTATGGCTAGGCCTCGTTAGGCCAGGCTCACTTTATGCTGCGTTTCCATTACAGTTTAGGAACTGGGGCAGTAACTATAGTAACGCAGTGTAGGCAGAGCCGTGACGTCATCTTCAATGCGAACCACAAAATCAACATCAGCCGTTAGCTGTTAGCACTCAAGCTCACAGCTCCTCAGATCTGTTCAGAAACTAGACAAAGGTTAAACAAGTACAAACCACAGACTGCCTGTGTCATGGCGAATACAGTCGCTGGTTTATTTATGTCTGTAGGCCGTTGTTGTGAGTGTGGACGGTCGGAGCATATATAACGTTAGCTTAGCCAATCTCCATTCAGAAAACACGCATTTTAAAAAGGTGTTTCGCCTGCCGTCTGTCTGCAGATTTGTCAAAGCATTAATTCATAGTTTTTACTAACCGGTATCAGTATGTTGTTACTTCGGCATCATTTTTGAAACGTGTATTACAATTAAATCACGGTCAAATATGTTCATTTTGTTGTAGTTGCCAGCGATTCTCTCACTAGTTAGCGTACTCAGCCCGGTTGTTGGCCCGGAAAGAACCTGGATTTTGGAGATCCAGAAAAACTGTGAAAAAGTACCCGCTAGCCGGAACTACGCCTAGTGGAAACGCAACCAAAAACGGGCCGGACACGGCACGCTTAAACCGCGCTGTAGTGGAAATGCGCCATTAGAAGGCCTAGATCGCTAGCTGTAGCATAAGTGTTAGCCAGTTGGCTAGCAAGGCAGCTCGTTTCAGTAATGCAGGCGATCAGGAAATAACTAGGCTACTAAACTCAGCTGCTTTATTTCAGAAACACAAAGGTGGCGGCCGGCTGGGAGAACTTGGTGGGTGGTAGTGACTCCGGCTGTTTAGCTCAGATCTCCACAGAAACAACGGAGAACATGTCAATATGAAACAAAAATGTGTACATCATGTTTAGCCAAATTACTATTTCTAGAACTGCCCCGCGAGGGAAGCAACGTTTATACAACTAGTCCACTTATCGCGCATATCCCTAATTGCTATGCCTCAACATTATCCTGCAGCAGTGTGTGAGTCCGACCTCAAATTAACATGTCAGTGGGGAGAAAACAGCTCAAACGTTGCGTGTTGCCACTGTTGAGCAAACACAAACACTTGAGTTCCTGCGGCCGTGTAATCATCACAGACCACTTTCTCAAAAGCAGATGTGGAGCGCATCAGTGCCTGCAATCTCACATCTGTCTGGGACGTAGTATCCATAGAGAGTAAACAGAGAATACACACAGTTTGGTCAAGAGATCTGAACATGACTGGTTATTTATCAAATGCTTAAACATCCGAATTAAAGGGAGAGAAGAAGAACCTTACTGTCAACCTTTTAGCTGTGTCCTGGTCAGAGTAACTGCTAAATCAATGAAACTGGAGCCAACGAATGGATACGCCTGAAACATGAGATATTTCACACGTGTGGGAAGCAGAGTGCCAATTGTCGTAGAGAAAGGCAACATTTTTCCTGTAATCTGGGCCTGCCGCTTCCTTCCAGTCATCCACCTCCAGGGACGTTACATAACGCAACACAGCGCTGCTTTTAGCCACACAAAGGAAAGCATTTGAATGCTTCATGAAAAACAAGTTACAGGCTTCATTGGCTGCAAGAACATGCGTGTACTCAATCTCTTTCAGCGCCTCTTCTAGTCATTTAAACATCCTGGGCAGCAGATAAAAGAAACATAAAGTGCCGAACACGGAGCGTATAAAAAGCATCTGTAAAGCCAGGGAGAAAGGGTACAGTCGTTTCATTCCACATGCACAGCTTCAGAGTGATAAGAGATAACTTTATCGACCCATTCAGGGGGAAAAAGGGAAACAGTGAGGCGCCTCAGAGCTTTATATAATGAGGTGGGTTATTCTGCAGCCTGTAGCCTCGCTGCTTAGCATATGAAACACAGGAGGAGAAGGTTAGTGCACTCAGCACTTCCTGAGAAGGGCCTTTCTGCAGCCCAGATGGCCGTCATTAAGGTGCCGCTGCCAAGTCTGGAAGTCTTTGATTTATTTGGGAGCAGAGATTTTATCACACACACACACACACACACACAATGTTGCATGTACTTGAGTATCATTTTTGGGTATACTCTATTTTATGCCATACTTCTACTCTTCAAAATGTCTGGAGCACATGTTGAACTGTTTTCATTTGACAGGCGTTTACTTTTCAGATTTACGATAAAGACATAGCATGAGGTTATAAAATAAAACGCATAGTTGAATGTATCGTAAGCCCCTTGCTATAAAACATGGTCTAGATGAGGCTGCTTGTCATGTTTCAGATGAGTTGTTGGTTTCCTTTGTTAACTCAAAACCCAATGTCACATGAGAGTACTGTTTCCCCATGTATCATCTCATGACCCCTCAGACCAACCTTATGTCCCTTTATTGTGGCTCAACTACTACATAAAGCTACCGATTCTATAAAGTAGTTGAAACTTGCTCTGGCTCAACTAGCTTGAAGGACCCCTATTATGCTTTTTGGGGTTTTCCCTTTCCTGTAGTGTGTTCTATAGGTTTTAGTGCATGTAAATGGTCTGCAAAGGCTAAAATCCCTGTGTTACATCCCGCGCACTCCCCCGCCTGAAACACCTCCATTGGACTCCTTTGTTTCCTCCTCCTTCACTTCCAAAATATAGTGACATAGTAAGTGATAAGGGGCGGCACATCTCTAAGGACTTTCTACTGGTTCTCATATATAAATAAAGCGAATATGTTTACATCGTGGTATTCCTGCTCACTTTATACTTCAGTAAAGTCACTTCTTCAGACTCCGAGTCCTCAGGTCTTCCCCTCTTGACTCGGTGGGAGCAGAGGACCAGGTTTAGATGTGGGTGTAGAAGATTCCTGCCTTATTTATGTAACATTTGCTGCACAGCGGTCAGGGCTTTGGTGCAGGCTGTGTGGGATAACCTTCACTTCCCTCTGATCCAATGATTAGTGACACCGTTTAAACCTGAGCTGATACATCAATTAATTAGTCGATGACAGAAGTGATTGCCAATTCATCGTTTAGGTGATCTCATAGACACAAATCCTTAAGTCACATTAGTTTCAGCTCCTACATTGATGCTGTTCTTGTTTAATGTGCAATTAAACAGGATATTTTGGAGGGTTAAAATTGTATTTAATAGACAAGATAATTACCTGATTAATCAATAATGGAAAATCATTACTTGGAGCTCTAGTAGTTTGAACTGCATCCTTTGGTCAGGAGATCTTTTATAAGGAGAAAACAATTCACAGAATCATCTCCATCCATAGCTTTAATTATTCTGGATTGGGACTATGTTTTTTTAAGTAGGCTGCAATGATATAACCTACTTGACACTATCTTAACTGTCAAATGCACAGGGATAAGAAAAAAAAAAGCTATAGCAGCACAAGAGGAAAAGCTAAGAAAACTCAACACAATGTGAGACTGAACAGACTCTGATTTCATGCTGTCCCCATGTGACAAGCATTGCTCATCATCATGCGAGCAATGACTGACATGGAGGCTGAGAAATAACTCGCAAATCCTTCTGACTGTTCCAAAATTGTGATCCAGACACCATTTATTGGATCGATGTATACAAATCCCACTGAGATTTAAATCCAAAATGCAACATAAGAGATAAGACGAATGCAAAAACAAAGAAAATGCACTTGCTTCAAATGTCTCGGATAAATAATGTGAATAAACCCAGAAGAAATACTAGAACATCGCACCACAGTCTTGCATGGGAATCACTGGTTGCGTCCAACAGTTAAAACGTGGATTGAGAGTTTTGTCCTTACCTAAACCGGGGGGAATCCTTAATGCATTCTTCAAAATCCACCGTCATCTTGGGCTGGATGGTGAGGTTTGAACACGGTTAAAATGTGGGTTTCATGTCCCGGGTGTTGAGGAAAGTAGAGATGTTTAGTATCCGATACAGCGATGCGATCCTCCCGCCTGTTAGTGCTCCTGTTGCGGATCAGTCTCTCTCTGAAGAGCCAGAGCTGGAGCACCAGCACTGGACCCTGTGCTGCCTTCATGGACTCCTGCTAACCTCGGATTTATAAGCTGCCACGTCCGAGTTGTAGTTGTTGCCCGTAAAATGATATTTCAAGGTTCAAGGAGGTTCAAGGCTTTTATTGTCATTTGTGCGTAGCTACAGTGTGTAGATAATGAACATCTTAGGTCACAGGCTCCTCCAACAGTGCAACACAATAAAACAGATAATCGTGCAATTAAATAAAAATAAAATAGAATATAATAGAAATTGTGCAAAATAATCTAGTAATTGGAATATTAACATATATATTTTTGCTTTTATTTATTGTTTATAAGGGCACTATTATGCTTTGTGTCGTTGTCCCTTTCCTGTAGTATGTTATACAGGTTTTTGTGCATGTGAACGGTCTGCAAAGGCTTAAATGTTAACTTACTTACTTAAATATTTAGACATATTGGACACGAGTTCAACATCTGATGACATATGTTTGTAGGAGTACTGTGCTTTTCTTCTTTCCTTCCCAATGAATCATCTCATGACCCCTCACCTTGGGGTCTCGACTAATACATACAACTACTTTACTGTATGTTAAGTAATTAAAGGGGACTTATAAAGCCTTTCCTGTCGTGTGTTATAGGTTGTTGTGAATGTAAATGGTCTGCAAAGGCAAAAATCCCTGCGTTCCCTCCAGACGGAGTTTCTCTCCCACACACTTGAGTTTATTTCTATAAAATATCAATAATTTCTTATGACTAAAATCTCAAATTTCCCTTCAAATGTGAACCTAAAAATGAGCTTAATAGGGCTCCTTTAAAGTGGGTTCCAACTAAATGTTACACATACTCAAGTCATTTCCTAAGTATAATTGTAAGGTACTTGTACTTTACCTGAGTATTTCAATTTCATGCTACTTTATAGGCCACTTTTTCAATTTCAAATATGATTTATTATGTATTATTCATAATAAAACAGCTTTGATCCATGGCTTAAATTCACAAGGTACTGCAACATTAAACTTATGAACACATTGATGCATCGACAAATATAATTAAACTATAAACACATTTGCATACATTGACTTTATGTTCGGATGTAAAATAATGTTTTTACCTGAGGGAGTACTGCACTTTTACTTGAAAGCATACTACAAATATCTTAGCACTTCATCCACCACTGATATAACACAATAAAAGCAGGCCTTCACTATTTGGAAATACACTATTTGGAAATACATGCATTTCACAATGATGTTTATTATGTTATTGTATTATATATAAGGACGCATTCATGCATCAATGTCATGTTATAGCTGGAAACAATACGGCTCTATTAACTTCCTTTATACATATACTTTGATATGATTTTTGCTAATGTTATGATGTAAACAGCATTTTATGTTGTAGAAGATTGAGGTAAAGGGGTAATTTAACTAGTTTGACAACATTTCATTATATAATCTTTGAAGTACAGATGTCAAATACATTTAGTAGAGAAATCAAACATTTAGTGGTATAAAGTACATTTAAAGCAACATGTTTTCAATTAAATAGAGTAGAAGTAGCTCACGATTGTATGTCTTTGTTACTTTTCACCATTGATCATAGCGAAAATCGTGCTGTTTTGCATTCAATTCGTTGAAGTTGTAACATTTCCGACAGTACTTGAACGCACCAGATGCTCAACCCTCTGCATGAGAATGAGTAGAATGCTGACGTCACGTTCCGTCTCATTTGAATGAATACAACGTGTTCAATAATCTCATATCCTTTGAGCCTGTTATGACATTCAGTCCTTTGTCTTTGTATTGTAACGCCATCAAATAACCCTTTAAATGTACAGGTAAAAGCAGAAAGTAAACCTCATGGTCCTTTTTTTTGTTGTGAAGATATTCAGGTCACTTTTATTCTGTAATTGTTTGCAATTTTGATCATAAAAGACCCAAAATAATGTGCTTTTTTTTAGGCAACATATTCATTAGGGGAAGTGTGATTCGGTATTGTACACTCTCTGGTGTGTTATTATCTTAAGCAATGAATAAGCAAACACCCACAATGGCTTCAGTTTCTTCTTTTCAGAGATGCTTCCTACAGCCAGATTCACACCTCTAATACACTATGGTGTCAGCTTGTTTTTACTGCTTTGCAAGCTGTGCAAATCTATTTAATGTCAATATCTGACTCAGTGAAACTAATTGGTTTCTGAAACACTTAAAAGAGACCTCTAACACATCCGAGTGTTGCTATACCTATTTACTTTCCCATGCTGCTGCATGAGGGTATCTTAAGTGCATCCACTTCCCCAGCAAGGCTATTATTAATTTACAGGAAATGGGAAAGCATCGAGTAATACGCCTGCTTGGGATTTCACTGCATGTTTTCATAGAGCACCATTGTTCCTTCAGATCCTGTCTTTGCGGATCAGGCCATGAACAGAAATGATTTCACTCTTTTTCAGTGGAGGTGTCTTGACTTTTAATCACCATCGGACAATGACACAATTAAATCTCAGAGGAAATACATTTTCAGCCATGCAACAGATGGTTGGTCCACCACTTTCACCTTCCATTGGATGGATTGTCATAAAATGCGCCTAGACTACTGCAACTCCCTCCTGGCTGGTATACCCGCATGTGCCATCCGACCCCTGCAGCTCATCCAGAATGCAGCGGCTCGTCTGGTCTTCAACCTTCCTAAATGTTCCCACACCACTCCGCTCCTCCGCTCCCTTCACTGGCTCCCAGTAACTGCTAGAATCCACTTCAAGACACTGGTACTTGCATACCATGCTGCGAATGGATCTACATCCAGGACATGGTTAAACTGTACACCCCAGCACGTGCACTCCGCTCTGCATCAGCCAAACGACTCGCTGCACCCTCGCTGCGAGGGGGACCCAAGTTCCCATCAGCAAAAACACGTGGGTTTGCTATCCTGGCTCCAAAATGGTGGAATGAGCTCCCCATTGACATCAGGACAGCAGAAAGCCTGCACATCTTCCGGCGCAGACTGAAAACTCATCTCTTTCGACTCCACTTCGAGCGATAGAATTACTAACAAAGCACTTATATACTAATAAAGGACTGGCTTATCTATAGCCAGCTGAGTAGCACTTGAAATGTTTGTCTCTATGATACCTGATGTACTTTATGATTCTGTTTTCTTCAAGGTTGTGTCTTCCTGGTCGAATGTACTTATTGTAAGTCGCTTTGGATAAAAGCGTCAGCTAAATGCAATGTAATGTAATTTAATGTAAAAGATATAGGCTACAGAGTTCCCAGAGGATGTATCGACTTTGGTGATCCCTTTATTTTCCTCTTGCATCATCAAAAGGTGGCCATTTGAAGTTGTCAAAAATGTCAGAACACATATTAAATAGATTGCAATGAAATTAGTACGGACAAAATGTATTTTGCCTTCTGGATGAATCTTAATAACTTAGATGATCTGATCGACGATCCAGACGTCTTCAACAAAAAACCCATGGTGCTTCAATACAGCAGCTCTATTTCTCTTCCCTGCATTTGGGACACAACACTAGGACCATGTTTAGGCTCCACTAACCATCCCCCCTTTTCCTCATTGCCTCACTCCCAGTTCCTTTCACTAATCTGAGATCAAAGCACCCACTGCTTCTTTGTGAAGGTGTTGAGTCAGCAGTTGGATGATCTGAAATGCACACTAGTGAAACTTCAGAGCAAACTTAGTCAATATAACCTATAAGGTTGTTATTAAAGCAGGAGCAGCAGCCCATGAACATATAGATACAGATATAAAATGGTACCTGTATTCATCGAGCGAGTATGTTGATTACATTGCCATGCAACTGGATGAAAACAAACATTTGGTGTGAATGAATAAACAACCGAAGAGAAAACAAAATCGTCAGACAAATAAAAGGGAAACCAACATTGTGTTCCTGATTGTGTTCCTTGCAGACAGTCAGGCTTCTTGTTTCCAGTCTTTTTGCTAAGCTAAACTAGCCTGTTGCTAAAAATAGTCAGATATTGTGGTGTCAACTTACTGGGCTGAATATCAGCCAGGCAGACACAAGTGTATTTCTCAAGATTTCTTTAAGGGAATCTGGGTTTTTTGAGGCAGATTCTTCATCGTATTATGAACAGATTGAAGGTACTTGACAGCAAGATGATTTACAGAGGAGACTGCCTAGCTATCATATTAGTAATGGACCGTTCAACTCCGGCTGCTTTCGTGTAATTTAATAGGAGCAGGGATGATTCTCTTCTGCCTTTGTGCAGGAAAAAGAGTGGACTGGAGCTGTCGACTCTCATTTTGCAGGCCCTCTGATGGCAGACACATGCACTGCTGCAGTGTGAAATCACTGGGAGAGATGTGTGGGTCTCTGGGAGGGTGACCTACTTTTTCTCCCCTCTTTGGTCTGCTGGAGAGAGAGCTGCGAGTCGCACTGCTGAGCACACAGCTTGTAATGTTATCCCTTCTGACTGCAGGTGCACGGCTCTACAAGACACCACCGATGAGGCATGTACAGATGCTGCATGAATAGTCTTCTCAGCAGCGACCTATTTCAAGTGTTATGTATTCCCATGTCTTTTTTAAATGAATTTGAATCTTACTAAAGTGTTGTTGCACTGTGTGTGTGTGTGTGTGTGTGTGTGTGTGTGTGTGTGTGTGTGTGTGTGTGTGTGTGTGTATGTGTGTGTGTTGAAGACATTCTGGCATTGTTATAGTAGTATTTATATAATATTATGTATGCGTTTGACAATTCTTAAGATTTTTAAAGAAATTGGCTGACAAAGAAACGTGCTTATTTGCTTTCGTGCTGAGAGTTAGATGAGAGGCTTGACACCACAATATCTGTGCAGTATTTATGAAACTATCATCAGCAGCTGGTTAGCTTAGCATACACAACTGGAAACAGGTGGAAAAGAGTCAGGCGCTCTCTAAATGTGATAGTATACCTACTGATCCCTCTAAATCTCACAAATAATTTTGCTCACACAACAATTTGCACTTTTTTGGAGGGGTTATGCTGAATTATATATTGGCTCGTACATATTGCCACAAAATCAGAGGAGCCTCTAGAAAGTTACTCGACGCAAGAGATAGAGAGATAGTAAGTGTAATTGTACAATGAGAATAAAAGTAAAACAAGGCCTGGTACCTGCTCATACCTCGAGGACTATTGCACCCAGTGACAGGGGTTACCAGTAGACATAGCTGTTCCCATGCACATACTGTATGTTGGGAACCACTTCAGCAAAGGATACTGCATGTCGTGAAAATAGAGCTCATTTTAATAAATAATATTCTTAATTTGCATACTGGGTCATATTCAAAAGCCACTGACACATGACCTTCGTGAGTTTGAAACCCCCGTTACCAGAAGCTGTTTGCAGTCATGCTTACATCACTGCTGACTTATTTAGCATCCCCGCCAATGCACATTAGCCCGTGTTGCTAATGTCTCAGGCAAAGTGCTTCTGTGCCGCTCTAAGCATCGCTCCTGGTGCTAAAACAACTTCAGCATCAGTTCACCTGCATCAGCTAAATAACTTGAAGGTGGAAGGAGAGGGTTTCTTGCTTTTAATACAGCTATATGTTTTCAAGGTTCTCTAATAGGCCTAAGTAGATGATGTGTGTATTGCCAACAGAACAAATCTGTTAAACACAACAAAAGAAAGTAGAATTTCAATTAAATCATTTAAAAGTAATATACCTTTGAACAGAGCTAAGTTAGTTGTCCCCTTTGATTACAGCTAAGCTAAGTGGCTAAGCAGCTAGCATCACATTTAGCATACAGATACGAGTGGTACTGATCTTCTTCCCGTATTTTCCAAAAAGGAAAAACACCTCTTTAAAGTATGGTTTTAAATAAGTACAGGTAATACATTGAAAGCCTTCACATGTGGAATTAATACACAACAAATTATGTTTTTCTGAACCACTCCTTAGCGCCTTATCAGGTCACTTAGCATGTCAATCTTTAAAAACACACTGTGCTAAACAGTCTCTTGAGCAGCGAGTCATTATGAGTTTTGACCTTGGCTCCGTTGTGTGTTAATCGTGTTAGGGTAAGCTTAATTGCTTAAGGAATTGCAGGATTTACAGCCCAGAGCCTGTCAGCGTTGGCCCAGCTCCATATCCACTCTGCAGTATGTTGTTCCTGTCAGTGATTCCTTTGAGGAAACTGTGACAGGATCCCATTCAGAGTGGATGGGGTGAGTCCTGGGTCAAAGCTGGAACAGAGACATGGGAACTTAATTTTGAGGAAGTCTGTTTCACTGTGTCAGTAGTATCAAATATTCAGATGCCCAAAGGCAATCCGAATCCTTGCCACCAGGTGTAGTAAAAGTAAGGCAGTAACTCAAACATGTCATTATTTGGTTGAAAACATTACAAAAGAATAATGTGGCCAAAAAATTGCCTTTTATAAAAAGTGTTGCTTTATTGTGCTGATTTACTTTTGAATTATAGGCTACAAGAAGATCGATGCCACTCTCATGTCTGTCATTTAATATAAAACCACAGCCAGGAGACAATAAGCTTAGTTTAGCATAATAATGACTGGACTTTCACTCTCTACTCTGTTCAAAGGTTAATTTAAAAGTGTCCCTTATATATTCACACAAAAAACAAAAACGACAAAAACCATGCTTTATATATTGATGACTAAATCAAACCAAGCGTTTCTATCATCTGAATATTAAAGGTCTCATGTCATGCTTTTCCGGTTATTACCCGTCCCCTTGTGTGTTATGAAGGTTTGTATGCATGTAAACGGTCTGCAGAGTCAAAACCCTCAAAGTACGCCCTGTAGCGAGTAAAACTCTAACACAGAAAATACCTCCCCAAAACACCTCGTTGCACATGTCATTGTCCATTTGATTCTTCCGGGTACGCATGATGTCATCCGTACCCGGAACGAAATGGACCAATCCGTGGATCCGTTACGTTACGTCCTCGGAGCCGTTACGTTAAGCCCCCGCTGATTGGTCCAAATTGACCAATCCACGGACTTCCTCACACACTCAGTGCAGGCAGCTCTGCTGATTTCTCCTCCCTGGCTGCAGGCTGATAACAGACAGTTGGGATCGCGGCGAAATTCTCTCTGCAGACCCATTCTCTCTGCAGACCCATTCTCTCTGCAGACCCATTCTCTCTGCAGACCCATTCTCTCTGCAGACCCATTCTCACAGCGTTTATCAACCTTTTTCTTACTCAATATCAAGCCACACTTATTATGTTTACTTCGGCTGTGACTTTGTGTGTGCTCAGGATGAGTTTGGCTGTGTTTCGCTGTGTATCACTAAACAAGGAAATCACACCTCCACGGAGCTCAGCGCGATTCACAACGTCCCGACTGGTCCCGACCAATCAGAGCACACTGGGCTCACAGGGAGGGGGGGCAAGAGCTGTAACGAGCCGTTTAGTGGAGAGAGTGAATACTGCTGAATATACATACTTTACAGAGATGCTGTATGCGAAACCAATGTGAGTTTGGAAAATTGCACAGTATAATTCTATTCTAGTAGACCTCAACAATGGAATTATGATTAGTGGAAATGGCCATGACATGGGACCTTTAAGTAAACAGAGGAACAAGCTAAGCTAAGCAGTTAGCCTGCACCCCTCCACCCTTTGTCTTTTAAACTGTGTCGTAGCATTACAGATTTTTAACAATTTAGCAGTTTTTAATAGTGCAAATAACTCCTAAGTTGTGGTTGTCTAAGTAAAGATCAACCAGCAGCAAACAAGGAACTGTGAGTGCTTTATTGTGTCCACTTGGTTCTACACACCAATCAGTGTCATTTTTGTTCATTTCAGAAATGTTCTGGCAGATTAAGGTGAACATTGGTTGTATCCTGTGCATTGTTAAGGGGGGAAAGTAGGGCAAGATGAGCTGGAGGCTTGTCAAGTACCCGCCCACTGAATCATAACACAGGCCGATAGTATTACAATCAAACCCAAATTGATAAGCAGAGAAAAATGTTGCTTTATTTACTGTATTATCAGGGATCACATGAATATATCGTAGTTTTTGTTGCATTTTCTCATTTTTCTTGCATCAAATCTAGTTATGATTAAAAGACGTCCAATCCAACACATGATTGATTTTGAACATGAAAGGATGAATTTAGATGACCAGAAACATCAGATGTGAGTGTCTGACTGAAGCTCCTCTCTCGAGTTCGGACGGACGAGATCCTGAGAGAAATGAGACGGAGGATGCTGTTGCTAGGCGACGGCTGTGGGAGGCGGGATGAGGAGGAATTTAAAGGAGTCTCAGACATCTGTGTTGCCTCAAATACTTCATTTGGTCGAGGTTCACCTACTGTCTACTACTGTATCTCCACCCACACCATGTCATATGTAACAAAGCTGCTGTGAACAGTGATTTTCTATGCAAAAAAACATTCCCTTAAAACCCAAAGCAAACAACATCCCTGATATAAGAAACAGAAAAAGCACTAGACGTGAGGTTTTGGTCAGTTTATGTTTGGGACACAATGCTGCCCTCATGTGGTCATTTCTGACAGTCCAAGTCAACCCTTCTTGATGTCAGGAGCTCAAGTTGCACGCTTCTTTCTTTTTCTTGTGTTTAACTCTGTAAAATAGACAAAAAGCAGATATTTCAGCTATAAAAAATGCATCGACTCTTAAATCAATGGGTCATGTAACTAAAAGTTGATGACTTACTGACTGAAGCACTGCTGGTTTCACTGTGAAGAGCAGCTTCTTCCTCTGTTGTGACGGCAGCCTTTGAAGCCCGTAACAGATATTTAGGTACATGCTGAGAAAAAAGAAGAAAAGATAGAATGTGTAATTAAAATTAAAGTTATGTAAGGTTGCCTCTGACAGATGATAAGCAAATGTATAAATCAACCCCTATTTCATCAACTGAATTGTGTGTTAGTACAGTTAGTATTTGAGGTTACAGGAAATGATGATGAACTTCAGTTAAATAATTCAATGTTAACAATGAACTGCCTCTTAGCATTGTATCTCTATTTTTCTTTTCAGAATCATATGACTGCCTGTAAGTAAATCACTGAAACACCACTGAGAAAAGGCTCTGGAGATATTCAGAGTGGAGCCTCTGTGTTTTGAGCTCATGCTGTCTGATAGGTATACAGATGTGTCTCTCTTGCTCTCTGTGAAATGTTGTGCTGACCCAGGAGGTTTGTTGCAGAGGAAGAGGATCGGCTCTGCTCTGGATCCTGTCGCTGTGTCGTCGTTCAGTGGAGCTGCTGGGGCGATTTATGGTGGACGGCCGAAGACGACTGCTGGTCGATTCATCTGCTTCAGCTAGGAGGTCTGTTAGCTCTCCATCACTGATCTCCCCCTCCACCACGGAGCCCTCTGCACAGGGACAATTTCACAAGAGACAACATGTATTGTGCAAATCTTTGAAATACTATACTTCCCGTAAAACTTTTCTTTAGCACTTTTATGTGGATCTTTTCCTATGTCATGTGGATTCACTAATCCACCACTACCACTATTATTATTATTATTATTATTATTATTATTATTATTTATAACACCCTAAATGCTTGGTGTAAAGACAACACTGGCTTTGATTGTATCATTATTTCAGTATTTACACATATTTCAGCTTTGTCTGAACATTTCAATCTCCTGGAAATGTCGCCCCGTAAAAGCATATGCGAATTGAATTCACAGCTTGTACCTGTATGTTGAGGAGTGACCGTGCACTCAGCACAAATCCAGTCGCCTGCATGAACTGTGTTTAAACGTGGCGTCAAGCAGTCCATATGATACCTGGAACAATAAGTACAACCACAGAGGACTGGATTAGCATCTTGTGTAGCAACAAAGCTTTGAATAACTGAAGTCGCTAAGCCTCATTACTTTGACTCATTTCAGATAAAAGAGTCCATGCTAAATGGAGGTCTGTGATATTTAATAAAGACAATTAAAAATCTCTCTCTGTACCACCATTTGCCCTCTAGCAGCAAAACAGGTGCAGGGTTTCCCACACATAGACTATACTTGGGTGGGCCGCCCAGGTATATTGACGGCCGCCCAAGTATATTTCGCGTCCCATTTAGTTTTTTGGTTTTTTTATTCGTCCGCGATCACGACGCCATCTGCGATCGATTAACTTTTGGAAAATGATCCCTCGCTCTACGCCTCCTGTACCCAGTCCCGGACTGGTCATCGGGAGGACCGGGGGGTTTCCCGATGGCATGAGCTGCTAAGTGGCCTGCCTCACACAGGGTGATTGGCTGTCTACATGATGTGGCCTGCCGACATGGCCACTGTCATACAGATCATAAATCAAAGCCCTTGATTGGTCTCTGTGTGTCATTCAAGCTCGGGATAACCTCAGCTCAGGTGAGGTAAAGGACTCTCTGAGTGTTTAGATAGTTAACTTAGTCTAAGTTCTCAGTGGGTCTCAAACAGTTTGGTCACCATTTATGTAAACACATATTTCCATTTGAGAGGGTAGTGATTAGTAAAATATGCACGAATAAATAAATAAAAAGTTAACTAGGTGAAAAAAGGTAAGATACACTTTTAAAACGTGTTGAGAGCTAAAACTAGTCTTTGCTGCTACCTCAAAGAGGAGCAGGGGGAGAGGAGGGAGACAGGAGAGGCTGATTCAGGAGCCCAGACACACTCACAACTATAAATGAACCAAAAATAAATAAATAAACAAGTTTCAGTGTTTTTTCATATTGGAAATGGTATGTTATTGGTTATGGCCATGATTTTATGATTATTGAAATGTATACAGTTCTGTTTCATATAGGTGTTTCCATAGATCTAGTCTCTTTATTTTCCCCTCAAAGTGCACCAGATTGATGCATTTAACTCCAAAATAAAATCTTACCAGGGGAGCATGCCCCCGGACCCCCCTAGAGGATTTGAGGTCCACTCCCACTTACCATTTTTCTTTTTAAATAGTAACCCTTTCCATATGTTTGTTTGTGGGTAGTATATTTAAACGATAGGGCTATCACTATGGGCCCTGCCTGTACCTGTTCACTCTGCCATCACGTGAAGGGTCTGCTAACAAGCGACCAACAGAAAGGTTCATGTTAATGTTGTTGCACGTGACCTCAACCCCGCCCCCCCCCCCCCCCCCCCCCCCCAAGTATATTTCAGATCTCTGGGAAACACTGAGGCGGACTAAATACCATTTAACCATGCCCAAGTGACAATTGCTGGAAGTGCCCAAAACAAATGTGTGAAGTGTTAACAAATAATGATAAGAGTAAAAGAATAAACTGGTACTAAATTAGCATGTTGGCTCTTACAACATGTATTTAAAGTTTGTGGGTGTTTTGATGGTAAAACTTCAACAACAACAAAATTCAAGTGCAACTCACTATAATGCTTCTGCTTTGACAAAACCACTGATATGTACCAACACATAAAGATCAAAATAACACTTGATAAAGCTGTGTTAAACTCCCAAGCACTCAAATGCCATACCCTGAGTCACAGTGAACGCACACCAGCAGCCGGTGCCTGCGGTCGCTGCGTCCACATTCCTCACAGATAACAGCAGGGCTCTCCTCCTCCTCATCATCATCTTCTTCTCTCTTTTTCTTTGTCCTCACTTTTATCTGCAGAAGCGGCATCACAAAACAGTTTAGCTCCAAAATATTTCCATGTATTTCCAAATACTTCAGGACACTGTAAATACTCACCTTCTCTTGAATGTCCCCTCCAGGACACCGTCTCTGGTAGATAAAACCAAAACTGATACGATCCACGGGGCAGGTGTTGGCTGTCTAAGATTTGAGACGAAGCAAAAACACACGAAACTTAGCTTATACATAATAGTGTTTATGTTTTAATTTTACACTTCACATCGTGTCCAGAGGCAATCCATCAAACATCATGTCAGAGCCCCTGGTGACATTTTTAGAATAATTCGATGGTATTGTGCTGCAAAAAGCTTATAACACTGCAACCCTAATTTCCCAATTATACATATAGACAGATAGATAGATTTTTTATTTAATCGTTTATTTGAACCGGGACAATGCACATTAATGAACATTTTAAACAAAAATAATGCTTTCAAATGTAAATGAGCCGGATTTTAGCTTTGAGCTCATTTCCATCCGTAGTCCAGTCACATACAACATTTATGAACATAACATTTATATACATGGCAAACAGAATATGAATATGAAGAAAGAGCATGAGCAGCATACAAGCATTTACCACAAGGTAGTACAATGTAGCAGCTACGACATATAAAGTGCAGGAGGAGATACAAGAGCTACATAAAGTGCAAGGTGAGTTACCCCTGTATTAAAGTGCATTTAGTAGTGATCTGTTTGTTTCTCAACCATTCTTTGAGTTGACCTTTAAAGCTATTGAGAGTGGGACAAGTATCTCAGTTAGGAGGCTATTCCACAATGAGATAGATAGATAGGAAAAGTATCTATGAATAGACACTATCAAATATACAGAATTATTTTAGGTTATTAAAGGATAAACATGTCTACTGACACTACTTTTCAAACACAACTTGTGTCAATATTTGTATATCTTGCCAATTTGGGATTGTTGCACATTGGAGTATTATACATTTTATACTGATAAGATAGTATGATGGCTGACAGCCTGACACATTTAGCAGGACAGGGGTGACAGGGGTGACAGGTGAAGTGTGTGTTTACCTGGGACCATTGCAGAATACATTTAAGGCAAAATACATGCTGGCATTTCTCCAGAGACGCCACTGTTTGCTTTCCAAAGGGGCTGAGGCAGATATAGCATTTATCTGCTGCACCGACTGTGTTTATCACGGAGGAATCATCCATTTTTACAATATTGCGGGACAAAAGAGTTTCGGTGGAGGAATTTAAAACGGCTTTTGTGACGAACTCAACCGTTAGCGCAATGGCAACAACAACGAAGCTAACACGTCTGTTAAACGTTTTAAGCTAAATGAGAAATATACGATTTGTGAAATCAAGGGTAATATAGTCACATCCTGTAAACCTTTTTTCTGCCTTGTTACAGAATATATTTCCTAAAATAATTAGCTCTTTGTTAGTTATTTAGGATATTTAAAAAGCTGACTGCTAATATTAAGTTTTCCTTTTTTGTTTTCTTCTTCTCTTGATGGCGGTTGGCAAACAGCTTTTATGTGGATTTAGCGCCACCGTCTGGAATGGAGTCAGTGTGGATCAGCAACCTAACATCTAAAAATAGTCCTTGTCCTTTTTAAAAACCAAAATACGCTACTTCCTGAACCCCTCTCTATTCTCTCCAATCTCTATTCAATGTAGTTCTGTTTGGTTTCTGGTTTCAGAGATTCCTTTAGTGATAAACGGTCTGATACTTACACTGAAAAAAAAGACACGTTTGAAACTTACAGTTGTTGCAAATCTTTAAAATTGACTGTTTATTTTGAATGGCTTATGAATGTCATAATTGAAGCTGGCAGAACACTTAACAAATATGCAAAGTTATTATCATAATTGGCTCTCAATTGCAAATCCAATCTATCTGGAACCAACAAAGCTTGTATTTATTGAATGATGAAAACTTTAGGCAGAATAAAATATTGTTTTACAGTAATACATTTTTTATTTATGGATCACAAATTACACATTTGTCTCAGGGGTCTTTACAGACCATACAGCATACAGCACCCTCTGTCCTTAGACCCTTGCAATGCAAAATAAAAAACTCCTCAAAAGGAAACCCACAATAACGGCAGAGAAATGGAAGAGATTTCAGAAAAAGGAAAGGAGGAGGGGTCCCTCTCCCAGAACGGACAGATTTGCAATGGATTTTGTCTTTTCCAAATGAAAAAACATAGTAAAATGACAAAATAGACAATCCATATGACAAAAATGATATAGTAAATAGTTGGATCCGTGCAGGAGGATGTGAAAAAGCTTCCGGTTTCCGCAAAAAAGTAATGTGGTCATCAGGTACTGTATGACCACAGAAACAAGAGACAAACAATGCAAATTACACCGTCCATGCCATTAGAGCTTGTTAATAAAATGTTGATAGTTTAGCACTCACTTTGCGTAACACGTCAACAACAAAATACCATAAGCTTCATAATAAGTCATCTAGAATGAAATACCATAATAAAGCCGTTTCTTTCAAGTTTTCTTTAATCCATTTAAAATGATTATTTGTTTTCACAAGGTTGTCCCTTGTCGGAATATATTTTCAGCGTGACACATTCTTGAGTCTTAACGCCCCGTTGAGAATTAAATTAAGAAGTACAAATATATGTTGTCATGAATACTGTTCATCCAACAGAGCATGATAAAATACAATGAACAGATGATGCAGGTCGACATATCAAGTTGACAGCTCTGAAGCACTCTTTTAAATACCTGCTGTACCAACTCCTCTCTTCGTGCCAAGTTATTTTTCTGTGTGTGTGTGTGTGTGTGTGTATGTTGAATCAAACTAGAACACAACAGAGGACAGAAAGACATGGTAAACGCTTGCGTACTTAAAAACGAACAGGGATGTAACGACTTGTTCGCCACAACTTTATATACCTGCAAAAGGCTTTCTGTTGTCCCAATATCTGTATTTGAAAACCTGGGAATGAGAAAAAGCCTCACACTTTTTTTTAACGTAGAAATATCCCAACAACAAAATAGAACAGAGATAATACAGGCCGAGGGCAGCGGGGTCAAACACTGCCACAAACTGCTAGTTTGACATAAGAGAGGATTGAGAGGGGTAATTTTTATTTTTAGACTATACGTGTTTTCTTTTAATATGAAAATACTGCATATTATACCTTTAACCAATCATAACTTAACAACAAACATGTACCAGTATTGTAATTCAAATGTTTACATAAGTTCACAATCCTGAAACTAGTCATCCCACTCATCGTCATCCTCGTCCTCATCTCCTCCCTCATCTTCACTTTCATCTGAAAAAAAGGACACATGTTAATATATATGAGACCTTTTTGATGGCCCTCTTGGCTCCATGTCGTGATGATATTGTGATATTTACCAGAGGAATGGATGGCTTTACTCCTCTTCTGCATGACCATCATGAGAGCACCAACGATGCCCTCATTGGAGTCCGCTGGAGCTGCGTCAGGACTGTCTATCACCTGCAACAAGACAAGAGGACAGCATTTGAACATCTGCTACACATGTAGAGGCACTAGGGCAGAACAATTCATTGAAACTAAGTACAAATCCAAATATTGGTGCCTTAAGTGAAAAAATCAAATCGCAGGAGGCAGATTATTTATTACATGCTTTGTCGTGCAGCCCTACCAAGCACAGTTTTAAAGGGGCCCTATATAAGGGGTTATATAGGTTGTTGTGCAAGTAAATGGTTTGCAAAGGCTAACATCCATTTGTTCACTTTCTCATCTCATCCCCCCGCTGCCTGAAAGGCTTTGTTGACAGGAACCTAGGGACATCACTATGTTACACTCACGCTTCTATTGGCTATCCTTCCAACACATTGTGATAGACTAAGGGGACGGGAAATCTCTAAGCAGTTGACCAATCACAACATAGCCGGCCAGCTAACCAATCAGAGCAGACTGGGCTCTGGTTTCAGACAGAGGGGGAAAATAGGTGCTGCAGCACAGGCAGTATGAGAAAAATAAAGAGCGTTTGAACATTAAAGCATGGAGACATGTCACAGGAGAGACACTACATACTGATATGAACCTGGAAATTAGCAGAATAGGGCCCCTTTAAATATGCCTCATTCAAATCAAGAATTGTGTATTATAGCAACAATATTTTGAGAGAAATAAGTTTGTTTTACATTTTTGAGCTTCTTCCCCAGTCGGATCTGATCCAGCAAAGCTCCTCTGGGCTCTTCTCCTCCTCCTCCGGCTGCAGAAGCTGGTTTTACACTGGAAAGAGGAGGAGGAGGAGGGGCATTTGAAGAGGGAGGTGGAGGTGGTGGAGGAGGAGGAGGAGGCCCTCCACCTCCCCCTCTGTTGGGTGTAGATGGGGCAGGAGGAGGTGGCATGGAGCGATGTGAGCCGGATGGTGGAGGAGGAGGCAGGCTGTGGGAGGGGATTGATGGGGGGCCGTGAGAGGGAGGAGGTGAGGGGAAGTGAGAGGGAGCAGAGTGTGAGGGTGGAGGAGGTGGAGGTCCGCCTCTGTTTGATGAAGGAGGGGGGGGTGGTAGGGCTCCACGTCCAGGAGAAGAGTGGGGTGAGTGTCCTGGGACAGGAGGCAGGGCGCCGGAGCGGCTCCGAGCAGGTGGAGGCGCCGGGGCCCCGAGGCCCGGGACCGGAGGGAGGGGCCCCTGCCTGCCAGGCGGAGGGGGGGGGGGTCCACCTGGAGGGCAACAAGATATGAGTCACTATTTAGCTTAGAAAATACATGATATTAGCAAGTGGTGACAGTAAGATTAATAATGAGGAACATTACATTTCCGTTTGTCGAGTTAAACAAGATCTAAAAGTTAAAGTTAGACATTTACCACTTCTGGTTCCCCATTTTTAAAGTCAACGTTTTCTTTGTATGTGTTCTTGGTTAGACGCCTGAAATAAAGTCTATGTTTCACATTTTGTTCTACGACATAAAATCGGTCAGAAAGTTATCTACTGGCTAATCTCCAACCAGTGACTAAATAAACGCCATCACGCCGAACATTAGCCGGTGGTGACATGAAGTCGTGTGACTGTGATTTTCCTTTATCGCCTAATGTGTTTAGGTTTTTACTTCAGAAATGAATGAAGGCGGTAACATGTGGAGATTATCTTGCTGAGCAAAACATGTACGTTTCAAAAACGTGTGTTCATGAAAGATCTTACTTTTTGCAAAATTCCTGAGGGAGATCTTTCAATAACCTATAAATATAAGTCATGTGTTGGACGCACTTCTAAGCCTTTCTCACAGGATGAATTAGTGATTCACAGACTGTCTTTATATGCACCATTTTCACCAAGGCAAATTCCTGTTTTGTTTAAACTTACTTGGAAATAAATGTGTTTCTCATTCTGATGGACCCCTTTCAGTTTTCACCATTAACAGATTTTACCGCCAACAAGTTTTACAACAGACAGAACGTTTTTTATATACTCAATGAATTCCTTTGCAGTCGGACATCTCTAGAAGTTTAAGTGTAATCTGAGTGAGTCTCAAACTGAGAGAGAGTGAGTCTTACCTCTGTTCATCTCCCTTTTCACGGCCTCCATGCCTCCGGACTGCTCGATGACGTTGAGAACCATCTGCGAGGTCTGTTCGTCGTTCATCGCGTCCGCACTGATCCCGGCCTGAGAGAGCAGCTTCCACATATCAGGGTCGATGTTGTTCGGATCCCAGCCCACATGACCAACATGCCTGACAGGAGGGGAACAAACAGAGAAGAGACACCATTTTACAAATATTGTAAAATGAGCTCCTCTCTAGATATTTAGCAAACTTCCCTGCCTGACCTCCAGTGGAAGATGAGGTGCTTTCTCTTGAATACAATGTGTATTTCCAAAGTGTGTTTATCAGTGTCAATATAACAGCCCATGAAAATAACAAATGGCTTTTATTATAATAAGCTTGATTATTGATGCATTTAAGTGGTCATCACTTCAATGTTGCACCCGTTAAAGGCAAGGCAAGGCAAGGCAAGTTTATTTATATAGCACTTTTCAACACAAGGCAATTCAAAGTGCTTTACAAAAAATGAAAGACATTAAGAAAATGGCTTTTAAAATCAGTCATTAAGAAGAAAAGCTAATAAAATAAACATTAAAAGAAAAAATACATGGATAAAAGTTACAGTGCAGTTTAAGATGTGAATAGTTCAATTAAAAGCAGCGGCAAAAAGAAAAGTCTTCAGCCTGGATTTAAAAGTAGTCAGAGTTGCAGCGGACCTGCAGGTTTCTGGGAGTTTGTTCCAGATGGAGCATAATAACTGAATGCTGCTTTACCATGTTTAGTTCTGACTCTGGGGACAGAAAGCTGACCAGTCCCTGAAGACCTGAGAGATCTGGATGGTTCATAATTTAGCAGGAGGTCAGAAATGTATTTTGGGCCTAAACCATTCAAAGCTTTATAAACCAGCAGCAGTATTTTGAAATATATTCTTTGACACACAGGAAGCCAGTGTAAAGACTTCAGAACAGGAGTGATGTGATCCACTTTCTTAGTGTTAGTGAGGACTTGAGCAGCGGCGTTCTGAATCAGCTGCAGCTTTCTAATAGATGTTTTAGTGAGACCTGTGAAGACACCATTGCAGTAGTCGAGTCTACTGAAGATAAAAGCATGGACAAGTTTTTCCAAATCCTGCTGTGACATTAGTCTTTTAATCCTAGATATGTTCTTTAGGTGGTAGTAGGTTGATTTAGTAACTGTTAAAGAAGAACCTTAGATGCTTATTAATTGTATTTTTAAAAAAAGCTATTAGAATTGGGAGGGATGAGACCCTCTTTAATGGTCACACATGCAGAGCACACGGCACACACAGTGACATGTGGCCTCTGCTTTTAACCCTTCCTAGTACCAGCAGTCTAGTACTAGGAGCAGTGGGCAGCTATTGTACAGCGCCCGGGGAGCAATAGGAGTGGGGGGGAAGGGGGGTGTCCGGTGCCTTGCTCAAGGGCACCATGACAGGGCAGGAGGTGAACTGGGACCTCTCCAAGTAGCAGTCCACACTCCATATTTAGGTCTGGTTGGGGACTTGAACCGGCGACCCTCCAGCTCCAAGTACAAGCCCCTACTGACTGAGCCACTGCCGTTACTGGGTAGCTTGTGAATTTCACCAAGGGATCAGTTAGGTTGATCATAACCCATAAGAATAACATAGATGATAAATAATCTGTTATATTTTTGTGTAAAGTAACTAAAGTTATTGAATACATTAAGTAGAGTAAAAAGAAAAACGTTTGCCCTGGGGTTGTAGTGGAGTAGAAATGTAGAGAAGCAGGGAATGGAAATATTAATGTAAATTACAAACACCATAAAATTGTTCTCAAGTTCAGCACATGAGTAAACACACTTAGTCCCTTTCGACATTAAGGCAACACATCCATCTGCTAGAACACTCACTTAAATCCACTGGGGGCCCCGATGTCTGCTTTGGAGAGTTTGGGGCCCTTCTTTCCTTTCTTCTTGTCCTTCTTCAGGCCTAAGGAAACAACAGGAGGAGGCATCGCGCGGTACCGAGAGGAATGGATGTCCGGGTTCTGGATGTCCACTGTGGCCATGTGGAGAGCACCATGGCCGCCTGGGGACGCTTCAGGAGGAGAGATAGACGTTAAGGATGGTGTAGGCTTATTATTCTTTAGATGTTTTACTTTAAAGGTCCCCTATTATACTGTTTTTCATCAATATATTATAGCTCTCAGATATATACAGAACATGTCTCTGAAGTGTTTGGCTCGAAATACCAAACAGATCATTGCAGCATCTCATAAACCCCTCTGTTTCAGCCCTGTTTCAGAAGTGCTGATTCTCTGTCTGTTACTTTAGATGAAAATAAGGGGCCCCTCCCCACGCCCCTCTGAGAGAGATTTGGTTAAAAAGAACACCATAGCCGCTTTCACACCAAGTACTTTGCCGTACTTAGTTCCCAGCACTTAGTTCCCCCATGGAACTAAAGAGCGGATCGCGTTCACACCGGAATAAGTTCCCTGGGAGAGGATTAGGCAAATGAAGCCGCTGATGTCACTTCTTCTTCTTCTGCTTTGGGTTTACGCAAACCACTTCACGGCGTATACTGCCACCGGAAGTCCCCGACCGGAAGTCCCCAGAGTTGGGGACTGGCTTCCGACACTTCCTCATCACTCTACCGCTCCCACGTTTTATTTTGTGTTGCCATAAGTTAGTCTCTCTCCGTTGGTGCGCTGGGCTAATGCTAATAATGCTAATGCAAGCAAATAAAATGGCAGCTTCACAAAACTTTTCAGAGTCTTACGGGGCGTGGTTTTCAATTCGCCCAGCCAATCAGAAATTGGAAGTTTTTTCTCCCCAGGAAAGTACCTGGGGATGGGGGGAAAAGTTCTCATGAAGTAAGTTCTCTTTTTGGTGTGAACGCAAAATCCCAGAAACTATCGGAACTAAAAGGGAGAAGTGCGGGGAAAAGTAATCCGGTGTGAAAGCGCCTAATGGTGCTCTAGGAGGAGATTCAGGTGATAAGGGGGGGGGGTACCTTGGTTGGTGATTGGCTAATGGTTACACAAGCCAAAACATCGTTATGACATCATAAAGTGGCCAAAATCTGATCAGCTCATTTTCAGACAGGTTTTTATAGAAGAGAAAAAGAGAGAGAATCTTTTTTCTTGAAACTTTCATCTCTTTACACGGAGGGGACACGTGTTGATGTATCTATCTTATCTATAAAAGACATGAAAAAGTGGATTTTGCACAATAGGTGACCATTATTTTAAAGATGTTTGACTTGAAGGGGCCCTATTATGCTCATATTCAGGTTAATATTTGTACTCTACTGTGACATGTTTACCTGCTTTAATGTTCAAAAAGGTCTTTATTTTTAACATGGAGTAAAAGTATAAAGTAGCATAATATGAACATAAAGTACATAAGTATCTCAACATTTAGTAAATGTACTTCGTTACTCTCCACCACTGATTGTTGGTGGTAGTAAAAGTTACAGATGTGTTTAACGCACCTTTTTCAATGGGGACTCGAGGCAGGTTACCTCTATCTGCAGAGACAGGAAACAGGAAGGAAACCGTTTATTGTTTGCCACATATGTAAATGAAATTGTGCAGATGTGAAATGTAGTGTTGTCTTACCACTTGGTGGCGGGGGGCGCTGTTTCTTAACTGTCAATAACAAGCAGGTGAGAGAAACCATTTTGGGACACATTAAAACACCATAACAATGTTTTTCATTCTTCTAAAACATCCTAAAAAACGTTTGTTCAATAAGAATGTTTATTAATTTTAATTCACAATTATGAATCAACAATTATATATCGACTCATTAGCATTTCCTATATTTTCCATAATAATATTTAACAATGTCTGTTTAATTGAAGTCTCTGCAGGAGGCTTCTTGATAAGGACTCACTTGTAAAATGTGTCAGATCTTTGCAAAACATAGCCTCATTAAAATTGATTAAAGCTTTTACTTTCCAGGATCATATTGCAATGAGCCCAACAACGAATAAACACATATTGCATATTGAATTGTTGTATTCATTTCATGCTTAAAATACACATGAAAGAGGTCTCTGTGACCTCACTGACCTTGACGAGTGTTTCTCTGGTTGATTTTGTCTTCCACAGCGTGTCGGAAGTCTTCTGCTTCCTGTTGCATCGAAAAGTTTAGTCCCACTTGACAGTCCTGCGTCGCGCAAGGAACAAACAACAAATATGTTAAATAATTGTGACGGTACTGATGGTTTAAAAGACATTGCAGTGCACCTGGTGGAAAATGAGGGTGTGCTTACATCCGCTTCGAAGGTGTGAAAGAACGGTTGTGGTGAGGAGTAAACTATCTGGTTGTAGATCTCCTGCTCCCAAACCATCCTCCCCATCTGTGGAAAAAAAACATGTTGAATATGTAAGTCCTTCAATAATAATACTCAGGAAAGATGCGAGCGATTTGGTGCCATAGTTCTTCTTTTAATAAAGCCTTTAGCTCGGCTGGTTTCAGGCTTCTCCATACAGAGCGTCCTCCTCGGTCCAACATGTGATGGTATTTTATTTATTTGTTATTTTTTTGTATATTTATTGGGTTTTTTATGCCTTTTATTTTGTTTAATTTTATTTATTGATATCTGTGTCAGTTATATTTGATGTATGCATATTTATACATGATTTGCTTCATTGTTTAATAGGTAGGTAAATAAATAGATAAATATATATATATACATATATGCACACATATGTACATATACACACACATCTCTTTCTCTTATGATTAATTCACCTATTCATCCATTTCCCATTTAATTTCACTTCTTTCATTATTATTACCGTTATTTTTCTGTTTCATCATAGCTCATTTCTCTTTATTTATTAATATATATTATTATATTTATTGTTGGCAGCAGCCGAGATGGTTTGAGTCCAGGAAAGCCCTTTGTCTGGCTTAACCAAATATAACAGGGAGAAAGCAGCTTCTTCCATACTTAAGATGTTTAGGAAGTCCTCCAGCCATCTATTGAAATTGAAGCAGTTGGGCTTTCTGGCTTTCTGGCTTTCCAGTTCATAAGAACGAGGCGTTTAGTTGAAAGGCATGCTAGGGCTATACGTTTACTTGCAAATGTTGATGTGATGCCATTGAGCGGGGATCCCAGCAAACACACATTTTGTGACATTGGGTTATATAAATAAAATGTAATTTGATTTGACTTAAATTAGTTTGAAAAGGGCCAAACTACTTTAGTGCAATCATACAACAAGCTCTTGGTACAATGGCAGTGAAGTCTGAGATCATTTTGTTTAGAAAAAGGATGGGGACACTTTTCAGATAAATAAAACAAACTATAGTGAGTCCCCCACACGCAGTATCATTTCGGCTATTTTCTGATATTAACACCTAAAGACGTCTGCAGACAAGGCTTTGATTTTCAATGCTGTACACCCAACTCAACAGCGTACACGTACAGCATAAACAAATAAAAGCATAATGTTAACCGTAGACTAAAAAAAACTGTGTTAATCATTTGTTACATTATTTAATTTTGTTGGCAACTAGTTTAGCGCCTGGGCCCTCTTTCTATTTAAAGTTCACTGATGTTAACTGTGTCACACTTGGGTCTCCGGAAATACACCAACAAGTTTGAACAGTAGAAACAATTAGTCATTTGTCTGTTTTTGAATATTTTCTAAAAAGAAAAACGGGACAAACGATACAACTTCAGGATGAGGACTTTTTTATAAACCTTTAAGGTGATGGATTTGATAAAAAAAATGTTAATACAACTAAATGTATACATTTCCCGTGAAGAAATGGACTGACTCTTAACCACATTTTTACACATCTTTACTTAGAATTACAACAACGATTAGAAATAAAAAAAATATTGAATTTGATCAATATTTCGCCTAATCATTCACTTTTGTTTACTTCCTTACTATTTTCTTTATATTTATTTCACACTTTATTTGTATCTGTAAGTGTACCTGTGTACACCAATGTCAATGTTTGCTGTGTATTATAGTGCATGATGTTCATTTATACTTTCTTGAATAAAAGGCGCAGACTGAAAACTCATCTCTTTCGACTCCACTTCGAGCGATAGAATTACTAACAAAGCACTTATATACTAATAAAGGACTGGCTTATCTATAGCCAGCTGAGTAGCACTTGAAATGTTTTGGCTCTATGAAACCTGATGTACTTTATGATTCTGTTTTCTTCAAGGTTGTATTTTGTTGGTCGAACGCACTTATTGTAAGTCGCTTTGGATAAAAGCGTCAGCTACATGCAATGTAATGTAATGTCAAATAAATTCAGAACCTTTTCAACAAGATATACTTTAGAAAAGTGTTTGGGACTATATTGGCCATTTAAAAAAGTTTCCCCCCCAGCTTAAATGACACCTGTGTCAGTGAGGTTACCTTCATATCAAACATCCGTATGAAGTAGGAGCGCTGAGGGTTGTCTTTGACGAAGCACACGACTCCAGTTTGCTGCAGGCTCCACACGGAGGGGCTGTGAGGCAGAGCCATGAACAGCTGGGCGACTGCAGTGGCCATGGACTGAACACACAAAAGAGATAACACATGCATTACAAAACATATAAGATCTGATAGGACACTTTTATTGCAGCTCATGTAAATGTGTGGTGAGGATCCACTTCCTTGCGTGCATTCACTTGTTCAAACAACAACTTTTTTAAAGTGCTGTGCGGCTCTTAATTTGCATGCACAGATAGCATACGAGAGAAATCTGCAGCTAGAGTCAATGTGTTGCGGCTCACTGACAGTGCTTACTTCAGTGGCTTAAACAAAGTCAGGAACAAAGCCAACTTCTGCTCTACTGTAAGACTACACAACACTAGAGTCTAATTCTGACACCAGACGAGGAAATGGTTCAGCCACCATTTCCTGCTACAGCTACCTCCTCTTTTCTGATGACCTAATGTCAGCAATACATTTTAAACTGCATGCACACAGTCTTGTGACGGAAACATGTCAAAGTAAGACTGGAATTCAAATAAATGTCATTAAAAAAATCGACTGGAATTCAAATAAACTTCATTAAATAAATCCACAGCGCACATTCAAACTCAGGATATCCAAGAGCCTTAAGGGCTGAGACAACATTACTCTATGGAACAACCAGAATAACCTGATTATCTTGGACGGCCACTCCTTTCCACTTGCACGACAAATTCTGTATCAGGTAGTACACAAGTCAAGAGAAATACAGCAGGTGGGGGAACCCCCCCCCCCCTTCCTCAGTTCGCTTTAACTTACAGCACATCTTCTGCCCATTAGCTCCTCACACTTCTCATTCTCCTGTTGGCTCAGCAGAGAGCTCCTGGCACCCTCCGATTTAGTTTTAGATCCACGGCTCATGATGATAAATCTCCCAGCTTGTCTCAAGTGAATGTGTACAGCATTTAAAGAAACAAAAAAAAAGACAGTCGTCCTCTGTTCAGAATACTGAGCTCTAAAGTCAAGGAAGTTTCTCTTCTCTGTTCTGCGCACACATCAACTGAAAGCAGGAAACGGACAACCGCACTTCTCTAACCCCCACTTTTCTTCTTTCTCTCAGACGCAGGAGCACGAATGAATGTGTGACTTCCATTTTCAGAGAGAGGCAGTGCACTATGGCTCCTAATGCTGTGACTGCATTTTACAACCACTTTAGTGAATTATTACACAAAGTAGTTGTAGTAGTGTCACACAGTTGTAATGCCTATTTATACATTACCTTTGTGGATTGCTTTGTTTGTATTTGTGGGTTTTAAATGTTTTTTGACAGATAGATACATAGACAGATAAAGACTAAAACTAAACTAAACTAACCTAAACTTTATTTAAATAATGTTGTCACAGTAGCAGTGTTGTCAAAACTGTTACGGTACTGGATGTGTATTTTGTAAATTGTAAATAGTAATAATTTTTTACTTTTATCTTTAATGTTCATGCATGCTTCTGAATTAATACTAAGTTATCTTTATTCTTTACTTGCTGTAACAAATGTGCATTTCCCCTCTGTGGGACGAATAAAGGTATTCTAAATATGCCTCTTTTCTTAGAATGTGCCCTTTTTTTAAATGACACTTCCCTTTAAAAAAGTATTTTGATTTTGACTAGATTTTCTTTTGAAATCATTTCGTGACATTCTCACTGAAGACACGTGCAAGATCCTTTTGTCTTTTATCTGCAAACCAAATCTACCTATGGGTCCAAATAAAGAATCCTGAACCTGAGATTAAGTTGTGGATTAAAAAAATACTTTGTACAAATGAAAGACACATTTTATTGACAGATATCAACATTCAAATTAACTAACAAAAAAAGGTACAGGATGAATAACAAAGTCAAAACATGTTTGTAAGTCAAATTTTAAATACAAGTTTAAAACTTAAAAACCCATAGGTCATTATTCACCATACTGAAAAGTTCCTGGGGCGGCTATAACAGACACCTCTTCATTAACACTGACATTATTTCATGTACACTTTTTAAATGGATTTTCCTTAATTCATTTTTTTTAAAGTGTGATAGACCTTCTTTCAATATGACACAAAAGTATAATCTCTGGGTTTTAACGTTTTATTTTTTTCCAGGAATACATACAAAACTGTACAAACCACGTGTGTTGATTCACATGTGATTGTCTTTAACTGTGTGTTAGACCTTCATTGATAGCAGCTGAACGCCACACATTGCACCATTTCTGTTGTATTATTTATAAAAGACCACCTCAGGCTCAGATTTGGAGATGATCACTTATACAGGAGTCATATTAAGTGTCAGTATAGATTAAAAAAGTCACATTAAGAAAATGTTAAACTCCATGTACAAGTCATTGAAAAGTGTGTTTAGGTAGAGTGGAATGGTTAGTCTGGCCTCAGCCTCACTGCTCGTATTTTGCAGCTTCTTTGAAAGTTTGGGGTAATTTGGACACAAAGAACCAGCATTTTTTACAGTCCTAAATGTATATTGAAACAGCAACTGACGGATGGACAACTGACATTTTCATTTATGTATGCAAACTCCCGGGAAAAGCAAGTGACAAAATAAGACACAAATTTCTGCGTGGGGAAGTGTGTCGAAAGGAACTTTACATCCATACTCTAAATGGGATTTCCATTTGAGTCATGTTGTTCCCGTTCATCCTTTGGCTGCATTTCTACACATGCCTCCAAACATCCTTATAGCGAGGCATGACTTTGTATTTAGTCAGAACACATTTCTTTGTATTCTCATTTATCTCCATTATTATTTTTTCTGCTGTATAGGAGAACTTCACATATCCTTCATCTTGTGCTGCCAAACGTTTGTTTTCCTGTTTGGCTTTAAAAGAGATGAGGGGTTTAATAACAGGGAGAGTTTGGGATGGCATTGTGTTCGTTTAGTTTCTCTGTTGAGACAGTTAGTGTCCGCCTCCGCTCCGAGACTCCCCGGTCACCCAGTCGATGATGATAAACGACAAACTCATGAACATGAAGACGACTCCCACCGCAGCAAAGCATGCAGCCTAGGAGGGGAAAGGAATACATGGACATTGGTATCAACAACACACTTAAACTAATTAAAATGTACGTTTAGTATAACGTATCCTGGGTGGACACACAGTTCCTAATTAAAATGGTTAAAAGAACAACCATTAACTAAGTCTTTGTTAACGTAAAAATAATGTATGCATTTTTGCATTAAACCATCAGCTCATTAGGAACTAAGGTGCCAATCATAACACAACTAAATCTAATGACTGGGAATGATACATGTAGAAGATTCTTATTCACTATTTTGAGACACCCCATATTTGAAGTTAGTAAAACATTTGTTTTACTTTAAAATGAGAGGATGGTTAGGGCAGAAGTCAAACCATAGTCATATATTCTGGTCATCTAAGGCTTAGTGGTTTCTGGGAAATGGCTAGGAGAGAAATGTCAGCTACTTTTGGTATTTCTCTAAATGCAATACCACATATACTATTACCTGGAAAAACACCAGAAGAAATTAAAGGAAATGATTCTTACTTATTGTGATAAGAGTAGCCATTATTAAACAAATTACAAAAAACTGGTAAACAAAAAATGGTATCTTGATAAATGGAAAGATCTGGTAAATAAATGTTATGGTAGCGATCTGTTACTATATTTAAGGTATTTGAAATAGCTAAAGGAGCCGAGTTGTACCTGAATCTTAGGTCTGGACTTCAAAGGTTCCTGGTCTTCAGGAATGATACGGATGTAGAAGATTGCAGGAAGGATGAAGATGAGGCTGGGGGCAGATGTGGCTCCTGAAGTTAAAGGAGGAGAAGAAGTGAGTTTTCTTAAAGCCAAACACAGTACATGATAACACAGTTTAGGCATGATGATAATAATGGAAGGCCAGACCGTGCAGCCACTCCTTCCTGCATAAAACATACCAATGAATCCAAAGATGTCGCGGATGGAGGGCACAAAGATAACCAGCAGATTGACCACAAACAGGAGACAAACTGTAATGCCGATGTGCACCGGCCAGTTGAAAGGCTTGTCAGGGAAGAACATCTGCAGCAAGGCCCTGCGGATCTACAGGGGGAAGGTTGGAAAAGAGGGACAATGTCATGACTTTCTTTACTTTACGACAAGATGCATCAGGATTAATAAATAAAACTATATGAAAGCTGTTTCATAAAGCCATGTGGAAGATAAACTCAATACAGGCAGCAACTTGACTACATCCCCTCCCAGCAGGTTAGCATTTTCCATTAAAATGCCTGCTTATTGTATATTAGTTAAGACTAGAAGTGCAACACACTTGAAAAATACTTAGAGTGTGTGCTTATTTGCTTTCTTTGATAGAGTGGGATGAGAAAATAGATATAAATCAAATTCATCAGTTCAATATGAAGCTGGAACTATAGCTGCAGGTTAGCTTAGCGATTAGCTTAGACATAGCTTGTCTGGCTTTGTTATAAAAGCTTACAGCAGAGAGTGGAGAGAATACAAAATTGATTACCCTGTTGTAAAACCCAAACGTGACACCTTAAAAATATCTATGAGGGTTTAAAAATGAGATACAATGTGTATAACATATTTTGACTTTTGGAGCTATTTCACAGCTAGCATTCTTAGCTATGCTATCTGTCTATTGGGAGCGTGTCTATGTTCCCACAGCCCGATGGTCCCACATTTCTAAGTAATCTAACTATAATTAACCTAACCCTAACCATTGGGCTGTGGGAACATAGAGATGACCCCTGTCTATTGGCACCAGTTTTATACTGAAAAGATGGACATAAGCTAGGTGACACTTCCCACTATCTATCTGACATTTAAAGGTTTGTGACTACAGTTTGTGTTTGCTGATCTGCTCTGTATCTTTACCATTCATTTTTTATTTGGATGTTTTACACCCAATTTAAAAACCTGCTTACATTTTGAATGGTCATATTTATCAACTACTGTATATTCAGAAGTTATGTTAAGTCCATACAGTCAACACACCATTAAGGTATAAATAGCTGTGTTCATAATTTACACACTGACAGACACAGAACTGAAACAGTACAGTTACAGTGTATTTATTTATAAAACTAAACATGTTCTTTGAGTCAGACATCATTTTTCGGCAGGATCAGCAATGTGGTTAAGATGCTACATCAACATTTTTTCAAGTTTATTCTGGGTAGAACTGTTACGTCTCTACAACTTACTACCACTAGGGGTCATTGTCATTTCATATAATTGTGGCACATATTTCCATGATGACATTCGCATTGGAAACAATTGAGAAACACATTGAGAAACTGATTATTTTGTTGAATGAAGGTTTTTGCCATGCACCCCAGCATCGGCCAAACGGCTCGCTGCAGCCTCGCTGCGAGGGGGACCCAAGTTCCCATCAGCAAAAACACGTGGGTTTGCTATCCTGGCTCCAAAATGGTGGAATGAGCTCCCCATTGACATCAGGACAGCAGAACGCTTACACACCTTCCGGCGCAGACTGAAAACTCATCTCTTTCGACTCCACTTCGAGCGATAGAATTACTAACAAAGCACTTATATACTAATAAAGGACTGGCTTATCTATAGCTAGTTGAGTAGCACTTGAAATGTTTTGGCTCTATGAAACCTGATGTACTTATATGATTCTGTTTTCTTCAAGTTTGTATCTTCTTGGTCGAATGCACGTATTGTTAGTCGCTTAGGATAAAAGCGTCAGCTACATGCAATGCAATGTAATAATATCATATAACATTTTAAATAAATGTTATACTGTATAGAAAATCCTATTCAAGTATTTTGTATAAGGCAATTTTTATATACATTTTATAAAGTTCTATAAGGCTGCAACTATGGATTACTGTTCCTAATTGATATTTGTATTATTTGAGATATAAAATTCCGGCAAATTGAATGTTTGCAGGGCCGGCCCTCGGCATAGGCAGTATAGGCGAATGCTAAGGGCCCATCAACCCATAGGGGGCGCCGAAAAAAAAAAAAATGTCATAACACAATTTCAACATCGTTAATCAACAAAGTACATCTTATTATCTTATACTAACAGAACTACGCCTATATTGCGTACAGCGCCCATAAACTATGGCACACCCCCCCCCCAAAATCAAGTTGAACTGCCCCAGTCCCAGTAAAAACCATAGGTTTGTGTGAAATTGTTCTTTTTTTGAAATAATGGTTTTAGTGTGCAAGTATAGGTTTTAATTTTGTATTTGTATTTGTATTCATTTAAAATAAATCAAACTCCCAAAAAACGTACACAGCTTCTGCGGCCGCAGGGGTGAGAGCTTTAGAGAGCTCTCTCCTGAAAGACTGAGAGGCTCTGATAACCTCAGCTCAGTGAGGTAAAGGCACACCTTTATTTGATCATTATAGTTATACAAAAATAAGAGAATAGATGAAAAACAGGTATAAAATACTGACAGTACAAAAAAGTTGTTATTAATAAACAAGAATACAGTTTGAAAGGAGAGTGATTCGTAAAATATCCATAAAGAAAAAGCAAATCTGCTTACAGTTCTGTTTCATATGGGTGTTGAGAGATGTATCCATAGAGCTCATAATGTTGCTCTCAAAGTGCACCAGATTGATGCTTTTAACTTCAATATTATGCCCTCCGGGACCCCCTAGAGGAGGTGAGGTCCCCCCCCCCCACTTAAATCATGTTCAAATGGATAGGAAACTAAATACAGTTGCACACATCTTGTGTCCATATCTTTCTGTTTTGGTGGTCATGCCACAACCGTGCACGCACGAGTCATAGTAAGTGTCTGCATTTTGGGGGGGGGGGGGGGGTGCCAGCTAAAATCTTGCCTAGGGCGGCAAATTGGTCAGGGCCGGCCCTGAATGTTTGATTGTGGTCCAAAAGCAACAAAGAAAAACTGAAATGTACACAATTTAGAAGATGAAACCATTTTGGCGGAAACATTATTTTAAGCAAATCAATTATTCAGCAGATGGTGTCATACTCTTTTAACCTCTCTTTCGTGTCACTTCGTTTCATCTATTTTATCTCAATCTACTTTTGTTATTATGTACAGTAAAGTGTGTTGAATTTGTGGAAAGAGTAAGGAAATCATAACCTAAATATAGTTATTATTCATGTTGACAGATGTCTTACCGGGAAAAGAACGACGGGGACGGTCAGAGTGACGGCCACCAGCACGGCCAGACGTACACAAAGCATCAGGCCATCCAGGGCGTTCACCTGACTGTAAGTGTGTAACAGCTCTGACTCCACAGCACCTGAACACACACACGCAAACACACATAAACACACAGAAGCTCTTTACACGTGGTCTATCCCTTCATTCACAACACTGGAAAGTACACATGGGCTCTGGATACAAGTGGCTCATTCATTTAAACATATCCCCATTCACAACTTCTGAACTAGGTGACCTTTGACCGACAAAGCCAGCTCTTTGAGTCAGCATATGGAAAAAAAACAACTTTACTCTCATTTTAGAAAATGGAAATAGAAATGAAAGATTTAAATGAAATATTCTCTTAATTGTCACGCACATGTAAACAGAACTGCACACAGAGGGATATTTAGACTGTGAATACAACCCATCCTTGTGCAGCGCCCATGTAACAGTGTGGGAGTTATTAACACAATAATGCATCAATAGTTAAGTAATGTGATATATATGATTCTATGATTTTTAAATGTACACTAAAGACACACTTCTTCTCTCTGGCCTTCTAGTCAGAGCGGAGTATGACACCGGACTATTCCCTGTGTTTTTGTTTTTTATATTTCTGTTATAGTAATGTGTTTTTATTATATGTACAGCACTTTGGCTCGACCAAAAATCGCTTTTAAATGTGCTTTATAAATAAAACTTGATTTGATTTGATTCTAAAAGGCTATTATGTCCATTAAGTACTTTAACGTTTGGTGCTTTCAGTTACATTTGGTGCCAATACTTTTGTACTTTTACATGTAGCAGTGTATTTTTACATGTATTATTGATGCTTAGGTAGGGTAGGTAAGAATGGAGAAACCTGCTCGAGTGCGCTAGAATTTGAAAATAGACAACCGGAAAAAATCTGCCCCTTCCTCACAGAGCCCCTCCTCCAACACACACGAACGCGCACATGACCAATGAGGGCACGAGATAAGCTTGTGCCCAGATGGATGGCTGACAGGCAGGTAGGCCATCCAGTTACTTTAGCCGGGCCGGCTCAGATGATTGGTTGTGCTTTTTACAGCGCCACGGCTTCCACTGATGACATTTTTTTATGTATTCATTGCTATCGGGATGTTGAGAGCATTCCATGGAATATAACAAAAAGTGTTTCTGAAGTGAATTACCTACCCCACCTTTAAGTAAAAAGACTTATTTTACCACTGCTTACCAAAGAAAGTGAGGTAACCAAAAAGAGCCGTTATTAGGTACATGAAGAACATGGCCATGATGGAGATGTTAGCGATGTTCTGCATTCGTTTCTTGGTGGCGCTGTGGTAAAGAAAAGCAGAAAATGTATTTTAATTCAATGTTAGGAAAAAACGATGTTAATTTTTCCCTTAACCTTTTAGCACATCTCTCTGTGTTCCAATAAGATAATTATTTTTGAGATTTTGTGAAATGCATGACGGCATTCTGACTTACTGTCGTAGCTCGGTGTAGATTGGCAGCACCTCGGGGTGGCAGACGAAAGAAAAGGCCAGAATTGGGATGGTGTACGCTGTCTAAAAGCAAGTCATATCAAAGGTCAGTGAATATCCCACCGGACAAACATTCGAGAACACATCCATATTTTAAACCAAACACTACTGTTGACATTGTACACTTTATTGCTGTTGACATAACAACCTCTACTGTTAGCCATACTAACACATGAGAGTGAATCTGGCATGCTAACCATATACAGTCTATGGTGCTAACCAAAGAATACATTAAAGATTCAGAGACTTAGGCGCAGGGATAGTAAAAATGTTTCCTCTGACCTGTGAGTTAGCGGTAAACATTTTGGGCTCACAGAAGTCGTCTGTCACATTCATGTGTTTGATAACACTTGTAAAGTTGTTTTGTTGTTGATCAACCAGGGGACACGGGATGTTGAATTTCTTGAAGATAACCTGGGAAAACCAAAGATAAATAATGATTCGAAAAACATCATAATCAGAAACAGAAACAGGGTTTTGCAAAGTAGGTTTAAACATACAAGGAATTTAATGTGAATTATTATAAAAAATAACTAACTTAGTAACTAAATAACTAGCTGACGGACTGACTGACTAAATAAGTAAATAAGTAACAAAGAAACAAACTTTCCAACTTTTTAACTAACTAATGACGGACTGGCTAGCTTACTAACTAACTAAATAACTCACATACTAACTACCCTTTGTTTTGTAAAGCACTTTGAATTGTCGCGTACAGAAAAGTGCTATATAAATAAACTTGCCTTGCCTTACCCTAGCTAAGTAATTAACTAACGATCTAACAAATTAACTAACTAACTAACTGATTAACTTAATAACTAACAAATTACCAAACTAAGTGACTAAGTAACTAACTTACTAGATATCTAAATAACTAACTGACTAACAAAGTAACTAAGTAACTGAATAACTAACTAACTGACTAACAAAGTAACTAACTAACTGACTAACTAACTAACTAACTGACTTAATAATTAACAAATTACCAAACTAAGTGACTAAGTAACTAACTTACTAGATATCTAAATAACTAAGTGACTAACAAAGTAACTAACTAACTGAATAACTAACTAACTGACTAACAAAGTAACTAACTAACTGACTAACTAACTAAATAACTAACAAATTACCAAACTAAGTGACAAAGTAACTAACTAACTGAATAACTAACTAACTGACTAACAAAGTAACTAACTAACTAACTAACTAACTAACTAACTGACTAACTTAATAATTAACAAATTACCAAACTAAGTGACTAAGTAACTAACTTACTAGATATCTAAATAACTAAGTGACTAACAAAGTAACTAACTAACTGAATAACTAACTAACTGACTAACAAAGTAACTAACTAACTGACTAACTAACTGACTAACTAACTGACTAACTAACTGACTGACTAACAAAGTAACTAACTAACTGACTAACTAACTGACTAACTAACTGACTAACTAACTAACTGACTAACAAAGTAACTAACTAACTGACTAACTAACTGACTAACTAACTGACTGACTAACAAAGTAACTAACTAACTGACTAACTAACTGACTAACTAACTGACTAACTAACTAACTGACTAACAAAGTAACTAACTAACTGACTAACTAACTGACTAACTAACTGACTGACTAACAAAGTAACTAACTAACTGACTAACTAACTCACTAACTAGTTAACTAAATCAATAATTAGATGACTGACTGACTGACTACCTAACTCACTAACAAGCTAGCAAGCCAATTAACTAAATGACTAATTAACAGACTGACTGACTCAAAAGAAAAAATGTATAATAAATATAAATATATTAAAAATATACACCCAATGAAGTAAACCCAGGAGTGTGTAAAAAACACAGGGAATGTGGTCAGGTGGTTTTGTGTATATCTTTCCTGAATATTTGTACACTCACTGAAATGACGAAGAACACCATGCAGCAGAGGGAGAAGCCACTCGTGTAGCCCAGGTAACCTGTGGGCAATGATAACACCATATTTAGAACTGCATTAAGAAGTGATGGTACCTTTTCAGAAAAGCACATAACAGTGAAAACATGATTTGGGAAAGTATGAGGAATAAAAAGTTAAATGAAAGAGAAATGTGACAACAGAATGAAAAACATACCAAGTTGTTTCATGAGTGCGAGAGGAAGGATGATGGCAACACTAACTATTATGATCAAGTAGTTTCCATTCAAGAACCACTCTCTAAGAAACAACCAGACAAACAGGTGAAAAAAGAAAAAAGTAATTACAAAAGAAGACAACAAACAGAAACTGTGAATACATCTCAATATGACTCTGACTCTCACCCTGTGTTTTCCTGTTTACTGAGGAAGGCTTGAATAACCAAAGGGAGCTCAGATTTGACGATAAAGAGGTAGCTGGACATCGCTAAAAGGAAATGAAATCAGTCAGTAATATCTTGTGCTTAAATATATTAAGAAATAATCTTTAAAGGTAGGAAATAACAAGACATTACCTCCAATGTTGTGTACTGAAATTATGCACCCTGCCAGTATTTTTCCCGGGGTGCCAAAAGCCCGATTTCCCAGCTGTTCATAAGCACGGATACCTGAGGAACATTAGAAATGAGTGTGAGGAGTTATACAACTAAATGGCTTTGTTTGCTAAGTTGTGTGTGCGTTGAATCCAGCTTACCGACAACTCCAGCACTTTTCAACAGGAGATGAATTGAATATGCAGACAGAAGGGCGATGGACACCAGCAGCATCCTGAAACACACGAGCAGAGGTCTCTCAGTTTGAAAGATGTAACAGCTTTATCGTCATTTGCACAATAGCTAGAGCTTAGTTATCGGCAAGGAAAATCTAAAGTCCAACGCTCTTCAAACAGTGCAACATTCAATATACTTTAAAAAAAAAAACATAAATAGTACAAGTAGAAAGGTGCAAGTAAGAAAATGGCACAATAGAAAGTCCAGGAGTAAGTAAACGATGTACATGTGAACTAGAACAAGATAAAACAGGATGTTAAATTAAATACTTAAGTAAAGTACAGTGGAATATTTAGTTTTCATATTTAAATATAAGTATAAAACCCTTGAGATGCACCATTTAATTTTTAAGGGGTTACTAAGGCACAACATATTTTGTGCATACAGTATACATCAATATATATATACAAAAACAGTATATTTCGTACATTTTAAGGCTGCAACTATAGATTCTTTTCTCTATTAATCAATTAAATACATGGTAAATAAAATGTCAGCATATTGAAACCCCTTGAGATCCACCGTATTGATGAGAGACACTTTATGGCTCTCCATCATTATAAAAACCACATCATTATAACATAGAAATACATTCACAAAATAAAAAAAGGTTAGTATAATGGCAAAAAAACAGTAAATAGTAGGTGTGGAAGTCACGTAAAAAACAATTGATCTGAGGAAGTTAGGAAGAACATCTGTATCAAAGCTCCTTCAAATCTGGAGATTAATATAGAGTTAAAACTGAGCTCATTCATTAAAAATAAATACAGACAGAAAGAAAGAAAGAAAGAGAGAAACGATGTTATTCTCTTTGGAAACGAGAAGCTCAATCCGAACAAGCCATTCTTGTCATTGTTGTTTTTTCTTCCCTGCCCATACAAGTTAGTTTGTCTTCCAGAGAGAGCGGCTCTCCAGTCCAGACCTCCTCCCCTTCCTCCCTCTCCTCCCCCTGCCACATAGCACAGGACTGATCCAGCAGGCGTTTCTTGGATCTGATCACTACGGGCTATTTTTAAACACTTAAATCTGATTTAGGGAGGCTGCATGTGTATGAGCCCTGATGCACGCACACACACACACACACACACACACACACACACACACACACACACACACACACACACACACACACACACACCACACACACACACACACACACACACACACACACACACACACACACACACACACACACACACACACACACACACACACACACACACACACACCATGTATACATCACTTCAGGGGACATTACATTGACTTACATGCATTTCCTGGAGACTTATCCTAACTTTAACCATAACCAACACATGCCTAACCCTAACCCTAACCAAGTCTTCACCCTAAAATTAATAATTCCCCTCATGGGGACCTCCATTTTGTCCCCATAAGGGAAGTCTGTCCCCACACGTGACTGTGTAAACAGATTTAGTTCCCCACAAGGATAGTAATGCTAGGCCACACACACACACACACACACACACACACACACACACACACACACACACACACACACACACACACACACACACACACACACACACACACACACACACACACACACACACACACACACACACACACACACACACACACACACACACACACACACACACACACACACACACACACACACACACACACACACACACACACACAGTCATGTGTAGCCTAATTTGTGATCATTCAAGGAATGCATCTAAGAGAGAGAGAGAGAGACAGGAAATACTGCAAACACAACTGTGGCAATTCAATGCATAGTATGCCTCATTTCAAATGCATGGTATGGTGTTTAAAGATATTAATGCAGTGTCCTCATTGTAGGAAGATATAGTAAATGCAGTTTCCAAGGGTTTTTATGCTTCTGTATGTCATTTATTCTACGATTTTACTTGTGTTCTATCTGGACCTCAAGTCTGTAATAAAGTTTTGATGTAAAGGTGGGGTCGGTAAGTTTGAGAAACCGGCTCGAGATACACTTTTTGTTATATTCCATGGAATGCTCTTAACATCCCGATAGCAATGAATATCTGAAGTGCTTTGACAATAAAAACATACAAAAATGTCATCTGTGGAAGCCGTGGCGCTGTAAAAAGCACGACCAATCATCTGAGCCGGCCCGGCTAAAGTAACTGGATGGCCTACCTGCCTGTCAGCCTTCCATCTGGGCACAAACTCATCTCGTGCCCTCATTGGTCATGTGTGCGTTCGTGTGTGTTGGAGGAGGGGCTCTGTGAGGAAGTGGCAGATTTTTTCCGACTGTGTATTTTCAAATTCTAGTGCACTCGAGCTGGTTTCTCCAAAATTACCTACCCCACCTTTAATGATTGATAAAAGCTGCTTTTTTCCCCCAAAAAATATAAAGGAATAAAAGTATTTGTTTTTTAAATAAGGCCTTGGAAAAACTTATATAGTAGGTCAGGAGCAGCAAAAATTACTTTAAAATCTCCACTGTATCATTTTCTAAAACTCATACCTTAAACTCTAACACATACGACAACAACAGCCTTGTGTGAACATTGGCTTTACAAAAACCTGAAATCAAGATACTACTACTCAATTGGGGATCATATTACGACTTAATACTGAGCGTTGAGCAAATAAAAGGCTGGAAAAATACACAAACACACAGATAAAAACAGCCAGGCACGGTGTTAAACCAAAATGAGGATTGTGTTAGGCTTGCATACTCACAGAAAAATAATAATTCCGGTGTTGGCCATCGCAAAAGCCAATCCCAGAATCCCGCTGCCCATAATAGCGTTACTGAGGTTAAAGATGGACATGCCAAAAGAAGTCTTCCCCTCGAACTGCAGGAGAGGATTAAACACAGAGATACCGTTTGAGAAGTCTTTATTCACCTGAATCAACAGCAGAAACCAACAATATGCTTTCTAACATATTGCTGAGCAGAAGCACTCACATCTGTGAAGTGGGTTTCCTTCTTGACTCCAGCTTTGTGGGGGAGAAACTCGTCGTGTTCAGCCAAGCCATCCAGACCGTCAAACCTTCAATGGAATAAAAGTCATTGGTTTAAGAGAGCCACCGAAATACTCCAACTTTTTTAAATACACTTTTAAAGACACCTTTGAATCATAATCTTAATAGCTTAAAGAGGCCCTATTATGCTTTTTGGGGTTTTCCCTTTCCTGTAGTTGGTTATTTCCAATTAGGTTTGTGTGCATGTAAATGGTCTGCAAAGACTACAATCCCAAAGTTCCCTGCAGAGGGTTGGGGATTGTTCTATTGGCTAGCGCACCAACACATTGTACGTGATAGACTAAGGGGCGACATTTCCAAGCGGTTGACCAATCACAACAGAGCCGGCCAGCTAACCAATCAGAGCAGACTGGGCTCTGGTTTCAGACGGAGGGTAAAAAGAGGTGCTGCAGCACAGGCAGTGTGAGAAAAATAAAGAGCTTTTTGAACAGTAAAGACATGGAGACATGTAGAGACACTACATACTGATATGAACCTGAAAATGAGTTTAATATGGCCCCTTTAAGTTGAAGTTGTGACACTTACCCATTGTCCTTGCTGTGTCCGTTCATCTTCTGAAGCTCCATGCTGATTGCAGAGGTTGTGAGATTTACTTCTGCTGGATTGAAAGAATCCCCTTCAAAGTGTCACCTGGATAGAGGTTAAGAGAAAATGTTTTTAAATGTTTTGTTATACATGTCTTCAACTCCTTAACATCGTTTGCTATTAATGATGTTCAGAGAGTTCAGCTTGGATTGTTTTTCCACAACAAACACGCTTCATGCATCGATCTTGCCAACTTTCCATCATTTGTTTAATGTGTGAAGACTGCAAGTAGCTTGTGACTTTTCCTTTCAGGAATCAAAAAGAGGACAGGTAAAGACTAAATAAAAGAGCAAAGTACCATGAGATAGATGTGGAGATGGTTCTGTTCTACCACATATTTGATATAAAGGTGTGTCACAGTAGCAAACATCAGCTGTCTTTAAATAAACTCAGCCTTTTAAAAGGTAAACATACCTGCTATGTGTACTCAAACAGACGGATGCCACTGCACACAGGAAACACTGAATCAGATTGTTGTAACACAAACGGAAAATGTGGCGTATAAAGGGCAGAGCTATTTCTAAAGTCTTGAGAGTCACACCACTGTAATGTTTCCTGCAGGGGGGTGATAAGGCGCATTCACACCGCAGTACTTTTCCCACAAAGGTTCATGCGAACTTAGTTCATGCAAACTCTTTAGTTCGCATGAACTAAGTACAGATCGCGTTCACACCGGAAAAAGTCCCTGGGGGTGGATTAGGCAAATGAAGCCGCTGACGTCACTTCTTCTTCTTCTGCTTTGGGTTTACTGGCAGGCTACAAACAACTTCACGGCGTATACTGCCGCCCGGAGTCCCCGGCCGGAAGTCCCCGGAGTTGGGGACTGGCTTCAGTAGAAGCTGCTGGGACTCCCAGCAGCTTCTACTGAAGCCTTCCGAGTAAATCGCCAGAACGCCGACACCTCCTCATCTCCACCGCTCCCATGTTTTATTTTGTGTTGCCATAAGTTAGTCTCTCTGCGTTTCTGCGCTGGGTTAATGCTAATGCTAATAATGCTAATGCCAGGATAATAAAATGGCGGCTTCACAAAACTTTTTGGAAGTTTTACGGGGCGTGTTTTGCAATCCGCCCAGCCAATCAGAAACATAGCTCTTTTCTCACAAAAGAGCCGCTCGAAAGTCCCTGCTCTCTAGCAGGGACTTTAGAGGGGGTAAAAAGGTTCACATTAACTAATTTTAGTACCGGCTCTTTTTGGTGTGAACGCGATAAAAGAGTTCACTGAACTAAGTTCGCATGAACCTTTGTGGGAAAAGTACCGCAGTGTGAATGCGCCTATAGTTGATTTTTCAGAAATCATTGAACTCAGATATCAGGATACTAAAACCCTCACACAAATAGTTCACAAAATACAAAAGGGGACACTTAAGTCCAATTAGAGCTTGTGTGACATGAAAGGCTTTAAATAACAAATGTTGTCAGAGGATTTATGTTGCTCTAATCTGTTGTGGCCCACAGAAAGCTGGCATGGGAACGAGCGTAGGTCTGCTGCTGCCCCGGGGTCATCGGATACTTCACTCCTACTGCCCTCAGGATTTTCACATTTGACCCCTAAAGGACACACTCACACTACATTGTGCCATTCCTTAAGAGTTTCACACAAAACCAGAGTTTCTTATAGTTCTACGCTCATCAATGCGCTGGCCTGTGGACGCACAATAATCCTCACAGTTTGATATAGCCACAGAGATAGACAAAGGGTTGCTGTGTAAAACGTGCTATTTCGTCTAAATACAGAGTAGCCTTTTCCCTGCATACTTGTCTCAGGTCAAGTGTGGTAACAGGAACCTTCTTCCACTACATACCCCAAGACTTTCCCATGGCTTGCGGCCAACACACACACACAACCGACAGAGTTAAGGGTAAATGTCAGGAATATTTAGTCATTTAACTTCCACAAATAGCCAGTTTTGAAGGGTTAGTTAGTCCCACAGCTTTTACAAGTACCATACTTTGCATTTTCATGTGAGAGAGATGGGATACTAGACAAACCTGGTTAACTAGAAACATTAAAACTGCTTCACAAAGGCAGCCTGGAAACAGTCACATACAAACTGTAAATTCCCCTGAGACAAATGTAAAATATGTGGGGGATATTGGGCTATATAAATACACATTGATTGATTGTGATAGTTGGAATAAAGTAGATGAAACAACTAAACAAGCACTTTCCATCCATCTAACAAAAGCTTTATTTCAAACAACCCATCTCAAGCCCTTAACAAAGTCTCACAATTACTAATAAGCTAAATATGACAATCTTTACCATGACTTCTTAATTTAAACCCAGTAGTTATTAATGTATCCTCACTCTGTGGCTCTACACACCACATGGCTTTCGTCTGATGCAACAGCAGCTCACTATTGACAGATAGCCCTTCCTTTCTCTTCCTCAACACAAACACACATTTTATCTTAGAAACTTACCCTGGTGGTCAAGAACAAATCTACCTTTCTTTTAAATATTGACAGAATAAATCCTGGTGCGAGCCCTCTCAATTTTCAATGTTTATGTTTGGCCTTGTGTTCCTCGGAGCTCCTCTCCAAAGCTCATTGGTAGTGAAGAGAGGAGAGAGTGAGAGAGATTCCAGGCAGGGAGGAGTGAGCGAGAAATGGGAACACCCATACTTAACCCTTTGTTTAACCTGATGCAGGTAGAAAGAGACTGAAGGGGTCCGCTCACCAGGTGTCTGCACTGAAAAGGTGTCAACACAAGGGTTTGAACAAATGGAAAGGAATCACCTGTAGTTTTGAGGGTCGGTTTGCAAGTACAAGGCTACAGGTAATCCCATTAATTCAACAGGGTTCATACTGGACACCAATGACCATGTCGTTACCGAGCATGCAAAATGGGAGTGAGCTGAGGGGGGCTTTGTTACGGTGTGGGTGGAAACTCAGTGACAGTTGGCCTCCTGCTGGAAGTCTCAGTGATGGTAATTAGCTTAGGAGATCTTTTTTAAGATAGCCCACATGTGATAAGAGTGGGAACATTGTGCATGTTTCCAAGTTACTGGAGCTTGTTCCTAAACAAATAATGTAAGACCTGAGGTGACACTGGACGTGGGACATTTAAAGGGCCCTTAATATCAAAGTCAAAGTCAAAGTTATTATGCTTTGTTTGGGTGTTCCCTTTTCATGTATTTGTATAGCACAATTCATACAGTGATGCAATTAAAAGTGCTTTACAGGATCAAACAGATAAAAACACAATACATTTTAATATGGTCATAGTGAGAAGAAATACAAATACACACAAACAATTAAAAGAAAGAAAACCATGTTTAACAGTTCAGAAATTAGAAAATTAAAAAGCCATGTTAAAAAGAAATGTTTTTAGACCTGATTTAAATTATTCTAAAGAGCTAGCCATTCTCAGATGTTCTGGGAGTTTGTTCCATGCGTTAGGAGCATAGATGCAGAAGGCTGCTTGCCCACGCTTTGATCTCACAAATGGAACAGTGAGCCGGCCTGCGCCTGAAGACCTAAGGGGTCTGCTGGGTTCGTACCACTGAAGGAGGTCCTTGATATATTTGGGTCCTAGCCCATTTAGTGCTTTATATGTGTGCAATAAAATCTTAAAATCAATTCTCTCAGTTACTGGAAGCCAATGCAGCGATCTCAGCACTGGAGTGATGTGATCTGTTTTCTTTGTCCGGGTTAACACTGGCAGCAGCATTTTGAATTAGTTGGAGTTTACGGAGTGATTTTTTTGTGAGGCCTGTGAAGATGCTGTTGCAGTAGTCAAGCTTGCTAAAAACAAATGCATGGACACGTTTTTCAAGGTCCTGCTTGGACATAAGGTCTTTAATACGCAAGATATTTTTTAGATGGTAGATGATTTATTGATTGCCCTGATGTGGCTGTTAAAATTGAGGTCAGAGTCTAAAATTATACCTAGGTTTCTTGCTTGACTTTTGGGTTCGAGCAATAGTGATTCCAGGTGTGCAGTGACTTTAATTCTCTCTTCTTTGGTTCCAAAAACAATTACTTCGTTTTGTTTTGTGTTGAGCTGTAAGAAATTACGGCACATCCAGTCATGTATTTGTTTTAGACATGTGATCAATAAATCAGTAGGACCGTATTCATCTATAGAAAGTGATATGTAGATGTGGGTGTCATCCGCGTAATTATGATGTGAAATGTTGTTATTTATAATTATTAGAGCAAGTGGCAGCATGTACAAATTGAATAGAAGGGGCCCGAGGATCGACCCCTGGGGAACTCCACATTTTGGTTCTGTCCGATGTACAGCTACCAATGGAAACAAAATACTCTCGGTCTTCTACATAGATACACATTTCTCTAGTCTTTCTATTAAAATATTGTAATCTACGGTGTCAAACGCCGCACTGAGGTATAGAATAGAACTAGAACTGTAGATTTCCCACAGTCGGTATTAAAATGAATGTCATTTAAAATCTTTAATAAAACCGTCTCTGTGCTATGACGAGACCTAAAACCAGATTGGAAGGTGTTTAAAATATTATTCGAAGTCAAAAAACTGTTAAGTTGTAGGTAGACAACCTTTTCAATTATTTTGCTTAAAAATTGTAAATTTGAGATTGGCCTGTAATTACTGATTGTCAGCGTATCAAGGGTGTTCTTTTTTAGCAGTGGCTTAATAACTGCAGTTTTCATGCCCTTAGGGAAGTCACCTGAATGGAGTGACATGTTCACAATCTGCAGTACATCTGAGGCAATACACTTTTTAAAACGTTTGTCGGAAGACTATCAAGACTACATGTAGTTGTTTTTAGATGGAGTGTAACTTCTTCTAGTGTTTTATGGCTGACTGGAACAAACTTTGACATTTTGGCTTGGTTAATTCTGTGTCCTTGCAACGAGAACATTTTGCAACGAGAACATTTTGTTTTCCGCCACCATTCGTTCAGCTTTCTGGCATTCTGTTTTTTGAAATTTCACAGATGGCGAATTTCTCCATGGTGCTTTTGTTTTACCAAACATTTTCTTAACTTTCACGGGCGCAATGGCGTCGATGATATTAGCTTGGTGTGAGAGCAGGCGCAGCTAAAAAGTAGTGTGTTATATAGGTTTTTGTTGCATCTAAAGCTCTGACTAAAATCCCAAAGTTGACCTGAAACGCATCCATTGGACTCTACTTTACTACCAGGGCATAGTGACATCACTACGTAACACTTATGTTTCTATTGGCTAGCGCTCCAACACATTGTACATGATAGGCTAAGAGGCGGGACATCTCTAAGCGTTTGACCATTCACAACAGAGCCGGCCAGCTAACCAATCAGAGCAGACTGGGCTCTGGTTTCAGACAGAGGGTGAAAAGAGGAGCTGCAGCACAGGCAGTATGAGAAAAATAAAGAGCTTTTTGAACATTAAAGCATGGAGACATGTCCCAGTAGAGACACTACATACTGATATGAACCTGAAAATTAGCTTAATAGGGGGTTTTATGACTATTTTATCTCTTATTGAAGCAACAAACCGACACCCTCAACCTGTTACTCATTTCCTCAAGATTAAAAGGTCATACAATTCTCACGAACAATTTTTCAGTTGGTTGATGAGTTCAACTTCATAGAGATATGAGCTTTGCCTTTACACCCACCCATGTGCTCTTTATCTCAGCATAACACAAATACTTTTACTGGAAAATGTTTCCTCTGAAGTCATGGCAGATTCTTGTCATACTTTGACAATTTCCAGAAAGCTTGACATCATAATAAAAGAGGAAGTAAATGTCCATGTTTGAAAGATTTGGCAAATATATAGATATAAGATAGATATAAGATATAAATAATATTAGGTTCAAGGTCTGTACTTATCATGGCTGCCTCCGTCACCTTAAATGACCCAGTGATTCGTAAAAATACAGGACAAAGCATCTAACATATAATTACATACTTTTATAGCTAAAATATGGCTTAAGGAAACATTTATCAAATGTTATTTTTGTACCAAACAGTGTTACCAGAATTAGCTTTCATGATGGTCTCATATGTGTCAGTGAGTCTTTAAATCCCATGTGCTTAACAACTGCCAGCATGTCACCAAAAGGACAGTATCATTACATCCTTTGCTTAGAAATGAAAGAAACAGGTTGAAAAATAATGGCATCTCTATCTCTACTGTCAATATACAGTACACTGGAGTAAACATATTTTATCTTGAGTAGCTTTCCACATGTATGAATGGGAATTGTCTCGTGGCTTTTGTTAGAGCAGCTGTAGTCTGCCGGCCTTGAAGGTACTCACTTCTCCAGTAGCAGTCAGACAGATGGATGTCCTCCGTCTTCACAGAAGTAGAGTTAAAACACGTGGCCTGGTCCACGTAAGAAAAACTGCCTTTTCTCTCAGACGCATGCAGCTCTGAGAGGAGAGAAAAAAATGGGAGAGAGATAGTAATTTGCGCGCGTAGACATTTCCTGCCATGTCACAAGTCAAGCCACTCCCTGTTTCTGAAGGGAGTGAAACTGGCAAATAAAAAAACCACAAATTAAATACACTTCTGTCTGGCCATGTGCCCCTGGGAACATATGTGCAAAAGCTCGCACCATATCTCTTCATAGGAACATAATAACTTTTCATATGAATGATATGTCTCTCTGCATCTCTTTGTAGTTGTTTAGGCCTGTTTTTAGTCTTTTGGTTTCTCCTTCTAGTTTAATGTCACTGTGTTTATTTTGAGTCTATTACTGGCCGCTATGCATCTCTTTGAGTGACATGTGTAGGTGAATGCCTGGGGGGGGGGCCTGTGTCTGTGCCCAGTAGGCCAGCTCAGTAATCCATCTATGATACTGGCCTACATACTTCTTATGTGTCCTTATGTGACCTCTTGCCTATTCACTTCTGTGTTAGAATCTTATACTTGTTGTTGCTTTAACATCTGATTTTCTTACTTAAGGTTCATCTTATCTTTAATAATCTTGTCTTAAATTACATTGCATTTCAGTGGTTGTAATGTCAGCATAAGGAGTTGCTGTGGAAAGTTACTTTGCATTTTTGTCCGTCTACCATCATTGCCATCTACTGGCTACCACAGAAAGTCACTGATGTAAATTAGACAAAAGTAGGAGGAGAGAAACTCACTGGAGGGAACACAGGGATTTGAGCCTTTGCAGACCATTTACTTTTAACTCAGTCTGTCCTACAGATGACAGTTTAATATACATTATACACTATCTGGTATGATAACAAGCAGGACTGCAACAAGTCTTTTTATGCAATTATTTGTTGTCATACTAGATTCATTATTTGAGGATGGTTTCCAAGGTGACATCTCTAATTTGCTTGATTTGTGCAACCACTGGTAAAAAGAAATCAAATGCTGCAAATCCTCACATTTCAGAAGCTGGAACAAGATTTTATTTTCTTGAAAAATTATTATTACATTTGTTAAGGATCCATTTTCCGTTAATAGACAATTAATGTATTATTTGCCTAATTGTTTCAGCTCCAAAAACAAATGTAACTAATAATTACATTCAATAAAAAAAAACAACAATCTTTTAATACTATTATAATAAAAAAAACATAGAAACATACAGTGAACTATTTGAATGTGTGAAATGCTGAGACATTTGTGTGGTTTTCTTACAGAACTTGTGAAGCTATCCGGGAATAACACCTTGCACAGTAAACATGTTACTTTCCCTTCTCCACCCATGCAAAGAAACTACACCGAGCGTCGGGGTTGGAGGCGTGTCCCTGAGGACGGGCGCAAACAAAGAACTGTTTCCCCATGTTCGGCCCCTCCTTCTTCACAGTACGCAGCACACAGGGTTCCCTATGGACCTTACAGGAGGGCGGTGGAGGCGGACCATGAAGCACGGACTTCCAGAACCCCAACGAAGCCTCTTTTTTGGCACCGGACTGTCCCACATTGGGCGCTGGGATTAAAGGTTTTAGATTAATCGGTTTGTCACTTTTGATTGAGGTGCAGAGCTTTGGTGAAGCATCATCGAGGAGCTCAGGGACAGTTTCGCTGCTTGTGACTGAGGATGTGTCTTTGCTGCTTGTGCACGCTTTTTGGGAGTTTTGCGAAGAGGTTACTTTGTCCGTGCCGAGCGTTTTCTTTTCAGGGGCTTCGTTAGAGGGAGCAGCCGTTGGAAGTTTGGGTTTGAAAAAGGAGAGGAGGCTGCCCTGTGGCTTTGGACAAGTCTTAGCCTTTTTCCCCTTTGGGACAACGGAGTCTGATGTTAATAAACGTTTTTTACCAGAGGCGTTTCCAGCTCTGGATGGCTTTAAATTCTCCCTCAATTCCTCCTCTTCCTGAGATCCAGGTAATCCCTCCCTGTGCTCGGACTGAATCGATTTCTGCTCCACTTTAACAAAGAAGCGGGACAGTTTCTGCTGCTTGCCTGCAAACTCTGGCAGGTAGCATGTGCAGAAAGGGGGGGGCTTGGAGCTGGGCAGGAGGGAGCAGCTCAGCTTCCCCCACACAGGGCAGTGGTCCGACCCCTCCACTTCCGGCATGATGTCCACCGCCACAAACTGCTCTTTAGCCAGCTGGCAGTCGGCGAAGATGTAGTCAATGCGCGTGCCGTAGTTGGTCTGCCGCGCTCCAGTCATGGTGGACCAGCACGTGAAGGCGCTGGTGCGAGTCGGATGGAAGTGGCGAAATGTATCCACGAATTTCCCACCGTGGACGGGATCTGAGGAAGTTACCTCAGGTTCTTCGTTGGGTTCCTCCTCATTCGTTTCCTCGGTTTGTCTGCCACTGTGCAAGAAGCCATTCAGCCATTTTCTCCCAGGGTTTTCAACGAAATCCTCCTAAGTAATGAGAAATGTAGAGTTTTGTTCTTGTTCAAAATAAGCCTGATATAATAACACCCCCACATGCTTCCTTGATGCGATAGATAACACCCCCGGAGACGTTGAACAGCTGAGCAGTAGACAGTGCAGGTTATACACATGAAATATGAGATTGAAAGCTGCCAGTGGGCGGATTGTTTTACATTTGATCCGCTGTTTAGTGTCTCAGCTGTTTTAGTCAGAAATAAGCTAATCCAACTGCTGGCTGTAACTTCATATGCAGACATGAGATCCTATTCTCTGACTCTTGGCAATATATTGGAAAATCACATTTCCTAAAAGACGAGCAAATGTGAATGTATTCAAATGTACTTACAATATCGCTCGGGTCACAGTGGTCTATTTGCCGGTGAGACGTGTTTACATCTCCTAAAACGATCACGTGGCTGAAAATAGAACAGGAAAAACATTAGTTTGGAAGTTTAAAAAAGAGAGAGGATAACAGAGTAATGGCGCGTTTCCACTGCAGGCCTCGCTCGGCCTCGCTCGGTTTGGTTAGGCCTTATTAGGCCCGGCTCACTTTATGCTGCGCTTCCATTACAGTTTAGTAACTGGGGCAGTTACTATAGTAACGCAGTGTAGGCGGAGCCGTGACGTCATCTTCAATGAGAGCCCCAGAAAAACAACACAGCCGTTAGCTCTTAGCACTGAGAGCTCACAGCTCTTCATATCTGTTCAGAAACTAGACAAAAGTTAAACAAGTACAAACCACAGACTGCCTGTGTCATGGCGAATACAGTCACTGGTTTATTTATGTCTGTATAGGCCGTTGTTGTGAGTGTGGACGGTCGGAGCATATATAACGTTAGCTTAGCCAAACTCCATTTGAAAACACGCATTTTAAAAGGGTTTTTCGCCTGCCGTCTGTCTGCAGACTTGTCAAAGCATTAATTCATGGTTGTTACTAACCGGTATCAGCATGTTGTTACTTCGGCATCATTTTGAAACGTGTATTACAATTAAATCACGGTCAAATATGTTCATCTTGTTGTAGTTGTAGCCCCCTTGCCAGCGATTCTCTCTAGTTTAGCATACTCAGCCCGACTCAGCCTGGTTGTTCCTGGCCCTAGAACCACGATTTAGTCGGGCCAGAAAAAAGGTGAAAAAGTAGCCCCGTGCCAAAACTAGGCCAAGTGGAAACACAACCAAAAACGGATTGAAAGTTGAAATATTTGTGTAAAGATTGAAACTATAATCTTTATTTTCAGTCTTTGAAAACTCTCACCTCCCATCTTTCAGTATAGCTTCAGCCCGACTCTGAAGCAGTTTGTAGAACTGAAGCTTGAACTGCTTTCGCTCCGGCTTCTCAGGGTCGGCCCGCGGACAGTACACGTTGATCACAGTTACAGTTTGTTCTTTGTCCTGACACCTGTGGGGAAAAAGAGAGTCAAAAAGAGGCATGGACACAAAACGTTACGACTATATTAAAAAAAACTGAATAACCGTTGATATGGTCTGCAGGTCTCCCTTAAAAAAGAGATCATTGATCTCAATGGGATTTTACCTGGATAAATAAAGGTTTTGAATTGAATTGAATTGAATGGTCGTTATCAACGTGTCTGTTTTGATCTCCAAATTTCTTCTGATACTTGAATTGAATAATTCATTTTTAAATCTTCTACTTCCTGGGCCCTTCTCTTTCTGTGTCCTGGATCAATGTCATTAAAGTGATTCAGCCTCATCTCCTGTCTCTCTTCCAATGTATTTTATGGATATTCAATATTGTAATTATAACATGTTGGTCTATTCTGTAAACACGCCATCTATTGTAGGTCCGTCCTGGAAGAGTAATCCCTTCTTAAATCGCTATAACTGAGGTTTTCTTAAATATTTACCCCAATAAAAAATTGGTAAGGGTTTTCTTTCTAGTCCAAAGCAAGTGTCTGAAAGGAAAGAGGGTTTCATACAGTGCATAATATAAACCTTCCAGTAGTACATTTGTCATTTGTAATATTGGGCTATATCAATCAAATTGACTAGACTTGACTTGTAATAGAAAATCTGACTGCTAGTAAAGATTGTGAGGACTATTCCATTGCAGAAGAGAACACACAAACAAGTACCGTACGTGAAACATGCAAGAAGAATGTCTGTCTCTTACATGACTCTGTGCTGTGTGACAACAGTTCGTCCTTCATTGTCCAGAAGCTGCAGTTCCTCGCTGCAGAACTCAGACTGGTCTCCATTACATCCAACAGCTCCTTCATGGTGGGTCAGCAGACCGGTGAGACCCTCCTCAGCAGCACATGGGGTGGCACTGTCTTTACAGTAAGTGGCAACCCCTGTGCATGTGAGGAATGGGACGGGAATTAGTTTGTATGGTTATAGTAAGGTATCTGTAAAGAATGTGTAACAATGGGCAGTGGCATTAACAGGGTTCAGTTTGGATTAGTGACAAGTTAATAATAGAAGTATCTTAATCTAGACTATTGTGGGGTTTTGGTGGAAGAAGTATTTACATTCTTCAAGTAAGTAAAAGTACAAATAGCAAACAGTAAAAACACTTTCATTGGAAAGGTTACTTAAGTCAAAGTAAGTATAAACAGTAAATGTTAATGATATTAAATGCAAAAACACCCCAAAAAACACAACTAATATTCAAAATAGATTAGAAAATGAACCTCATGTTTATTGATTAAATGATTATATAATGAATGACTGATCTCTCAATTGGCTAATTAATCGAATAGGCTGTTTTTGTATAAGCTGTATCTAATAATAAAACATCGTACTTTATAAACTCTTGTGTTTTTATGCAGACATCTTAATTTGTAAAGTAACTACAGCTGTAAAATGTATGTAATGTAGTAAAAAAAGTGTAATATTTATACTCAAAGAAACGTAATACTACCTCGATGTGGCACACAATTAAAATACTTGATATGCAATTAGCTACATTACACTATTGAGTCTGGGTCGATGAAATATAATGTAAAAGAAAAAAACTGTACATAACAATTCAAAGCCGTAAAAATCAATGTATAAGACAATGTAATGAACCTGAATAGCCGCTGCGTCCTCGACTGAAGCTGAAATAAGAGTTGTATCCGTCAACAATGGCAGTCCTCTCATCAAGCAAGTCTCCTGTGGGGGAAACATTAAGGGGTTACACCTCTAATATCTCCCATAACAAACTTCGTGTCCACAGGACAGCCTCTCCACGTTTTCAAGCAAACACCACTTACTTGTCACTTTTGTCTCTTGAACACAGATTATATCCGCGTCCAGAGAATCAAGAGTCTTTTTAATGCCTCCTCTGAAAGTCCTTATGCCATTTATGTTCCAGGTAACGATCTTCATTGTAAGTCAATAAATAAATCTACCGTTTTTTGACAGACAGCATGGATGTATACAGAGATTGAGCTGCAGCAGCCAGACGCACATACAGGAAGTAGAACGGAAGAAAAAAAAAGTACGACAGGAAGTGTATTTTTTACATTTATTTTATTACTTCTCTTATGTTGCTTAACTTATAATGCTTAATTCCTGGGGGACCACAGGTGTTTGTTGTTGTTTGTTTTTTGTTTTCTTCTCTCAGTTTTGAATTAATGTAATGAACACTGATGTTTATGTGCCTTTTTTTTACTGATTTGTAAAATGTAAACTCTTTTTTAAATGTTATCTATACTTTATATGCACCATTCAATGTTATTGACTAAAACATAAGCGGCATTCAATGTTATTGACTGAAACATAAGCGCCTCAAAGGTTTTTTAATTACTCTAATCCTAACCCCTACCCTAATAAATAAACAAAAAAACAAATTAAAGAAGCAATAAAATAGTGCAAGGGAATGTTACAACTGTCTAATGTGCATAATTGTGTAGGTTAATGTGTTTTATTCTTCTATTATATACAGAACATAAAGACATGTTGTAATTGCATTGCGCAGTTGCTTAGCTAGGGGGGGTGAAAGTGCTTTCATGATTTCGGCGCGCATTTGACACCCAGACCTGAAACCAGGATGTGCTCCGGCCATTGAAGCCAATTTTATGAATGGCCGTAGTGGACAAACGGTGGTACTACAACCTTCATGACGTCATTTTGGCACCAGAAGACTTTCTCTTCTGGGACTGACATTGGGAAACAGACGTCTGTAGATCAGCCAGCGTATATAGAAAATATATTTTTTGAGCTAAATAAAGTACCCAACACGAACACTTGTATAGCCCCTGTTAAAATCAATAGGGTCTCAAACTCTCAAAGATACAAAATGTAAAAAAATGAGCCGAGAGCGGGAGATCGGATCACAGGATCGGATGCGAGAAAACTCCACTGCGCATGCTCAGTAAGCGGATGATCCGGGTACTTTCTGAATCTACAGTTGCTCTATTTTGCCTTCCTGCGCTACTGAGCATCTCTCATAGGAATGAACGGAGTCCCGCCTCCAGTTCTCTTTATACATCCATGCCTGAAACCAGAGAGCCGGTGGGAGGAAGGGAAGCGGCTGTTGTACCCCTGGCTACTATCGTTATTAGAAACCGTTACCGCTGTCATTTCCCCAAGGAAGTAAATAGGGGACGTTTATTCTCAACTGGCGTTCTCCATCTTTGAAGGAAACCGAGAGGGTGAGTGTGTGCTAATGGTCGCAGTTTAAGCGGTAGCTAATTAGCTGCTTTGACAGGACATGACTGACGTTAGAGACAACGGAGAACAACCCTTTGAGGCAAACACATGTAATATCGTAAATTCCGTTAAGCCTGTTTAAATAAACGAACTAAATAAAGTCAAGAAGCTAGTTTGCTAAATACTTTAATACGACGTTGCGAGCTAGTAATTGTTAGCATGGTGTTGTCTTCACCAGGCTATAACTACACTTGCTAGCCGTCCGTGTCCTGTTCATAGTCCGTATTGTGTTGTGTCACTGTCAGAATAGTATTCATCGTCTAATGATCATACTTTGAAATCAGTGAGGACTTATTTGAGTATTGACCTCCTTTCTTTTAATCTCAGTTGATGCTAGTTTGAGGGTTAAGGGAAACAGATGCTTATGTGATGCATCATTTGGCATCACTCGGGTGTGTGGTGTTTCCATCTTCGGTCAAAGGAGAGGACACGAGGAGGAGATGGGGGATGTCCGCCCCACCCCAGTCGATGAGGGTCGTCAAAGTTAATCCATATTGTTTCCAATCACTACTACTCTGTGGAAGACACTAATACCACACTTTAACCAGCTGTCATAACCTTGTAGCTAACACCAGCTATAAGGCTAGCTTGTTCTGTAAAGATGTAACGTTGCTGATGTTGAAGGCGTGGGATGGTGCATGCCAGGAATCACCAGTGACGGTGTTGAAATGCCATGGGTTTATCGGTACCTGTTAAATAAGGCAAATCGCAGAAATGTGATAGTTTTCTAGTCCAGATACATATGTACTAACTTCAGTCCTTTATGTCTTGGATGTATAGTCATTTGGCTTTCTGAGTTCAAAGTACAAGGTTACCCATTCAAATAATCCCCATGACCACCACACAATATCGTAACACCACGGTTGTGTTATAACACTACAATGTGCAATATATAATGTAAACTATTTGCTCATGTTATAACTGGCTGCTTCTTCAATGCTCAAACTGGTTGAAAGAGGACTGTGCTACAGTATGTGCAAAATATACACCTTTTACACACTTATGATGTTGTCACTTGCTGTTCACTTTTTATAATGCTGCTACTTTTTTTTTTTTCCGTGTTCCTATTTGATTTTGTATTATTATGAGCAGGTGCTTTCCTATGTATTTACCATGTTATTCTACTAGCTTTATTTCTGCCTTTGTATCCGCCCTGTCCCTTTGCTATAACACTTTAAATGTCCCTGCTCCGGGACAAGATTCTACATTTTCTGATGTTGTGCCTGTTTAAGAAGGCCAATAGCAGCAATATGCTAGTTGTAAATCCTTGTGAGTTATACATGCTAACTACATCATTAGAAACGACAGTAATTAATGGCTTGGATTTTTGCCATTTTGGGCTGAAAGTACGTATTTTCCCATTCAACCAATCCCAAAGATTATCCTGCCCTATGCAGTTTGCTGAAAAACCTCTTTCCATTGTTGGCTTTTTTTGAAAAGGCCTTTTCATAATCACCATCTTTGTGTTTTGCCTTTAGAGTGTGGAGTAATGAGAGTGGGGGAGAGAAGGAGGCAGGACTCCCAGTAGAACATTGGCAGCAAAGTTGAAGGCCAAGCAAAGATGCTGGAGGCGGATGCAGACGCAGCAGGTGCAGCAGAAGAGAGAGAGGAGGCCGAGATGGGGAGCGGAGACTATACGTCTGAAATGAGGCGGCTGAATCTGGAGCTCCAGGAGGCCACGGAGGAGAAGCTCCAGGCAGCGCGCTATGGCCTGGAGGTGCTGGAGGAAAACTCTGCTCTGAAGTTGAAGCACAGGCAGCTGGAAGAGGAGCACGAAGTCCTCAAAGGGGAGCTGCTGCAACTCAGAGCGGTAAGAGCACCCAAGGCATCACAGTTATATCTAGACAACATTAGGCTGTAAAGACCAATTCTTTCAGCATTGCAAGTGTTATTGTCTGTCAATGAACTACTGCTTTATATTTTCTACATTTATCGTTCACACAGCAAAAGCAGAAATCTCCCCTTTTTATAAATAACCAAGTTTGTCTTTGCATCAAATTGATTTGGTTTGTTGATGAACACAAACATTTCCTGAATTCAAATGTCATAATACCTATCTGATGAGGACTATTTAAAACCTCTGTCCTGCGTGTATAATTCACATTACACAGAATATTCTTCTACAAAAGCTGCAATCTTTTTTTATGTGAGATATTTGTCGGAAATTGTAATAAACTATTGCAACACTGAAGGATGTATTAAACATGATGCAGTATTATCACAGCTTTTTTATCGTTAGCCTGCAATAGCATTGTACAAAAATGTTCCCTGCTGTTGTGACACTGTCGGCAAAATGTAAATGCTCGGCTATCTACTGATGCTGCTCCTTTTAACTCAACGGTCGAGGAAATTCCTTGCAGTGTACCTAGTAGTCCTATAAAGACACCATTGTTGTCTTTTTACATACTTGTGAGCCATGCCTTGAATTTGATTCCTCATCCCTTTATTGCATGTTGGCCACCCTGTCCTTCTGCCATCACAATACCAGTTCTGTAACAGCTGTGACCTCATGTAATGAGTACAATGCAGAGGCTTGTGATTGCATACCGAGTCAGTTCTGCTCTCGTATGTCATTTGATGCTGATGGCGTCAAAGGGAGAACACCGTTTATGAATTAGGACAACTCAAACAGCCAATTAGTCAGCACATCCGGTGCCTTTAGAGCAGGACATTTTCTCTGTTCATCCTAAACTGCTTAACTGAAAATCATTTAATATGGATTTGGGTTAATTAGGGATATCCAATCCAGAAAGATTAGCCGAATATGTCGGATAACAATGTAATCCATGTGTTTCACGGATCTATTCAAATTGACGTATGCATTGCATTGTGCTTCCCAGTATTATGTTTTTACGAGTTGAGTCATTGCGCAGTAAAGTGAAGTGTAGTCTGTAGCGCTCTGCTGTAGCTGACAGTAATCGTTTCTTTGTTTTAAGTCATTATTAAAGTTCTGCTCATGCCAGCACTGGACATGTGTTGGGGGTTAATTTGTTTCCTGATTGTTAACTTTGTCACGAAAGCACCAGATGGGTAATGCATGTATTTAGTGTTGCTGTAATAGGCTTGTAAATGGGTTCATATGAAAAGGGTAATCGCATCAAATGTGAGCAGATTTGTAATTGTTTCACCCACCTCTTTTACAGTGAGATGCTTAACATCCTGTTACAAGCCGAGAAGTATTAAGCAATACATATGTGCCAGAACCACATTAAAACTGGTCCATCCTGATGTTTCATAACTAAATATGAAGCAAAGCTGTTAATGACTTTCGGGACGCAGTGGTACAGTATTTCAGCTATTTTTATAATCTGCATAAACCTCATGTCTGGGCTGTGTACCTACCCAGGCTTTGGCAGGGTTTAAACAAAGCAGAGCGGACTCATGTGTTGTGAATTAGCATCATTATATAACCAGAATGATCAGTTGAGCGTGTTCAGTAGCATGTTTATCTAACACCTGTTTGATCATTCTTTCATATGCAGTCATTGATGCAAAATGTGTCATGGCTGCTGCAAATGGCAGACTTTGGAGAATTATTATTACAAGCTAAGTGCAATGCTTTCGGATCATCATCTACAAATCGAGTGTGGAAGCTGCTATTAAGGCCCGAGGTGTCTTATTACAAAGCCATTTCCTCAATGTAATCAGTTTAAACCTGAAGGATGTCAGGGAAGGGCTGATTTCATTCGTTTAAGATGTCTACATTTCTTGCCTTGATATCAGAAGTACAGCAGGAATGCAAAAGAGTGGTGCAGGAATAGGTTACAAAACTCGGAAGTGAGTGGGCTTTTCCCCCTCTTCCTGTTTCCTTGTCTGAAGGATATAATGAGAAGCGTCATCCCGCAGAACAGGAATCCGCCTTTAGCTTGGTAACCATTGCCATGTGAATGTGATAGCCTTGTTAGCGTTTTACTTTTGGCCTTTCTTCAATAATCATGAATTGATGTTAACATTTGGAGATAACCCTTATGTACAATACGTGTAAATGTCATAAACGTTTGTTTACCGCAGATCTTATTTCCAACACTTTTCCAAAGTCCAATGGCAAAACCCTATTGCTTTTTGTCGAGGGAACCCTTCGCAAATCCAACTTCCGGGTCAGCCTATAAAAACACATCATCACTGCACCACTCTATTGTCCTTATGCACTGAAATGTTGATCCTATATGTAACATACTGTAGCCTGACAGATACCGCAGGGTTTGCCCGTTCCTAAACCATATTGTTTTTGTGTAAAGGCATTTTCAGATTCTGTGAGCAGCCAGAAGCGTGCAGCTGCTGATGGAGAGTGTCGGGAGGAGAACCTGATGCAGGAGACGGCCACTATGGAGGCCGCCTTGACAACTCGCATGGATGAAGTCCAGGCAGAGCTCAAACAAGCACGCCTTGCTCTGAGCAATGCACATGCAGAGATCGATCGACTGGGGGTGGTCTCCACACAGCTAAAGAAGGTAAAGCCAAATCTAAAGAAGGTGGGAATCATCAGGCTCCCCACGATACAATACTATCGCGATACTTAAGCCTCGATGCGATAGTATTGCGATTCTACGATATGCTATGTATTGCGATATATTGCGCATATATACAGTATGTGATTGCATGATATATTGGGTTCCAGTGTCTTTAACATGTGGCAAAAGCCTTGGTTCTCCACAACGCCGTATGGACGCAGGTCTTTGCACATGAAGCAGGTGATCGAGTTATTTTCTTAGCTCGCTCAGAATTTGATGGTACCTTTGCCGAGCTCAGCTGGATTTGCAATATGAATAATTGATATGATACAATATCGTAGGGCTGCGCAATTAATCGTATTTTAATCTCGATTACGATTTTGGCTTGCAACTATTACGAAAACAACGTTATCGAAATAAAACGATTATTTTGCTGCATTCCCGTTCGCATTTCCCTCTGCCGGAGAATCTCCGGTCTCTAGCGTACAGTCAACTTTGACTAACCTCGTCAAGCCGGAGCCTCTTGGCTACTTCCAGTTTCCAGATAAGGGGTTATCAAAATAAGAGTCCTGCGTGTAGCAGATTAAACATGACAGGTTGAGTGACCTTGGTATCATATTTGTATATGTTTAGTAGGTTGTGGAAGTGCGCTCCAAAATATTTGTTGATCTTCTTTATTGGTATTTATTATTTTGATATTATTTATTTAAATGTAGATATAAATGTATTATCTTTTTGTATTGGTTTTTCAGTTGAATTATACGTTCAGGGTAATCAACTGTTAAAATCATACCGTTCACATTTTTTTTACATTTTTCTAAAGTTCAATAAATGGATGTTTTCAAAGTAAATGAATCGTTTTTTAATAATCGTGATATCAATATTGACCAAAAATAATCGTGATTATGATTTTTGCCATAATCGAGCAGCCCTACCACATCACCAGGCAAAGTATTGCGATACTACGCTGTATCGATTATTATGTTGTGAAACTGTGTGCAACCCGTCACGTCCTGATGCATTCCACTGAAGCATGAACCACTGGAGGATGTATCGCTATTCCCAAAGTGAAATGTATGTGCATGACTTGAAGTTTATTACATTCATTGTGCAGTTCAAATGTTTTGCTTTGGATTGATTTGACCTTGAGTTGTGTTCTACAGGAGTGTGAGTGTCTAGATGCCGAAAAGGGCCATCAGAGGGACGAGATGAAGGAATACAAAGTACGTGAGCAGCGCCAGTTGCAGGACAATAGCGAGCTAGAGGAAGAGAACACCTCTCTGCAAAAACAGGTGTCCGTGCTCAAGGAGAACCAGGTCAGTTGTCATTCATTCGTCATTCAAGCTACAACTTTACCACTTACAAGTTTCTCACACTGCCCGTAATTCTATGGATGGATTGTTGAAAATATTAATTAATGAAACTGTAGCTATCCAGAAAGTTGATATTAAAACTATCCGTAGAAATATGCAATTAAGGGAGAAAAATGTTGATGTGCCATACTATTGTTTTTTACTAAATTAGCTTTTTTACTTTCTATACTTTGTGTTTGTGAAGTTCTTGTAAGTGGATGTCAACACTTAATCATAGGGTTCATTGTTATAGAACACTATATGAGGGCAAAACTGCCTTGACTGCAACAAATGTATAATCTTCGTCACATGTTGCTGATATAACTTTACGAGCTGGCCTATGTTGTCTAGACTGCACCGACTAGTTGAAGATGAATGATAATATGTGGCTGCCAGCCGACTGGGACCTTTTCACTTACAGTTGTTAGTGGCACTATGTAATCCGCGCTCCGACCTGCATTCCTTCCAAATGCATTTTACATTTTCTGACGTCGCTAGAACATTTGGTAACTTACTCTGAATGGTAAATACTGTTGGGTGTTAATATTAAATAGTGATGTTGCTTGGATTCTAAAGGGAGAGAGGCAACTGTTTCCGTACGCAGATGTACCTTCTCCGTGTTTATTGCAGCTCTGCCAAGACAAACTGTCCATGACTAAGTGTAGCCAAGGCCTGTTATTTGGTGCAACACCCAGCCTTCCCTCTACAGCCTGCTGTCGGGATAATTGAAGGGTTCTATGTAAACCAACAAAGAAGCTCATCCATACAGCCGCATGTTTAAAAGTGCATGAGTACTAATTTGTATATAAAAAGAATAGACCTGAATTGTCCACCCAAGCCGAAAGGGGTGTTTAACGCTATTGTACAGATATTTGATCAACACTAAATATGTGTTCGAGTACACAAATACTTTTTTTATGGAGCTGCAGAAATATCCTGGCCTATAATCAGTATCCTACCAACTTAACATATGTTTGGTACATACCCTCTTACAATGTTACACTATAAAATATGTTTTAATGACAACGAGCATTATGAATGAAATATGATCAATTTATCGTGGACACTTTATTACAGAACAGATGATGAAGATATTTATAGGCAATGCCGCATGATGTATTCACAAGCAAACATTGTCCTACGTAAGTTTGGTGCATGTACAGATGGAGTGGAGATGTCTCTGTTCAGAGCTTATTGCACACCGCTCTATACGTCTGTGGTCAAACTACAGAAAAGCAAGTTTACGGAAACTTCAAGTTATAATGATGCCATGAGAATATTGCTGAAGAGACCTCGATGGTCTTGTGCAAGTGAAATGTGTGTGGCTGCAGGAGTCAATACTCTACAAGCTGTTTTAAGAAATCTTATGTATAAATGTATTTGCCGGCTTAATGACTCTGATAATGAAATCCTCTTGGCCTTATCGAACATAAGGTATAGTACTACACGCTACCAATCACAGCTGTGGAGACATTGGTATAGTTGTCTCTTTGTAGGACACTGATTTAAATTATTCTTAAACTATGAATTCTTTTTATGCTGTGTATGTCATTTATTATATGTAATGCCTTGTCTTTTATCTGGACCCTAAGTCTGTAATAAAGTTTTCATTCATTCATTCAATCCCTCAAATATCGGTCTAAATAATCAATTGATTTTTTTTCTTCCCCAAATCGTGCACCCATATCTGTTGCATCAAACGTACCTTTTGTTATTCATGTTTTATTATCTTTACTTTGAATTGAGTGTTTTTAAATGCCCTTTTTATAATATGTTTCTTCATGTCTTTCATTTTTATAAAGCACTTTGAATTGCCTTGTGTTGAAAGGTGCTATATAAATAAACTTGCCTCTTGTTGCGATAACATTTCAGGTGGAGTTTGAATCGATTAAGCTAGAGATGACCCATAAGAACGAGGAGCAGGAGGAGCTGCGAGCTCAGATGGAGGAGACGGAGCGGCTGAGGGAGATCTTGGAGAGGCAGCTGGACGAGGCCCTGGACTCCCTGAAGGAGGAGAGGGAGCAGAAGAACTGTCTGCGGCGGGAGCTCTCCTCCCTGACCCTCAACCCCTTTGAGTCCATGGGGAACCTGGAGATCCACCTGGATCAGCTGGATGACAGCCAGGAGGAGGGCCAGGGGGGTGAGGGGGGAGTGGACCAGGACAGCGCCATTAACAATGGTCCTGGCTCTGCTCCCAATTCTGCTCACCCTCCTCACTCAGGGGGCTCCAAAAGTAACGGCCATATCCGACGCTACTCCACTCCGCGCAGCAGCATGGCGTTCCCCCGCGCTCCGGCCTCGGGGCTGGTGTCCGACCTGCTGAGTGAGCTACACTTCTCAGACAGTCAGAAACTAAAACAGCAACTCCTGCAGGTAGGTGAACTTGTCTCAGTTTTAAAAATGTATTAAAGGGGACCTATTATGCAAAATCCACCTTTTCATGTCTTCTACATCATTACATTGCATTGCATTTAGCTGACGCTTTTATCCAAAGCGACTTACAATAATGGCGCGTTTCCACTGCAGGCCTCGCTCGGCCTTGCTCGGTTTGGTTAGGCCTTATTAGGCCCGGCTCACTTTAATGCTGCGCTTCCATTACAGTTTAGGAACTGGGGTAGTTACTATAGTAACGCAGTGTAGGCGGAGCCGTGACGTCATCTTCAATGAGAGCCCCAGAAAAACAACACAGCCGTTAGCTGTTAGCACTCAGAGCTCACAGCTCCTCATATCTGTTCAGAAACTAGACAAAAGTTAAACAAGTACAAACCACAGACTGCCTGTGTCATGGCAAATACAGTCGCTGGTTTATTTATGTCTGTATAGACCGTTGTTGTGAGCGTGGACGGTCGGAGCATATACTGCGTTAGCTTAGCCGATCTCCATTTAGAAAACACGCATTTTAAAGGGTGTTTCTCTGCCGTCTGTCTGCAGACTTGTCAAAGCATTAATTCATGGTTGTTACTAACCGGTATCAGCATGTTGTTACTTCGGCATCATTTTGAAACGTGTATTACAATTAAATCACGGTCAAATATGTTCATCTTGTTGTAGTTGTAGCCCCCTTGCCAGCGATTCTCTCTCTAGTTTAGCATACTCAGCCCGACTCAGCCTGGTTGTTCCTGGCCCTAGAACCACAATTTAGTCGGGCCAAAAAAAAGGTGAAAAAGTAGCCCCGGGCCAAAACTAGGCCAAGTGGAAACGCAACCAAAAACGGGCCCCGCACGGCTCGGCACGCTTAAAGCGAGCTCCCCGCTGCAGTGGAAACGCGCCATAAGTGCGTTTGTTACGTTCCCTATTGGGCTCGGGGATCCAAAGGGAAACGACACGACCAGAGTTGAATTGGTATATGTTACAAGTGGTTTATTTGTAACTGTAAATGGACCAAAGGATATACACGAACAGCCTGGACCAACAACGGGCCAAACTGTTACTATTTAACAAAAGGACAACTCCAAAAGAGAGTTGCACAGTATTATACAAAAGGAAAGAAAAGTACCTCACTTCTAAAGTGGAACAAAACAATAAACAAAATGAGGCTGTGTGGGAACACAGCTGTTGCTGATCAACAGGCGCTAATCACCTGGGTCTAAGCAATACACACACAAACCCTATACTAAACACAGAACACTACGACACACTGCTAATCAGTGTACTCGCACAGACACCCTACTGAACACACTGCTAGGCCGTCTAACGAGGCACAGAATATGGCAGTAACACGATGAGAGGCTTGAGGCGTCTGTCCCACAATACAGAGCCTCCTGAATGATGTCCGTGCCCGGCCTTTGTACTCCTCCCCCGGATGACGTGGCAGGAGCGGGCGGGGATTGGATGACGTCCGTCCAATCACCGCGGATGTTGCGAGGTCGGGACGGCCAATGACAGCAGAGGAACTGCACAGCTCATTTACATATGCACACACAAACAGAGTTAATGGCATAACGAAAGTAGCGGCTGTAACAGCGTTCGACCAACTTAAAGAAAACAGAATCATATAAGTACATCAGGTTTCATAGAGCAAAAACATTTCAAGTGCTACTCAACTGGCTTTAGGTAAGCCAGTCCTTTATTAGTAAAGGATCGTCACCATGTGTCCCCTCTGTGGAAAGAGATTCAACGCAGAGAGAATAATTTATGGCAACACAAAAGAAAACATGGGAGCGGTGGAGATGAGGAGGTGTCGGCGTTCTGGCGATTTACTCGGAAGGCTTCAGTAGAAGCTGCTGGGAGTCCCAGCAGCTTCTACTGAGAACCGGGGACTTCCGGCCGGGGACTTCAAGTGGCAGTATACGCCGTGAAGTGGTTTGCGGCCTGCCAGTAAACCCAAAGCAGAAGAAGAAGAAGTGACGTCAGCGGCTTCATTTGCCTAATTCACCCCCAGGGACTTTTTCTGGTGTGAACGCGATCTACTAAGACAGGTTCAGGGACTACAGAGTTCGGGGGAACTAAGTGCCGGCACTAAGTACCGCAAAGTACGTGGTGTGAAAGCGGCTATTGTGTTCTTTGTAACCAAATCTCTCTCAGAGTGGCGTGGGGAGGGGCTCCTTAGTTTCATCTAAAGTAACAGACAGAGAATCAGCACTTTTGAAACAGGGCTGAAACAGAGAGGATTATGGGTAATGCTGCAATGATCTGTTTGGTGTTTGGAGCCAAACACTTCAGAGACATGTTTTATATATATCTGAGACCTATAATATATTGATGAAAAACAGTATAATAGAGGACCTTTAACTGTCAGGGCACATTTTTCCAACCCCTTGGATTTTATAAAATATTACAGCTAGTTTTTATTTGACAATTCTTCACCATTACAACCAACCGGAAGATACTTGCAATCACAAGAATCTCCAAACAAATGTTGGTCTTTGCTATGGTAGGTTTCCTCTGCAGGACACAGTCAAAAGACAAGCCTCTCCTACAATTCCTACAGCGACGTCACCGGCACTTTGTTAAGAGTTGAAATGTTTTCAAATTCGAAAGGGCGCTATGTGAACACAGGCCCTTTTTAATAGTAGCCTTCATGCCACTGCGAACAACATGCATGCACACACAGGAGACAATGTAAATTGACATGAAAGTATCTGTTCTCATCAGGCTGAGCGGTGAGGTTGTCATACAGGTTGCTTGTGTGTCTTGTGACGTGGATGTGTGCTTCCTGCTTGAAACCACATCCCATGTATGTTTGTAAATGATTGAGCCTTTCTACCAACACCACCTGGCACCACATTGCATCATCTACTTCACCCAGCAATTCAGTTAACTCTCGCCTGATACAGTCATGCCTCTCAAATAAGGCTACTCAAGAAAATTAAGAATGTCTTGAGCTGTCATTCCTCTGAAGGAAATATATTATTCATGATGCACTTACAATTGGGGGTTGGGTTATAGGGCTACTACCCACCAGATGTTGGGTGTGGAGCCAAAGCCAGTGTTATTATAAATAATGGATTAACAGGAAGGGTGGAGAGGCAAGAAATGTTTAGTAATCTTTTGTTTTATTGAATCAAGTCCACAATCAATATTGGTTTAATGACATGTATTCAAACTGAAATGGACGATTATTGAACTAAGGACAGCAGCAATTTGAGCACATTTAAGATTCAATGGTTTTATTGTCACAAAGGCTAAAGCTTATTTTAAACAATAAAAACCCTAAGGCCGAGACTCCTCCGTCAATGCAAAATAAAATTCACTTCACATACAATGAAATTAAAATGATGAAAGTAGAAATAAAACGGTGCAAGTGACACAATAGGTAAAATAACTAAACTATTAAAGGTGGGGGAGGTAATTCACTTCAGAAACACTTTCTGTTATATTCCATGGAATGCTCTGAACATCCCGATAGCAATGAATATCTGAAGTGCTTTGACAATAAATACATACAAAAAATGTCATCTGTGGAAGCCGTGGCGCTGTAAAAAGCACGACCAATCATCTGAGCCGGCCCGGCTAAAGTAACTGGATGGCCTACCTGCCTGTCAGCCTTCCATCTGGGCACAAACTTATCTCGTGCCCTCAGTGGTCATGTGCGCGTTCGTGTGTGTTGGAGGAGGGGCTCTATAAGGAAGTCTGAAGGAAGAGGCAGATTTTTTTTTACTTTCAGATTCTAGCGCACTCGAGCTGGTTTCTCCATTCTTACACCTTTAACGTGTAAAATAAAATAAGACCAATAAATACAGAATGTAAAATTGAATACGGCTACTATATAAATAAATATGTAAACTGTAATATCAAAAAGAAACGTCAAAACGATTAAAAGGCAAAGTTGGAGAGGGGCTTGAGACATGTCCGCCGTTCAAGCCGCCAACATAACAATGTTTTGTTTTGCTCGTATCCAGGCAGAACGAGACAAGTCCAGTCTGGCCAGCAAGGTGGAGGACCTGCAGCTCCAGCTGGTGATGTCCAAACAGGCTCTCAGTCAGCAGGCGGACAAAGTGGGATCTCTCACCCAGCAGCTGGAGGAGGTGCAGAGCAGCCAGCGGCCCAACGCCGGAGAAGAAGACAAAGGAAACGGAGACGAAGCACAGTTTGATTATGAGGTGGACACCAAGAGCAAGGAGGTGCTGGAGTCCCGCATGCGCTCCGCCAGCGACGACCTCCTGAAGCTGAGAGATGAACTGTCTCAGGCGGGGACGCGTTACAACACCCTGGAGCACCGATACAAGCAGGAGAAGGACCGCTGGAGGGCCGAGGCTCAGGACCTGGCCGACAAGATCCGCCTTTGCATCAAATCCAGCAAGCAGGACGAGGACCGCATCAGTGAGCTGCAGAAAGAGATCGGAGCCACGCGGAAAGTGGCCATCGATTCAGAAGGGCACCTGAGCGTCGCCCAGGAAGAGCTGCTGGCATTCTCCGAGGAGCTGTCCAACCTCTACCATCACATCTGCGTGTGCAACAACCTGACGCCCAAACGAGTCACGCTGGATTTTTACCGGGAAGCACGGAGAGCTCACCTCATCTACCCCCAGCACGGCGCCCAGAAGAAGCCGCGAGCGAACGACATGTTCAACTCCAAAGCCTCGGTGCTGCAGTTCATGGGGGAGGTGGACAGCGCGGGAACCAGCACAGACTCTCCCGCATGTCCTGGATCCCCAACCCTGGACTTCAGGGACCCTTCAAATGTCTGCAACTTGGTAGCCGTCATCCGGTGCCAGATCAAACACCTCCGGGTAAGAAGCACTGATAATCACATATACAGGATGTCGGATTTAGATTATATATACTTATTTGAAAACAAAATCAGGAAATGGTTTTGTTGCAGCAGCATGTTGACATGGCATTAAAAATGAGTTAAAAATATCATTACCGTTACAAACACTGAGTAAATGTATACAAATCAACAGTAGAAATAATATGAATATCTCTAGTATTAATAGATTTCAAAATGTAAAATATACAAGAAATTGAATTCACTCTTATAGACCAACTTACTACTAAAACTAAATATATAAACATACATTTTTGCAAGATGTTATAGTATTTATTTAAAGGTAGAGTTGAAGTAAAATGAGTACAATTGTTATTAAAAGGGGAAAAAGTGCAATCTGGTTAAATACAGACACTATGCAGCTGGGTGTTTTCTGCTAGTCAGAGGTGAGGTGTTGTAAGGGAGCGAATCATCAGTCCTTCTCGTGTCCAATTGTACCCTGAAAACTGTTACCATTGGAACTCTCATGTTGGTTTGATCACTTGAAGTCAGGCTTTTGTTCCGATGAAGATCTTTCCTTCATCCCTCATCAGACATTTCTTTCCTAACCTAATGCTCAGCTCAGACGCAGTTGAGTAGTAGCTCTTGTGTGCGCTTGGGTTTCAATGGATTACAAGGGTCAAAGAGGAGATGTGTCTGCTTCTAGAGAGAACACACCTTCAGGAAACAGCAGTGTGTCTGGAACACAGATCATGTGTGCTCTAGTCCATATTTCATATTTGTAGAGACATCTTAGATTCATTTGATCAATTTTACTGTGTGTGTGTGTGTGTGTGTGTGTGTGTGTGTGTGTGTGTGTGTGTGTGTGTGTGTGTGTGTGTGTGTGTGTGTGTGTGTGTGTGTGTGTGTGTGTGTGTGTGTGTGTGTGTGTGTGTGTGTGTGTGTGTGTGTGTGTGTGTGTGTGTGTGTGTGTGTGTGTGTGTGTGTGTGTGTGTGTGTGTGTGTGTGTGTGTGTGTGTGTGTTAAATGTACAGTGTTATAACAAAAGGGGCATAGCAGGTACAAAAGAAACTCACACAGTAATAAAATAAAGACAAATAAGTACGCAACAATGGCGAAGAAATTTGAAGCTGCAACTTTTTTAAAAAGTGATATTTGATATGCAGTATAATAAAACACTCCTATGCTATTAGACACAAAAGTAAGCCCTCAGATTAAGGTTTTTGTTTTTAATAACAACTCCACTTGTGTGTTCTGTAGGTGGCGGTGGACCTGTGCCGTCAGAGGGGCGCGATGCCGTACTCGGGGTTCAGCGACAGCGGAGAGTCGGAGCGAGACGCTGAGAGCCTCATGGAGGAAGTCCTGAAACTCAAGTCTCTCCTCAGCACCAAGAGAGAACAGATCGCTACGCTCAGGACCGTGCTGAAGGCCAACAAACAGGTCGGTCGCAGATAAACCTAACTACACTTTAAACTCCTTGAATGATTTGAAAACCATGTTAGTCTTGTTAAAGGCTGGTATTACACTTTAGGGTTATGCTCTGAATCAACTTCACCTGTTAGTGGTTGCAGTATTATCTGTTTTATTGTGTTGCACTGTTGAAGGAGCCTGTGACCTAAGATTGTCATCGTCATAACTACACTGTAGCTATGACGATGACAATAAAAGCCTTGAACCTTGAACTTAATGTAATCATTTCCAATATGTGGAATTCTTTATTGTTATATCTTTATTCTAGGGCTTCAGAATAACTTGAACTTGTGAAGTATCCAAAGTAGGGATGCGCTGATCGCCAATTTTGGGGCCGATCGCTGGAATCAGTATCGGCCGATCCGATCGAGTGGGCGGGGCCTATGGGGATCTTCCATTGAAAACTCAGTTAATGGAGCTCAGTCACTGGTGCTTCCACACACAACAACCAACATAATTATTACATTCAAATGAAGTACATTATTCAAGTTTACATTAACTTTGGATAAGAACACGGGAGAAATGACGGGAGCCTCTCTCCCTCTCTCTCTCTCTCTCTCTCTCCCTCCCCTGACAGTATCGTCTCATGCAGCTCACTGATCCAGTAATGAGTGACCCGACAGTGAAGAATAAACATATGTATAACTAGTTTAGCTAGTTCCAGAGGTAGATAAACTAGCTAAGTGTGTTAGGTCTAACTCTTAGTGTGTGTGTTGCTCCGCTCACCGGTCCGTCACAGCAGGTGGAGCTGCAGGATTTCTGCTTCACACACGTTGCATATCGCTATTTTACTGTCTTTTTCGGACACCTTAAAATACTGCCAGACCGGTGAAGCCATTTTGGCGAGCTTAGAGAAAAGTGTCATGTATTTTACGTCGGCCTTTATAGAGAGCCCCGATCGATCGGCAGAGAGTGAATATCGGCCGATAACGATCGGAGCATCCCTATCGAAAAGCAAAATATGTGAAAATGACCGAATGAAGTATTGTGTCCAGGCCTACAAGCGATATTCAACAGACTTAATTGTTAAACCCTTGTTTGGTACAGATCCTCTTTAAAAAGTGACAGCACGATCACAGTGTGAGAAAAAGTTTTTAGGGAGTACTTGTCCATGGACAAGTGAGTTTGGCAATTTACTTAAATTGGGGCCACTGGAATCTTCTTCTTTGCCATCGTATTTGACATTTTCCCACGATTTTTATGACACCGCTAACGTAAGTGAGCGGTAAGATTTTACTGCATCACACAAAGGGTTGGGTATCGTTTGGATTTTAACGATTCCGGTTCTGCTTTTCGGTTCCGGTTCTTTGAGAGGGTCAAAATAAGTCCCATGACAAACTGGGAGAAAAATATATTTATGACAACATTAAGTCAAATCTGTATTCCTATTTACAAATCACTTCATACTGTTGAATTTCTTACGGTTATTGAATACAATTATATAAAAATAATCTCTGCATTGTTTAGTTCTAAGTGTTGTAGTTTGAGAATGTACAATTGGCCCAGTCTCCTCTGATGTTACACTGCAACCTGCCTGTGAGACAGAGTCCAACCACACATGTCCAACACATAGGACATAACCTAATAATAATAATACATTATATTTATAGCCTATAGGCCTAGCGCCTTTTTACAACTCAAAGACACTTGCACGCATTTATTTACATAGTAAATAAATAGTATTTTCATTTCAATGTAGGCTAGCTACTTTCTATACCCTGCTTCATAAACAATACTGACATCCCTGTGCTCCTCCGAGTCTGGGGGTCCGGGGATGTGAGGACAGCGCGAGGACACAGACAGGGAGGCTGCTTTAACTTAATTGTTAAACCCTTGTTTGGTACAGATCCTCTTTAAAAAGTGACAGCACGATCAGTGAACATATAATAATGGTTCAAAAATGATCTCTCCCTATAATAATCATATTGCAATCTCAGCAAATGTAACACGTTATTATGTCCAGCTTATTATCAGGCAGTGTGGTTGACCTGTGTCATCAGTGTCTGCTCTCTCAGAGGTCTTCACCTTGATTACAGTGTGATGCTGTGAGTTTTACATGACCCCCCCCTCTTTCCTGTGGCTCAGTGATGCGTGACCTGCTGCTGTTTCCCTTTAACGGTCTCTCGCCCGCCACATGCAGCCAAACACTAATCCTCTGTTGACGTGCGGTGATTCACCTTCTCACGTCTCAGTTCCAGAGCCATGTTGGTCCCCCGTTCGTTTTCCTGATTGTGGTTTCTGCCAATGAACGTTGTTAAAGAAGTAAATAGGGCCGGACAATTTGGAAAAAATAAACAATTGCAATTAGTTTTCAACTGATAATGTGATTGTGATGTGATTCACGCTTTTGGAGGGGACTCCGTTTTAAGCAGAGTTTTCTTTATCATATAAATATAATAAATGATGGTGTGATTTTTCAAAATGTTACTTTATTGTGCTTTCTGCAATTTGAATAATGCACTGGTCCGTATTGTGAGTTTGATCACATTTTGAGATATTGTGCAGCCTTAGAAGTATTCACTATTCACTATCCCTAAAGACTTCCATCTAATGTTCACCTCTGTGACCCGAGTGGATCAGTTTGAAATGACTGCAATATTAGCATACTTGGTTTATTTTGACCAATCATGCAATTTCTTATACATTTTAAGACCCCACACTGGAAGTAGAATGTTGCTGCTGCAGTAGCATAATATGTCTTGATTATGTGCATCGTGCAGACTGCAGAGTTGGCCCTGTCCAATCTGAAAATGAAGTACGAGACGGAGAAGAGCATGGTGTCAGAGACCATGATGAAACTGCGCAACGAGCTAAAGGCCCTGAAGGAAGACGCTGCCACCTTCTCTTCCCTGCGAGTCATGTTTGCCAGCCGGTAAGTTGTTGTTTGTATGTATGAGGAATATATTTACCTGTTTATATTTGAGTAAAAACAAGCCTGTATTTATGTTTTGCTCTGAGACAGTACTTTTTGAATTGCTGCTAAATGTGTTTGAGCTAAAACATGCCAATCGTCTGATGCGTGCCTCTTTGCTCGTGTTGCTCATGCTTAGTAATGATACTCTTGCAGCTTCTCCTGCCACTCATGTAATAAGCTTACCGTGCTTATTAGGTCTGTGGACAATCCACTGGTTCACGTGAAGATTATCAGCCACGTGCTCTGCCCTATGCCGATGGGGGAGGAGGGGGGGGAGGAGGTGAGGACAGATTTGTCCCATCGAGCCAGATCACCTGGGGGAAGGAGTTTAATGTCAGTGGGAGAAGACGATAAATGGCGTGGGAAGGTGCACGGTTAAACTTCAATCCCTCAACACCACCACTAATCTCTTGAGAGAATCTGTTTGGCATGGATTAACGTTTGGAGTGTTTTTGTGTTGAGTGATCTAATGTTTATTTTCTTAGTAATGGACAGCAGGCATTGTTATTTATGAATCAACAGAGACGCTCTTTAGACATGCATTACCTCTCTAAGCCCTCTCCCGACGGCTAAGAGCTGGAATATGATTATCTTTAAGAAGGATGGAGAAGGCAGTGAGGTGAAGGAAGACTACAGGCTGAAGATTAAAAGAGCCTCTTGTTTATAACGGGGAGGTTGGGCTGCCATCTTGTGGACAGCTGTAGTTACTGCATGTGCACCCTTTCAAACCATTCAAATGGATTTATATGACATACACTTATGTTCAGGGTGTCCGCGGGGTCTTAAGAAGTATTACAAGTTGATAAATCAATTTAGCGAAAATGAAGGCTATTAAAAGTATTAAACGGCATTTTCCAAGGTATTACATTTTGTAGCTTGTTGTCAATAAGTATATAAATGGTCCAAAGAGGTTGTATTCTACAGTCTGCCTGAATGTAATCATTGCGTAGGTGTGTAGTGTGATTCTGTGTAGTTTATTGATGGCATCCTGTTGGGTTTAACGTCATCTGAACAGGACATCGCACGCTCACTGCTTGATAGCGCGAAGGCCCGTTTACGCCGGTTGCTAAACAGCATCGTTATGGGGAAATGCAAGTCTGCGTCCAAATGGTTGGAAGATAAGGAGGAAGGACAATCAATACTGTATATAGTCAATGTGAGGTAAAGTGTGTCGCCAAGGTAACCGGTTAGAACTCCAAGTGGCGATGAGGTCTTAAAATGTATGGAAAGGGTCTTAAAAAAGGTCTTAAAAGGTCTTACATTTGAATTCAGGATTCCTGCATACACCCTGGTGTTATATCACTGAATTTCCCAGAGGTAATTAATAAAGTATGTCTTTATCTTAACCTTAGGAAGCTTTATTTTTGCACCAGCTTCTCAAACATTGATTTGCAGAAGCATTAGGCGCTTTCACACCGGAGTACTTTTCCCGTTTAGTTCCGATAGTTCTTGGGATTTTGCGTTCACACCAAAAAGAGAACTTAGTTCATGAGAACTTTCCCCCTCCCTTTTCAAAAGTTCCAATTTCTGATTGGCTGGGCGAATTGAAAACCACGCCCCGTAAAACTCTGAAAAGTAGAAGCTGCTGGGAGTCCCAGCAGCTTCTACTGAAGCCAGTCCCCAACTCCGGGGACTTCCGGCCGGGGACTTCGGGTGGCAGTATACGCCGTGAAGTGGTTTGCAGCCTGCCAGTAAACCCAAAGCAGAAGAAGAAGAAGAAGAAGTGACGTCAGCGGCTTCATTTGCGTAATAGTCCCTCAGGGATTTATTCCGGTGTGAAGGCGATCTGTGCTTAGTTCCCTCGGGGTACTAAGTGCTGAGCAATAAGTACGGCAAAGTACTTGGTGTGAAAGCGGCTATTGATGCTAACCAAACATTTACATTTTCATTTACATGCTACAAGATTAGTATTAATCATTGTTTTAGAGCCTCTAGCACAACTGTTTGTATCAGGTATGTAGGCAAGTATCTCAACAGACAATGAATGAGTACTTACAGACATAAAAGGCCCAGGTTCATGGACAGAGGAGACAACCCATGTGCTCCATAGGCAGGAAACTATGGCAAGCCTACGTGGACACACTGTGTACAATTTCCCAATTTAGGAACAATAAAGTAAATTAATCAAAAATAATATGATTTTATAAAACATTATATTCATTTTGTGAAACAGATTATGATCTAGTGTCTGTCCACAGCTGGTGTTTAAAGCTTTAAGTGATGTTTAGCATGTGTTTTGTGTGTCTCTGACTCTGTGCATTAACTGGTTTTTGCCTGCTTGTGCACGTTGCATCTCCCCCCTGTGTGACACCTCTCAGGTGTGACCAGTACGTCACGCAGCTGGACGAGATGCAGAGGCAGCTGGCAGCGGCCGAGGACGAGAAGAAGACCCTGAACTCCCTGCTGCGGATGGCCATTCAGCAGAAGCTGGCTCTCACTCAGCGCCTGGAGGACCTGGAGACCCCTCTGTCTCCTCACAGCCTCAACAGCAGCCCCCGCCGCTCCCGGGCCAAAGAGCTGGCCACCAAGTCGGGTCGGGCTGCACGAAGCCCCCGAAGCAGTCCTGCTCGCCCCCAGCTGAGGAGCAGCCCCCGGGCGAGTCCTGTGCTCGGAGGCAGCGTCTCCGGCCTGGCCACGCACCACCTGAGAGGGTTAACCCGGAGCCTCCACACCAGCCCCGTAAGCACTCTCTCTCTCTGTCCCGACACAAGCAGCCCCGTAAGCCCCGCTCTCTCTCTTTGTCCCCGCTCTCGTAGAGGGAAAGCTCTCCCGCGGGACGCCACCTTCATTAGGAGTCATAGCGTCAGCGACGTTTCTAACACAGAGTTGAGTTCCGACTACTCCCAGTCGCGTAAAAGCTCCATCAGTTCTGTGCAGAGCGAGTTAACGCTAACACAAGTAAGTCATTCAAGAAAAGGTCATTCGGGGAGGAGGTCTTCGGTCCCTGTACGTCAGGACACCTTCATCACAACTTGTGTTGTAGCCGCCTCTTCCGCCAGGAGGAAGACCTCCATGTATTCTCCAGCCGTAGATCCTCTAACCTCTTCTAACGCCCTGCATGTGAATCCTAACACATCTAATGCACGGGGCGAAAGTAAACAGAAGCCTGATCTTAAACCAAACTCCGATACTTCTGTTAGAAGAAAACCGTCGGGTTACAGGTCTAATTCTGCGCAGGCAGCAGCTGCCAACACCTTTCAGTCCGACACGGTCAGATCTCCCGCTGTTCTCGAGCCGGTCGGTAAGACCAGGATGAGCGGCATCTGCAGGGAGTCCCGGCGTAGGTTAGCCTCATCGAGCAGAACCAATGAGGAGCCGCCGCTCACTAATGTTAGCAGGAGCTCTGGAAATAAAGTTCAAGGGACGCCTTCGAGGCCCCGCAGCTCACACTCTAGATCAACTCGCAAGCCTTGAGATGAAATAAGAGATAACAGAAGATATGTGTTGATCACCGTAGGGGAATGCACACGTTAAAGCAGCAACTGGTGTCATATTGAAACTCAGGATGGGACAGGTAAGAGTTCACACAAGGGTAACAACAACACAAGATAGACAATGGCAAAAACAGAATTAGGTGAACCTGTACATATATACAGAAACGAATAATAAATAATATCATAAATAAGTTGCGGTTAAATCCTTGGCTCTGATTTAAACTAAACTGCTTGATCCACGAGTTATGGTTTTACAAAATAAGCCATTCTTTACCCATAAGATAATAAATAAGCAATCTGAATAATTTGCACAGATTTTATTCAGAGCTATTGAAGTTAAACATTTTTGCTTTTACACATCTCATAATTAATGTATATATATACTTTAAAGACCCTCATTTGATGACCCTCCATGTTATGTCTATATGTATGGATCTAGGGCTGCACAAGTGGAAAATAAATACATATTAGATGACCTGTTTTACCCATATTGCAACGGCGATACGATTTGATTTTTGAGGGATGACAGTTTTTTAAAACATTATTTAAAATATTATTCATAAATAATATATTAAAAAGATCATAGTTATTATCTATTATTTTTATTTTTGTATTGAGTCAGGCACAATGAGTTACATTTATACGGTCTATATTTTTCCTTCCCCCCCCCCCACCCCCCCCCCCCCCTCCCAGTCCTAGCGAGTAAAGTAAATAAATACATATATAGGTAAAAGATATTAAAATAAAATCAATAGATAAGGAATAAAGAATAATAACAACAGTACATGTACCCATATACTCACATGTATACCCACATATACACATACACATATATATGTACATACCTCCATCCATACCCACACATTTACATATAAAAGCCATTGATTCATGGTCCCCCCTTTCTTCCTAACGTAGTGTCTTAAGTTCAGCGATGTAGGCTGTCCGACAGATTCAAACATTTCTGAAGAGATATTTAATCTTCTCCAAGTTCAGATACAACATATTGTTTTACTTCTGTTTGTTGGACAGGACTTTTTTTAAATCATATATTTTTTATCCGTTTTTTTATTATTTTGTGTTCTGAGCAACGTGCTTCAGTTAACCGATAAATACAAGTATTATGACACAAAAGAAAAACAATTCAAATATTGTTTTTCAATGAAGTGTGCAGCCCTCTATTGATCCATGTACCCTTTAAAATCACCCTCATTAATCTCACTCGTTTTATTATTTGAACTAAATATGTTTTCTGTCTTGTCTCACCCTGTCTCTGTAGCGCTGAGACGCTCCTCCCATTACTCCAACCCCCCTCTTCTCCATAAGGACCATGTCGACCCCCGGCTCCCTCCTCCTGTCCACCCCAGATTCGATGCCAGAACATTCCCCATGGATTTAAGTTATAAATTAAAATCTCTCATCCTGCTCTCTTGGTCTCCTCTGCTCGGAGCGGAGGGACCTGCATGCAGAACCATGCTCATTGTGACCTCATTGACCGTGTCTTGTCTCAAGTGGATCCCATCTGGTCTTGTTGTGTGTCGTGGAGAACCATTGGCAGTATTTATTCCAGAGACTGTTCCTCTGCAGTACTCCCTGTCGCCCTGCAGCCCTTGATTCAGTTTAAGGCTGTCCGCCGTCTTTACACTCTTGCCTTTTAGTCTGGCGTCCTGTCCAGGTCCGTCCGTCCGTGCGTCCTTTAGTGTCTGTAAGCCAGTAGACCCTCGTGATAAGTCCCAGGTAGTTGTTTATGTAGAACAATGCAGCCTTACTAAAATACTTGCTCTCCCATAAGTAGCTGCTATCATGTTTAGGTGGCTCCCTTTCAGCGGTGGTGCAGTAATATCCCCCTGAGCCACACCCTGTGACTATAGGTCAGTAAACACGCTTTGCACTGATGGAAATATAACAGCCATTAGATGCCCCACTGAGGTCAAATGGAGTAATCAGTTACATGATTTAGGACGTCTAATGCACGTCTTACTTTGCACATTATGCAGACCAAGTGAGGACAGTGTAAATCCTGCCTCATGTATACTGCTGTTCAACCGGTTAGCATCACTGACAAGAAGTGGAAGTCATCATTTGCAGGCATCCCATTGGCTGTGACTTCCTGCTTGTTGGGCTATGCACATTTCTCTTGGTTGCATAATCATAGTTACAATTTTCTCACTCCTTCAACAATACTCATGCGTTTGTGTTCCATCGTTTTAATGTGGCCATGCTTTGTCTGCTACCAAAGTTAGCATGTCGTCATGAGCTAACATCACCCTCAACAAAGCTAGAGTTCTCCCCATGTGGCTACAGTTAGCTCCTAGTGCTAGCAGGCTGCTGTTAGAGTTGCTGCTTGTAGAAAAACTAAATATTAATACTATCCCTTAACGTATGAGGTTAAAGAAAGAATAATAAATACGTCTAAAAAGAGAACCGTACATTGCTTTCCGTCTGAAGAGCAAAGCAAAGACACGAATAGGAAACATTTAAAGCGCTTGTTTCTGACGACACCCCAACACGGGTTGCAATAGAGTAGTTTAAGCTGTGACTTGAGGACAGCACGTTAACACGGTCACAACATCTGGCTCATTGAATGCAGTTGAAGTCGAGTTGAGACTAATCATGATGCTAAAGAACACATTTGAAAACAGATGTTTAAAAAAGGAAAACTGAACGTTGACACCCATTTTCTTTTAAAGCACAACTGTCCTGTGGTTTAGGAGACGAGGCCACATCCTGCTGATTTCTTTTCTTTTCTTAGTGCCTTGGTTTTGATCTTGTTTGTTGTTTTTAGACTTCATCACACTTTCTAAATAGAGGTTACTATTCAACACTGTTGTTGTGATTTGTTTGGAAGGATTGTTTTATTTTGGGGAAACTCATAAAGCAGTGTTAGCACTGAATCAAAGCGATATCTCATTTTGTTGAAATACGTCCCCTTTTTAGCCCTCCTATGAACTTGTTCGTGTTAACTAGTGATGGCAGTAAAATCAAGAGCATAATGTATGAAGAACATTATAGATTAAAGGTCGCTAAAAAGTGGGAACGTTCTAACATCTTGTCCTGTTGCTTCGAAGGTTGTAAATGGATTTCTTGATCTATTTAATTCACTCTGTGCAGTTGTGTGTATAATTTAATTACCATTGTTGTATAATATTTTAAGCTGTATTTATGTGGTCTGCGTTCTGTGTAAATTGTTCTGAAGGGACGACATGCACACACTCCCCACAACACATTTCATGGTCCTCTACCTTTTATGTGAATGCAATGTCCTTTCCTGACCTGTGAACCACTTTTGTCATGAAGAATAAAAACAAGACAGCACTGAATGTTGGTCGTGATCCTTTGAATTCAGACGCTATTGAAACACTGTCCTCATGTATAAAATAATAGTCAATCCAATCCACGGGCGTGCAAATGTCGATGTTCAAATGTCGACGTCATCGTACGCCTGCTTGATGGCCTCTGATTGGTCAATGCAACACTTTCATTGCCATTTGTTTTAATCTACCAGAATCTTTTTATACATCCATGATCTGAAGGTCTCCGGGCAGATTTGTTTGACCCAGCAACACATTCAGACTTAAATATGATTGGATAAAAGCTCCAACCATTACCGGACGCAGCGCCACCGAGCGCAACACAGAGAAAAGCTATACAATGAATTATGGCAAGTTCAAACCCTTTATTCAAACACTTTAATCACAAAGTTAGAGAACCCTGAACACAGGTCCAAGAAACTGCATCGCCCAGCATAACATTAATTCTGACTTTTGGCAGAGCTTGTAGATTAAACACTTTCAAACCCATTCTGAACTGAATGGTATAAAATTAAATATATTACATTTTACAAACATTACATCTCAAAAAGTGAGAAACGCCTCCCGTCAAAGAAATATATATTATAGTTAAGTTTTTATATTGTCATGCATTCCTAAGTGTGCGTATGTTGTATCATTACTCACAAAAAGTGAGTGTCAAATCTTCATTACAAAGAATGAATATCAAAGATAATTAATTGTATTATTAAATTACATTTAATAATACAAGAACTGATGAAAATTCAGCTTCATAAAATACTGGTCCACACTGACTTATTTCACAAGCTCGGCGCGAATGCATTCAGTCCCTTCAACGCCATCTCGAAGCCCAGGAAACAGGCCTGAAGGGAGAATGAAGAAAATCAGTAAAGTAAATCAAAAATAACTTAAAATATAGATAATTAGTTATGAGGCCTGAAACGCCTGGACTCCTTTGTTTACATCAGGAACATAACGACATCACGATGTAAAACTTGTGCTTCTATGGTTAGCACATTGTACGTGATAGGCTAAGGGGCGGGACATCTCTAAGCGGTTGACCAATCACAACAGAGCCGGTCCAGCTAACCAATCAGAGCAGACTGGGCTCTGGTTTCAGACAGAGGGTGAAAATGTATAGGAATAGATATATGTTTACCGCGTTGGCAGGAAAGGCTCGTAGAAAGACAGCATTGAATCCTTTGTAGAGCGATTTAGGTCCTTCCTCTCGGAGCAGCGTTCTCAGGACGTCCACCACACCTCTGTACTTCCCATCTGGAGCTACACACACACACACACACACACACACACACACACACACACACACACACACACACACACACACACACACACACACACACACACACACACACACACACACACACACGTTTTTATTTATATCCATTGAATTTAGCAAATTGATCATAAATAAATCTGAGGGGTCGTGAGGTGATTAATGGGCGAGGAGAGAAGAAGACTATACACATATCCCTTTTACATTCTTCTGACCGTTTTTACTTATTGTTCTTATTTACGTGAAGTATCGCACCAACAACCAAAGAGAAAAATGTTTTGGACGAGAGACACCAACCTTTGGTACAAAGTCAAAAGTCAGAGAGTTTGGGATCCCTTGCTTCATCTTAAACATATTTGAAAATCTCATTGTTAATTTAAAAAGGTTGGTTTGAAAACTCCCTGCAGCTGTCACAGAAAGGCAGTTCAGGAGAAAGCAAAGTTGCCTCTGTAGTCGAGTAGAAATTCTGAATCAAACTACAGTACAGAACTTAAGCAGAGACGGTTTGAACTCAGAGGCCCCTCTCTTTTCATTTCCTGTGCATCTGGCTTGTGTTTATTAGAGTGTAGAGTTCACATCCTCTCTCACCTGTCTGGAAGTTGGACTTGAGGACATCTGGAGGGAGAGCGATCGTCCAGTTTAAAATCCCGGCGATGCCTCCAGCCAGGAGGATCTTTGGAGTGCTGAGCTGAGAAACACTGACACACAAAGACACACATTCAAGTTAAGGAACGATTACAAGGACTTTGAATAGTCTCCGTCCCAAATGGGAACTTCTACCTGCAGCAGAGCAAAAGCACATATTCAGAAATCAATTAAAAATGTGTATTCTCTAGAGTTTGATAAAGTGTTAGCAGAGTCAAAGTGCATGACGTTTTTTTTCAAGCTCTCAACTTTCTCTACACTCTGACCTTAAAGAGAGGCCTGAGAGGTGGATCTGTGGATCTACTTTAGACGATAAACATGTCGAGGTTTTGTGGTATTGAGCTGCAGAATTGATCTTGTACAAACTCATCCACAACAGGCCCTGCTGGAGTCATATCTATAACAGCTCTGCACGACTCACCTTTGACCCTCAGGTGTCAGGAGGTTTTTGAGGACTTCATAAGTCAGGAAGTACAGACCGTTTGAAGGCACGTCTGAGAGAGAGACAGAGAACATGTGACCTTTGGATTCATCAACACGCTCATAACAAATGTTATCATCCTCTACAACTTAAAGATGTATTAAATACGGAGGGAATGTGCCATCTGTTGCTTTCTCTTATTACTGATTGTGTAACGACCCGTCCACACAGCGGCGTGCGTTGATGCTTGCCGGCGGGCGTGTCTGAAACTCGACCAACAACCAATCACATGAATCTCCCGCCCCTGATACACAAGCAGCGGTTTGATTGGCTAGAGCTTGTACTGGCATATGATTCGATTGGCTGACGCTTCTGCCGAGGCTTCTCAACTTTTGCAGCGAGCCACGCCAGCAACGCTCCGCTTCGCTTCCCACAATGCAGTTCGGCAAAAAGTGACGTCACCCCATTCAAAGTGTATGGTGAAGCTTTCAACGCACGCCGCTGTGTGGACGGGCCGTAACATGAGTGGTTGTGCTTTATAGTGCTTTATGTAGATGTAGCTGTGATGGGATATGTGCAGCATTTGTGTCGAAAGCAATTTCCCTATAGGACCAATATAATAAATCATATCCATCATAAAAAATACCAGCGGTGGAATCTAACTCAATACTCTTATAAATCATTTTAATATTGATAAAAATATAACATATACTTCTACATTTAATTGCATATTGTGTAAAACAAAGATAGACACAAGAAAATCTGTTCCATTTTTTCTGTCTTTTTCAAAATGACTGATTGAGTGAAAGTATTAGGACACATGGCAAACATTGTGTCCATCTATTCTATTTGATATATTAAGAGTGTACAGGTTGCGATTGGTTTTGCTTTTCACTGGCTATTCCTTTGACCCCAATACTTTGGTATTTTGAAATGCACGAGTTGATACAGAATACTGATACTTAGAATGTTTAAAGATGACAACAAGGATACCTCTGAGGTCAGACCAAGGTCGGATGGATGAGCCTTAAAGGTCCCATGACATGGCCGTTTCTACTGATCATAATTCCATGTTGAGGTCTACTAGAAAAGATTTATATTGTGCAATGTTCCAAACTCACATTGGTTTCTCAAGCAGCAACTCTGCATAGTATGTGTATTCACTCTCTGTCCTAAACGGCTTGTTGGAGCTCCTGCCCCTCCCCCCCCCCTCCCTGTGAGCCCTGTGGCCGTCTGCGGGACAGCGAGACCCAGCCCAAACACACACACACCCTGGCTGGGAGTTTGTGTGTGTGCCCAGGCTGAGTTCCGCGGTGTCTCGCTGTCTCGCTGTCACAGTTCTGTCTAAGTTTGGGTGTTTTCACTGTTCTCTGTCATGTTTTCCTCCTGTCGTTAGTGTCCCTGTGTGTTCTCCTCCCTCCTCACCTGTGTCTCGTTTAGCTAATTGTGTTCACCTGTGGCTCTTGTGTTTTTCTCCTCCCTCCTCACCTGTGTCTCGTTTACCGATTGTGTTCACTCAACCGTGACAGAAAGCACCGACCAGAGATGGACCCAGCAGATGACCCATTTGAGTTGGAATTACAGCAGTTTTCATTTGCTTTGGCTTGCTGCTATGATTGGTGGAGGGGAGCGTCCAGTGTTCGGCAGAAGGAGGCCGCTCTGGTAGAGGCGCACCGGTTGGCTATGGAGAAACCGGACTTGGTGAAGTTCTTACCTGACTGGATGTTGAACTTCATCTGGGCGTGTGATTTCCAGCCTGCGGACTATAAACGTCTCGGTGTGTTCCGTCTGGAGTCAACCAGTGCTTCCGCCCCAGTTCCTGCTCCTGTCCAAGAGGCGTTTTCTGGAACTCGGCTGGCTTTTGGAGGTCCACGGAGCCTTCAGGCGGCTTCTAGGAGAAGGAGTCGCAAGTCCAGGCTAGCAATCCGAGCCCCAAGAGTCATGGTTCCGGCTACAGAACCGGCCCACACAGCCATGGTTCCAGCCCCAGTTCTGGCCCCAGCAGCCATCATTCCGGCCCCAGTTCTGGCCCCAGCAGCCATCATTCCGGCCCCAGTTCTGGCCCCAGCAGCCATGGTTCCGGCCCCAGTTCTGGCCCCAGCAGCCATGGTTCCAGACCTAGTTCTGGCCCCAGCAGCCATGGTCCCGGCCCCAGCAGCCATGGTTCCAGCCCCAGTTCTGGCCCCAGCTGCCATAGTCCCATCCCTGGTCCCTTCTCTAGTCTCTCCTCTTGTCCCTTCCCTAGTCCCTCCTCAGGTCACTTTCCTAGTCCCTTCTCTAGTCCCTTCTCCAGTCCCACCTCTAGTCACTTCTCAAGTCCCTCCTCGAGTCACTTCTCTAGTCCCTTCCCTCATCCCATCTCAAGTTTCCTCTCGAGTCACCTCTCAAGTTTCCCCTCAGGTCTCCTCTCGAGTTCCCTCTCAAGTCCCCTCTCTAGTCCCCTCTCGAGTTCCCTCTCGAGTCACCTCTCAAGTTTCCCCTCAGGTCTCCTCTCGAGTTCCCTCTCAAGTCCCCTCTCAGGTCCCCTCTCAAGTCCCCTCTCAGGTCCCCTCTCGAGTTACCTCTCGAGTTCCTTCTCGAGTCCACTCTCCAGTTTCCTCTCAAGTTCCCTCTCAAGCCCTCTCTCGAGTCCCCACTCAAGCCCCTACTCATGTCCAGTTGGAGGTCCCGCAGACTAGTCTTCTGCCGGGGGTCCTGCCAACCCCATGTCCTGTACCGTTGGAGGTTCCGCTGGGGGTCCTGCCAACCTCATGTCCTGTCCAGTTGGAGGTCCCGCAGACTAGTCTTCTGCCGGGGGTCCTGCCAACCCCATGTCCCGTCCAGTTGGAGGTCCCGCAGACTAGCCCTCTGCCGGGGGTCCTGCCAACCCCATGTCTTGTCCAGTTGGAGGTCCCGCAGACTAGCCCTCTGCCGGGGGTCCTGCCAACCCCATGTCCTGTCCAGTTGGAGGTCCCGCAGACTAGCCCTCTGCCGGGGGTCCTGCCAACCCCATGTCTTGTCCCGTTGGAGGCCCCGCCGTCTACTCTCCTGCCGGGGGTACTGCCAACCTTTTGTCCTGTCTCGTCGGAGGTCCCGCCAACCGCTCTCCTGCTGGGGGTCCTGCCAACTCCTGGTCCTCTTCCGTGGGGGATCCTGCCGAAGCCTGTCCCGCCGGCTCCGGTTCCTGTCCGGCCGACACCGGGTCCTGCCCGGCCTCCGGAGCTGTCTGGTCTTCGCCCTCGATCCCGACCCTCTGTGAGCCGCGGTCCTCGTCCTCGAGCCCGGCCCCCTGACTCTTCTTGCCGCTGCCCTCGTCCTCGAGCCCGGCCCCCTGACTCTTCCTGCCGCTGCCCTCGTCCTCGAGCCCGGCCCCCTGACTCTTCCTGCCGCTGCCTTCGCCCTCATGCTCGGCCCCCTGAGTTCGCCCGCTGTGGCCTACGCCCCACCATGGACTCTGCCTTGCCCCCGGGCCGTCCGCCCGAGACCCCCACCATGGACTCTGCCTTGCCCCCAGACCGTCCGCCCGAGTCCCCCTTCTCGGCTTCTGCCGTGCCCCCGGGCCGTCCGCCCGAGATCCCTTCCTGGTCCCCTACTGGGCTCCTGGGCGGTCAGCTTAGTCCCGTCCTCCGGACCCCCTCCACCCACCCTGGTGGCCTAGGGATACGTCCCTCCTCCGGACCCCCTCCACCCACCCTGCTGGGTTTTTTTTTGGATTTTTGTGTTGGGGTTTAGGGACGTCTGGAATCCGTCCCTTGAGGGGGGGGTTCTGTCACAGTTCTGTCTAAGTTTGGGTGTTTTCACTGTTCTCTGTCATGTTTTCCTCCTGTCGTTAGTGTCCCTGTGTGTTCTCCTCCCTCCTCACCTGTGTCTCGTTTAGCTAATTGTGTTCACCTGTGGCTCTTGTGTTTTTCTCCTCCCTCCTCACCTGTGTCTCGTTTACCGATTGTGTTCACTCAACCGTGACACTCGCAGACCCCACAGCAGTGAGCCAGCTCAGTGTCCCGCTCCTCGCAGCAGCGAGCCTCGCAACATCTCGCCGAGTGTGTGTGTGTGCGGAAGTCAGCGGATTGGTCCAAACGTAACGGCTCCGCAGACGTAACGACCAATCTGCGGAGCCGTTACGTCACTATACCCGAGAGGTAAACAATGGAAAAAGAGAAATCCCCAACGAGGCGTTCTGGGGCAGCATAGACAGGTCTTTCCTGTGTTAGAGTTTTACTCGCTACAGGGTGTACTTTGAGGGTTTGTGACTCTGCAGACCGTTTACATGCAGAAGCTTCATAACACACAAGGGGACGGGTAAGAACCAGAACAGCATGACATGGGACCTTTAAGAGTGTACAGGTTGCAATTGGTTTTGCTTTTCACTGGCTATTCCTTTGACCCTAATACTTTGGTATTTTGAAATGCACGAGTTGATACAGAATACTGATACTTAGAATGTTTAAAGATGACAACAAGGATACCTCTGAGGTCAGACCAAGGTCGGATGGGATGAGTCTTAAGTAACATTGTAATTGCAAGACTCTGAATTTTTACACTGTAGTAGTTTTAGTTAAGGTAAGAATACGCCGTGATGTTTACCTCTGATGAGAGTTAGCACCGTCCCTTTGTACACGCTGCGGATCCCCTGAGTCTTATAGAGGCGGATCGCACAGTCCACAGGACCAGCGTACCTGGAGCTTCCCCCGCTGGCCTGCACCTGCAACACACATTCAATGCTTTCATTATTTAAAAAAGGGTTTAGAGAGTCAACGATGCAGATGACTTGACTTTCTGACTGCAACATTTGCAAGCCTTCTATTAGTATTTTAGAAAGTGATTTGACTAAGTACTGTACTACAAATGAGGTACTTGTACTTGCTTTCATTTGACAGGGTGGTTTACAACTCTAAAGTTTAGAGATTTTGCATACACAAACTTAATTGAGCTTATAAAACTTAGTTGTAAGTAAAACTAAGTAACAGAATACAAGTCCATATTGCATTTTCTGAGAAGCCTTTAAGTTGTTTTTCATTCAAAATGCTAAACCTATCACATTTCCAGATTCTCACATGTGAACATTTGGTGATTTAAATGATCAGAAATTGGATTTAGTTTGAATGGTTTTGAGATAATGACTTTTGGGTTAGACATAATATTCATTGCCAAGGTTTGTCTCTGTACCCTGGTTAATTATAACAGCATGTTCACTGAGTAATAATGTATCAAAGGAGAAAGTAATAAGCAGATTAATCCGTAATTAAGTATTTACCTGCAGTAAACATTTGATCCTCTCTCCTGGAGCCACGATCACCGTAGTGAAGACCCCTCCCAAACAGCCGGACAGGAATATTTGAGTGTGCCTGAATAGAGCAGAAAATAATCACTTTCAGACACCAGGAGGAACCAATCAGCTGCCTAGGTTACGTTATTTAAACTGCAAGGACCCTAAAACGCCCTGTGTGTATTCTGTGCTGCTTTAGAGTTATTCAGTCCTCTGTTGGAATACTTTACAGAAGAAACGGTCTTCTAAGAAAACTCAACAGGAAACATGTGCACACTGGGGGGGGGGGGGCTGCGGGTTTACAGCACGTGGGGCATTTCCACATACATATATATATAGTGAGCTGTGTGTGTGTGTGTGTGTGTGTGTGTGTGTGTGTGTGTGTGTGTGTGTGTGTGTGTGTGTGAGAGGAAAGGAACATGGAGGAGTGTCCTAAAGTTGGCAAATGATAGCAGAGGGGAGGGCAATAGTGGAATAGTTAAATATAGAGCTCGTATTCCAAGTATTGCAAACACACCATTAAAAATACACTTATAATGTGTGCGTGTGTGTGTGTGTGTGTGTGTGCGTGTGTGTGTGTGTGTGTGTGTGTGTGTGTGTGTGTGTGTGTGTTTGCAGGGTAATATGAGGAAAGGAACGTGAAGGAGTAGTGTTGTTTAAAGTGGGAGGATGTTAGCAGAGGGGAGGGTGACAGAGGAATAGTTATATATCTTGTGTTACAAGTATTACAAACACTGTAAATCAAACCCTCATGGTGTGTGTGTTGGTGTGTGTGTGTGTGTGTGTGTGTGTGTGTGTGTGTGTGTGTGTGTACTTACGTCAGGGGTTTGTTAGGGTCGGGCTGCTGGAGCTGTTTACCCAGACCGAACCCGAAGAAACTGATGGCCATCATCGGAGCGACGCCCGCCAGAGGAGCCCCCATACCTTTATACAGGCCGAGGACACCCTACACACATACACACACACACACACACACACCATTTCATCAATCAATTATGTGCAAGAATAATAGTCCACCGATGAACTCAAATTCACACAACAGGAGAAAGCATATATTCATATTTCATTTTTATGGAGTTGACTAACCGGGAACTGTATTCTGTAGTTGTGTAGTGTGTGTGTGTGTGTGTGTGTTCACCTCTTTGGTGACGGTCTTGCGGAAGCAGTCGTATGTTCCTCTGTAGAGGACATACTGAGCGCAAGTGGCTTTAGGCTGCGTCTGTAGCCTCACCTGGAGAAAAGCAATTCATTAGAAAGGTCAGACAAACACACACACACACACACAGGCACACAGTCACATATCTTGGGCCATGTGTTTTGGAGGGGTGGGTAGTTGAGACGGTAGATAAAGGAAACACCCATCAATGCCTGCTGCTCAGTGTCGCAGATACAAAAACACGTTGTTGTGAGAGTCTGACAGTGAGAGGGAGATAAAGCGTGCTCTATGTGATACTAATATAACACCACACAGTAATACTAGCAGCACTAAACACACAGTTCAGTGCTGTAGCCGAGGCTGATGAGAACTTCATTAATGTTGCAGGTATACATATCAAAATCATGGCCCAATGAAAAGTAATGGGATAAATAAAGTTATTGCAACTCATCCTGGGGGGAACATGAACGTATGGACTACATTTCATAGTAATCCAAAACACTAATGCATCTGCCAATGAATCCTATCTAGAATGCTTATGCTGTCCGTGAACCTTTTGTTGGCCTACATGTCATGGACGGTTTCGCTATGAATAGAAAACAGTCGTAACAATCCATCGACTGAAAACCTTTCTTCTCACTTCCCTTCTCTGAAAACATAAATCCTAGCAGGGTCTGGTCGTTCAGCATCACAGGGTGGATGTTGTGAAAGACAACTCACGAGTCAAAGATGGATCAACACAACGACTGATAAGAAGTCAACTTTGAATCTCAAATGATTCTAAAAGATGGAGATGTCGTCTCAATGGAAAAGATAACATATATGGTTAAGGGTAACCAAAGGTTGGGGACAGTTTTTAAAGGGTTTGTGTCTCTTTGAGCCTATATGAAAAGTTGTGAAAAAACTAACAAATTACGACGAAGAAACTCCTGAATCAAACAAATAAATATTAGTTATTTACTGCCTTTTAATTTGTTTAACACCACAATTATTTTAATAATCTGCAGATAATTGTGGACTAGTCTCTAATGTCCCTCTATATAAAACACGAGACATATAAAGCCTCAGGACCTTCAGCTGTACATCAATTACACCTGCAGGCTGGAATAAGGACAAATGTGCGTTTTACATATTCTACTTCTGACTTAATATCCAGTTTAAATTGTTCCATGTGTATCGTGAGATGCTTTAAATTCAGATGTATTTGTGTTGTATATCAGTCATCCACCTGTCATTGCAAGCCACCCATTCATGGATTATTAGCCGATTAACCGGATGTACTTTTGTTTGCTACAGTTTCTCAAATAAGACCACTTTTTACATTTATGCACAAAATTACCGAATTCCAAAACTACAGAATTCGTAATTCAGACATCGGCTACTATATATATTTTTCCTAGTAGTTTGTCATATTTGTATTGTATTTCTGAATGTTTCTTGTACGAATATTTTATTTTTGTAATCTCTATCATAATGTTTTCACTTTGATGCCTCAAACTAATTCTTAGCAATAAACCTAATTGTGATTATAAATCTTATAATATAACAGATTTCTTTGTGATATCTTTGTTATTACTGTGACTTTTTTCAAAACATTTGAACACTTCACTTTGAGTTTCTTCTGGCACTTTATATACAAAACAATAGATTATTTTAAATATTTACATTGTAGTCCTAATCTGTACGTCTCCTTTTACTATTACTACCAGACACAACTCCTATAGTTCACATGTCCTTAGTGACATTGTAAACTGGTTTATCAATAATCCCCTCCACACCTTCATCTGATCACTGACTCTGTTAATCCTGTTCTCAGACATCAAACTCCAGAATAAAACCGCCCACAAAGCAGGAAATACAATTCTAAACACATGAAATGTAGTCCTTGGTAATATAAAAGTGAGTGTATGTTAAATTCACAATCTTCTGGTAATATAGCCTGACCAACATGTACTAGGGAGTCACCTTGATGGTGTCCAGCGGGTGTCCGGCCAGCAGCAGGCAGGCTCCGGCGACCCCCCCAGCCACGAAGTTCTTAAGCGGAGAAACTCTTGCCTCTTCCCCCATCGTCTCCTCCGCATGGCCGGGGAACAGAGCCGGACAGAGACCGCACACACACCGCTGTCTCTGAGCGCGCGCGCTTGTGTGAAAGTGGAAGAACACACTGTTTGTCTGCTTGTCTCTATCTGGTCTCTATATCTGTTTGTTTGTTTGTGTGCGTGTGTCTGTGTGTGTGCGCGCGCGCGTGTGTGTGTTTGTCTGCTGCGCACTGAAAGAGGCTGGACTTTGCCTTACGGGAGCAAAGTGGGACTGAAAGATACTTTTACCATTAAAAAAAGATGTATGTTACTTTTGTGTAACTAGAGTTTGCGTTAGTAAACATGTGAGATTTGAAATGAGGCTCTACAATCTAATTAACCCTTTCATGCATAGAGGTCACTCCAGTGGACAGCTATTCAAAAGGTGTTTTCTTGTATATGTATTGTTTGTTTTTGCATAGTTGCACCATCAGCCACTACATAGGACCCTATTGCATCATCCCATTCACTGCCACTCAGTGCCAAGTCAGTGTAAGTGCATGATGCATGTCTCTAACCAAGATGGACGACAGAAAGCCACATGGACCAAGTCACTCATCTATATCCTGCCAATCCTTTTATGGAAAGCGTCCCCTGCAGGTATAAACAAGGTGGTGACATCAAGTAACAACTAAGGAATCATATAATTCATAAATTATCAAAGTATTGATGTTATGTTTGCAGGAAATCTTGTGGAGGGGGGCTACACCTTGCGGAGGGGGGCCTCACCTCATTAGGGTGGCGCGGCACGGTTTCGCCGCTAGCACTCATCAAATAACTGTGCGTGGGGCCTCAAATTGGCCCCTGGCCCTGGTTATTCTTGAAGATACTTCATCTGCAATATCTTTTTGGGCCGTAAATCAATATACTTATGTTATTATAATGTAATTTTAAGTTTGCACATCTTTATTTATCATTTTTTCAAAATGTACATCTCTTCAGTTCAAACCCTGAACGCATACTGTCCACATGAGTGGACATGTAAAAATATCTTTGAAAAAACTAGATTAGACAAATCTTGTTTTCATGCACCAAGAGCAATAATAACACTTGGTAAACAAATCCTGACTGAGTCTTTCATAATTCATGCATGAAAGGGTTAACAGCTACACAGCAGCGACCTCTAGTGTTGAACCCAGTTACAGTGAACAGGTTGGAGGTTACCTGCAGCAGTGGTTCATCAGCATTGGTGGTGGAAAAATATCAGATGCTTTACTAATATCAAAGATAATACTAGAAGTCTTGCATTGGGAACCTTACTTCAGTACATTAATACAAGTAATACCAGCAAAATATGTTTTAAGTGTGAACAAATAATCTACAGGTGGTCAACTTGTTTATATTTTACCTTTTAGTTCTGTTTTCAAAGTACCTTTACCTCAGTAAATCATCGGGATGTTTCTTCCACCTGTACTTCTCCATGCTGTTGATGTTAATGACTACCAGTAATGTTAACCGATCATTAAAACAATATAGTAGCACTATTAAAACCTTATGATTAAAAAGGCATGACTTTATATGTCTACCCTGGTCTACCCCTGAGATATGATGTTCATATATTATGTTCTTGAATTAATAAAACTAAAAAATACATCAAAAATGACATCCGGCAGGCTCTTACTACGTCATCAGCAAGCGCCTGAAACCCACATTAGCGGGAATTTGACGGTTTGTTTTCAGAAAGAAGTTTTCATTTGAACAAAATCATTGAATATTTTTGACTAAAACGTTTATTTTAATACTCCGATACTTTCACTCCACTCTCCAGACACTGAGAGGTGAATATTTAACTTTATTTAATTTATATGTTTGCTTTTAAACAGCTAGTTAGCTTGCAGGTTTCCTTAGCTAACGGTTAGGACTTCCGTGACGGTTGGTCCTGTTAAACTGTGTTTTAATACACTTTCACATCTGTTTAAAGCCACATAAACTCACTGATCTGACCGTGGCTGTGTTTTATTTTTGTTTATAAGGCATCGTGTCGCCATGACGCAGAGAAAGAGGACGTCCAACACACAGAGCTCCTCTCAGAGTAAGGTGAGTTAAAACATCCTGACCATAATCTTCAGACTCACGACAGTCCTGCTTCCTTTATCAAGAAATAAAAGTCATATACATGTACCGTTATTCTCAATGATAGAGGTGTAGAAACGATGTATTTAACCGCCTTGCAAGACATCAAAAACTAAGCTATAATTCAGAAGAATCGGCAACTTAGTGTTGGACTATTCTGTTTCATGTTCCACATTGAAAGTATAATACATATAACATCTATCCAGTACAACAAATACATGCATTATCTATTACCTATACCTACCTACAGAGACATGTCCTAATGAAGCAGAACAAAAGTATTTAGTATTAGGAAAAGGTCATCCATAGATAAATATGTTTACAGGGTGTCCGCGGGGTCTTAAAAAGTATTACAAGTTGAAAAATCAATTTAGCGAAAATTAAGGCTATTAAAAAGTATTAAACAGCATTTTCCAAGGCATTACATTTTGTAGCTTGTCTTCAATAAGTATATCAATTGTCCAAAGAGGTTGTGTTCTACAGTCTGCCTGAATGTAATCATGGCGTAGGTGTGTAGTGTGATTCTGTGTAGTTTATTGATGGCATCCCGTTGGGTTTGACGTCATCTGAACAGGACATCGCGCGCTCACTGGTTGATAGCGCGCGAAGGTCCGTTTACGCCGGTTGCTAAGCAACATCGTTATGGGGAAATGCAAGTCTGCGTCCAAATGGTTGGAAGATGAGGAGGAAGGACAATCAATACTGTATATAGTCAATGTGAGGTAAAGTGTGTCGCCAAGGTAACCGGTTAAAACTCCAAGTGGCGATGAGGTCTTAAAATGTATGGAAAGGGTCTTAAAAAACAAATTAAAATGTTTACCTCTGATGATAATAATAATAATAGATTACATTTGTGTAGCGCCTTTCAAGGGACCCAAGGCCGCTTTACATGGTGAACAACAAACGGGACAAATAATAAAGTACAACATTAAATAAATAGCAGTAGGAGTGGAAGCAGGCGGACTGTGATGGGTTAGGGGTCAAAGGCCATGGTGAACAGGTGAGTTTTTAAACTGAAACAAAGTTTTCATAGAAACAAAATCAATATTTTGTTCGCCCGTAGAAAACCTCGGGTCTCGCTGCGACTCAGGAGGAAGACGACGACCAGACGTTCACTCAGCCGAGCACCACGCAGGTCCAGAGAGGGCTGGAGAAGCTCACACCGGCTCAGGTCGACCAGAAGGTAAGAGGCACACAGGGAAGGGTCAGTGTTTCCGCAGACCGGAGGGATGTCTTTGTCCTTTTCCCTTTTCGTCATTTCAAGCGATACACTTTTTTTTAAATGACGGCAAGAAGGGAAGGGTTATTTTAGATCATCACAAAACTAAATGTTTTGAATATTTCCTCACACACTTCTTTCCCCCGCAGACAGCTGAGGTGGTGCAGTTCTTCTTGGTGAAAGATCAGAAGAAGATTCCTGTTCGCAGAGCAGGTACAGCGGCACACTGTATAGAAAGATAGTATAGATTCTGGGGCTGCATATTTATTGTGATTCTATTGGAATTAAAACGTTTTTTATGGTGAATGTATAGGAAGTAAAATGTGGTTATCCACTGTTACAGCTGCTCCTTTTATCCACAAGCTCTGTTTGAATGAAGATGCAAATCCCCCCCAAGCTGAGCTGGAGCTCTGAGCCAAACGGAGTCAGCGGACGTGAAGGGAAAAGGCCTCATTGTTTTCTCTTTCTTTCAGATCTTGTGAAACATGTGGTGAAGGAGTACAGAAACATCTACCCTGAGATCATGAAGAGAGCAGCACGAATCTTTGACCAGGTCCGTTCAGCCTCCGAGGATCAGCTAAACCTTTCATATTGAATAATCAAAGAAATGTACAAAGGTTTCTCTTTCCCACTTTCTCAATCAGGTATTCGGCCTTAAAATGATTGAAATTGACGCCAAAAATCACATGTACATACTCATCAATAAGTTGGAGACGGTTGAGGGAGCGTCGCCGATCGCGTGAGTCTCACTGCATATCTTTTAAATGACTGCATTGAAATGATATTTATTAAAACAGTTGTGTGTCCCTTGTGTGTGCAGCAACCCGACCAACCCAAAGATGGGTCTGCTGTTTGTCATCCTGAGTGTTATCTTCATGAAAGGAGGAGTTGTTGGAGAAAGTGAGTGAGATGTAGGGCTGCTCGATTATGGCACAAATCATAATCTCGATTATTTGGGTCAATAATTGTAAATGCGATTATTCATTGACTTTGAAAACATCCATTTATTGGAGAATTTTTTTTTTAACAGTTGATTACCCTGAACTTTAGGTATAATTCAACTGAAAAACCAAAAAAAAAGTAATAAAAAAAGAATAATCGTTTTATTTCGATTACGTTGTTTTCGTAATCGTTGCAAGTCATAATCGTAATCGCGATTTTAAAATACGATTAATTGAGCAGCCCTAGTGAGATGTATTCATTACTAACTCGTATGAGTCCATTCTCCATGTGTGTCAGACCTCATCTGGAAAACGCTGAAGAACCTCAAAGTCGACGTAGGGTAAGATGAGTTTTCATTACCTCTGGATGTGTGATTTCTACACCTGAGTATTAACGACTGTTTGGATTCATTCTTAACTGATTGTGTGATTATTTGAAAACCGTCCCCAGAGAGAAACACGAGGAGTTTGGTGACGTAAAGAAGGTGGTCACTGACGAGTTTGTGCGTCAAAGGTAAGAAAATGTTTCACCAGATCACTCGGTTTGTACGGCTAGTTAATTTGTTCTAGATTAAGCAATAATCTTTTGGTCTACACACTCCAGGTTTCTAAAAATCAGTCTGCTTCAACACACTCTCAAGGTCTTGGTTTGAGGTCACATCTGCTTACCAATGTAACCTGATTTCTCTGAGTAGCCTACATTCATCCAAGCATTGTTGTGGATCCCTGTACTCGAGTTCCCCTGCCCTAATTATTAAGGACTGGTTACCCGTGCATGTAAGCAATCTGATTGTTCACCCCTCCTCCAACCCCTTAATGTGTGAAACCCCTCGTCTGTCTAAGCTAGGCTATAGCTCACTTCACTAATCCCCTGTGTCTGTGATCAGAAGGTCACAGGTTCAAGCCCCTGCTGATACCTCTGTATAAACTGTACTATATCTCTGTATAAACTGCACTGGTGTGATCAGAGCCAGAATGTCTAAGACCATAGACTCTGGTTTATACCACACCACAGATCAACAGGAGAGTGGAGAACACTGGGCCACTTCAGAGTGCTCTGGTCCTGCACTGCTCCTGACATTTATCATTATGTATTTCTGTTCACCTACTGTGGGATGTCTAATGTTTCTCTGTTATTTACAATTCTAAATAAATACCACATAGTGACTTTCTTATGCCGCTTATCACTGCATGGTACGGCTTTGCTCAGCTTTGAACAATTATTCCTTGGTTCTTTATTTGCATAAGTTTTGGATAGAACCAGGAACCTTTTTGATTTGCATTTATAAATATTTCCCCACAGTCAAGTTTCAAAGCAAGCTAAGCTGATACTAGCAACAGTTAAAACGGCAGGGTAATTGTTTATTCAACCAAAACAAGTAAGCATTTAAAAGAATGATGTTAACTAAATCGAAGCAAACACCCTTTGAGTAAAACCAAACCTAAACAATATTGCCTGCTTAAAACAACAATAAAAAATGGATGCGTGCTCATTTCAGCGTTGAGTTCTTAGCTTTATGACTATGGAAGAAAAAGGACACTGCATTAATATCTTTAAACACCGTACCATGCATTTGAAATGAGGCATAATATGCATTGAATTGCCACAGTTGTGTTTGCAGTATTTTCACACATTAGGCTACACATGACTAATTGTGTGTGTGTGTGCAGGTACCTGGAGTATACACGGATCCCCCACACAGAGCCGATAGAGCACGAGTTTCATTGGGGTCAACGTGCCGAGGTGGAGGTTTCCAAATCAAAGATCCTGGCGTTCATGGCGGAGGTGCGTATCAGAGAATGATCAGTGACGGATCACAGCTGCCTCTATACTTGAACACTCTACTGTTGAGTCTTATCCTCACGGTGAGATTGCCAGGCTTTGTGATATTGCTGTGCCAGGACCAGTGTTGGGCAAGTTACTTCCAAAATGTCTTTTTTAAGTAATAAGTTACACTACTTTTATATTACTTTTGAGTTACTTTCACCAAAATAACCGCAAAAGAATGGCTAGGTATTTAAAATGTAGTTTAGTGCAGCAACTGTGTAGTTTCTTAAGGCTACTAACAACTTTTATTACACAGATTAGTTGAATACTCGATTCTGATTGGTCAATTCCGTTCTTTTTTCTTAGCGGAAGCAATACGATCATTTTAAGTCAATAAAATCATTTCAATTAATATTGGGAGTGGATTCCTTAGTTTGTTTAGTATCTGGCCGTGTGATAAGCGGGATAATGTGCAGCGACTTGGTCATTTTGGGGAAAAGAACCCCCTTCAGGCTCATCAAGATCAACCTGACTGATGACGTAAACACCAGGCTGACTAATCTACCGGCACCATTTTTCTCTGGTGTCGGAATGTTGGTGAATTCTTAAAAAACAAAACACCATTTCATTTCGGGTTAAAATGAGAATTGTAACGGGTAGTATATTACCCACATTTCATTAGTAAAGCGTTACATTACTTCGTTACAGCAAAAATATAGGATAGGACGCGTTACAGGATGCGTTACAGGACAATAGTCAGAGATACAATCTTATTTAAATATACAATTTTCTATTATACTCTATTTTTATTATTATTTTGCCAACCAGATATAAGGGGTTAATGATGAAGCTTTAGAAGTGTTATGTTGGTATAATATTTGTTTTTCTTTTGCACTAAGCCGGGCTAGCTAGCTGTTTCCCTGTCTACACTCTGTGCTAAGCTAAACTAGCTGTTTCCTTGACTTCACATTTGGTGCCCAGATGTGCGAGTGTTATCTCTCCTTTAACTCTCATTAAGTCCGGCAGTGGCTCGGTCAGTAGGGGCTCGGACTGTGAGCCGTAGGGTCGCCGGTTCAAGTCTCCGAACAGACCTAAATATGGAGTGTGGACTGCTACTTGGAGAGGTCCCAGTTCACCTCCTGCCCTGCCGTGGTGCCCTTGAGCAAGGCACCGGACAACCCCCTTCCCCCCTCACTCCCATTGCTCCCCGGGCGCTGTACAATAGCTGCCCACTGCTCCTAGTACTAGACTCCTGGTTCTAGGAAGGGTTAAATGCAGAGAACAAATGTCACTGCGCTGGAAGGTGTGTAAGCTTTCTGCTGTCCTGATGTCAATGGGGAGCTCATTCCACCATTTTGGAGCCAGGATAGCAAACTCATGTGTTTTTGCTGATGGGAACTTGGGTCCCCCTCGCAGCGAGGGTGCAGCGAGTCGTTTGGCTGATGCAGAGCAGAGTGCACGTGCTGGGGTGTACAGTTTAACCATGTCCTGGATGTAGGAAGGGCCAGATCCATTCGCAGCATGGTACGCAAGTACCATTGTCTTGAAGTGGATTCTAGCAGTTACCGGGAGCCAGTGGAGGGAGCGGAGGGGCAGCGTGGTGTGGGAGAATTTAGGAAGGTTGAAGACCAGACGAGCCACTGCATTCTGGATGAGCTGCAGAGGTCGGATGGCACATGCAGGTAGACCAGCCAGGAGGGTGTTGCTGTAGTCTAGGCGTGAGGTGACGAGAGCCTGGACCAGAACCTGGGTGGCTTTCTGGGTCAGCTGGGGACGAATCTTCCTGATGTTGTACAGCATGTATCTGCAGCAACGGGTTGTAGCAACTATGTTTGCAGTGAAGGACAGGTTGTTATCTAGGGTCACACCCAGATTCCTTGCAGTCTGAGTCGGGGAAACAACAGAGGTGCCGATGTTGATTGTCAGGTCAAGAGTGGGACAATGTTTTCCCGGAAGGAAAAGCAGTTCAGTCTTGTCAAGGTTGAGCTTGAGGTGATGAGCAGACATCCACTGAGAGATGTCAGCTAGACAAGCAGAGATGCGTGCGACGACCTGGGTCTCTGAGCGGGGAAAGGACAGAATTAATTGGGTGTCGTCAGCATAGCAGTGGTAGGAAAAACCATGCGGGCTAATGACCGATCCGAGCGAGTTTGTGTACAGGGAGAAGAGGAGGGGACCAAGAACAGAGCCCTGAGGGACCCCTGTAGTTAATTGACAAGGGTTGGACTCCGACCCTCTCCAAGTAACCCTGTAGGTGCGGTCTTTGAGGTATGAGGTGAGGAGGGAAAGTGCAGAGCCTGAAACTCCAAGTTCTTGGAGAGTGTGAAGGAGGATCTGATGGTTCACTGTGTCGAATGCAGCTGACAGGTCCAACATGATGATGACAGAGGAGAGGGAGGCTGCTTTAGCAGTGTGCAGTTCCTCAGTGACAGCAAGGAGGGCAGTTTCTGTGGAGTGACCTGCCTTGAAACCAGACTGGTGCGGATCCAGAAGGTTGTTCTGATGGAGATAACAGGAGAGTTGTTTAAAGACAGCCCGTTCAAGTGTTTTAGACAGGAACGGGAGGAGAGAGACAGGCCTGTAGTTTATAACATCAGACGGGTTGAGAGTGGGTTTCTTTAGGAGAGGGTTTACTCTTGCCTCCTTAAGACTATTTGGAAAGTGACCAGAAGTTAGAGAAGTGTTGATGAAATGGGTGAGAAACGGTAGAATATCAGGAGCGATAGTCTGAAGGAGGTTTGAAGGGATAGGGTCCAGAGGACAGGTGGTAGGGCGGGCAGAGGTAATGAGGGTAAGAACCTCACTTGGAGAGAGAGGGGAAAAGGAGGTCAGTGTGTGGGGGAAAAGAGGGTCTGGTGACCCAGTGGTGAGATAACATGAAGTGGTTCAGATGGACATGAAGAGGTGACTGGGTGATTTAAAGTTGGCTAACCAAGATGTGTTGTGTGATTTCAGCTCCATGAGAAGGACCCTCAGAGCTGTATTCAGCAGTACCAAGAGGCTCACAGCTCCAGCTCCACGCAGCCCAGCACCAGCAGCCAGAGATAACTTTTATAGTTACCTTTTTCATTTTAAATGATGGTGCTGAAAGACCGAAGCTACATCTGTGCCACCATGTTTTTTGTATGCAGTTTTGCAAAGCCTTGGAGTCCGTTTAAACTCAGTCAAATCCAATCCTAGTTCTATTTAATATATTATATATTTGTATGTTCATAAGTTACCTTTGTAGGCTGTTGAGTTTCAATTTCATTTTTAAATAGGATCACACACAATATTCAGGTTTCCATTTTTGCTTTTATTGCCTGTACTTTGAAAAGGTACCAGTTATTTGTTCACGTTCAGAAAATAAAAGATTTTATGTTTGATCAATGATTGCATTATTTTGACTTTTCATTCATTTTTCTCACATACGCTCATGGCTGTTAGACAAGACGACGTGTAACTCTTCGACATCGCAGCTACATATTACAGAGCTCAGGACACAACAATGGACGATAAGAGCAGTTTGAAAAAGACCTTGGATACAGTTTCCCCGAACAAAGCACACGCATACAGATTTGACATTGTGAATCAGCTACAAACTGAACATGGGTTTTAAAAAGGGATAACTTTTAAATCCTAGATTTCTGACTAAGACACTTTTCACATTGTGTTGAAATAATACATGCATTTATTTACACTTTATTTCATGTGGTGGCATTTAAATAAAACCCCTGAGAAGATTGTATTTTCTATTGGTCCTCCAGGTGACAGAAATTAGCTCAAATCCGGAGGCCTGTATCACAGAGCTTACCGTTAGTTAGCTGGTTATGTTTAACGGCCTTCTATTCTGCTCATCAGTATGTAGTGTCTCTATGGGACATGTCTCCACTCTTTAATGTTCAAAAAGCTCTTTATTTCTCTCATACTGCAGCTCCTCTTTTCACCCTCTGTCTGAAACCAGAGCCCAGTCTGCTCTGATTGGTTAGCTGGCCGGCTCTTTTGTGATTGGTCAACCGCTTAGAGATGTCCCGCCCCTTAACCTAATCCCATAGAATTGTGTTGGAGCGCTAACCACTAGTATATTTAAATATATTTAACATGCTTTGTGATACAGGCCGTCAGAACTTGACCTAAGGTCGATGTAAACCAATTTAAAAACACTATATTGCACCAGAGTCCCTCATGTATCTTAATAAAATGACCAATGTCAGTTAAAAACAGCACACACACACTGCCTCTGCCTCCAGTGTGTGTGTGCAGTGAGGGTGCATAGAATACTCATGTTTAACATCCTGGTATTTTGGCAGTTAAAGTGCCAATGTCCCTTTTAATTATATTAAACCAGAACACCGTGACAAATGATCTTTCCACTGTGACACGAACACCACACCCTGGTTATAATTACCAGTGGGATCTGCACCTTTTGTGGATTTAGAAATGACTCCGATAAACAAGCCAATCCCAGTTTAAGGAATAGTTTGGACTTGTTCACTTTCTTGCCAAGAGTTAGTTGAGATGACGACACCCCTCTTATTTTTGTATGTTAAATATGAGGCTCGGCCAGAAGCATACAAATAAGGTTAACATGACGGTAAGGATACACAGCATTTCATTTGTGTGTCAATAAATGTCAGTCTAATCACAGACTGAAACTGAATACCCTCCTAACCCTCTAATATTGAACACTATACTGTTGAGTCTATCCTCGCTGTGAGATTGCCAGGCTTTGTGATAACATTGTGCCAGGCCAAGAAATAGTGTGAGATATAACCTTATTTAAATATATAATTTATCATTTTTACACTTTGGTTTCTCATGATTCCCCTCACCAGATATAAGGGGTTAATCCTTAAGCTTGAGAAGTGTTGGTATATAATATTTATTTTTCACAGAGCCAGGCTAGCTGTCTACACTCTATGTGCTAAGCTAAGCTAACTGTTTCCTTGACTTCAGATTAGTGCACAGATATGAGAGTGGTATATCTCCTTTAACACCCAGCAAGAAAGTGAATACGTTAATTTATCAAAATGTTGAACTACTTCCACATATTTCTCTTTAAAGTATTATTTTACATTGTTACCAAACCCCTACTTCCTGTTTGCACCACTGTGTTTTAAAAGAACTGCTGCTTACCAGTCGTTTGGATTCTCATATGATGTACCTCTGAGAGACACAAGATAACACGATGTGAAGTGGTCAGATGGACATGAAGAGGTGACTGGGTGATTTCAAGTTTCCTGATGTATTATTACAAGTAGGGAGGAGGAAATGAGGGATGAAGAGAAGAAGACACAGACATGCATGTTCACGAATATCCAAACAGATCCTGGTCACCTGACCCGCAGTAGTTGACTTTCACAGTAAAGGAAGTCTCCTCTTCTTCAGGCCACACGTCTGAGCCCTGCATTATAAAGTGCTTTACAATGGAAATAGGCTACCATAGGAGAAATGTCTCATTTCATGTCACAATGATTTTACATTTCACAACAATTACCCAGGTAACAATGAACACAAGTATCACTTAAATTAAAAAAGGCCACATTCCATTAAGGTGGATGGAAATTAAACCAGTTCCCCCGTGTCGTCCTCTAGATGTGATCCGGGACCGTCTCCAAAGCCTCCGCCGGCTCTCTGTCCACGTCCACGTTCTGCAACAAGAGACAAGAAAGTTAACGATAACTTCATTACTTGAAATTAACCAAAGGGAGAAAACTAGTTTGAATTTATCACATTTGAACCAAATATAGTGTTTGGTTAAATCAGACCTGTGGACTGACTATTAGCGCTAATACATTTATTATCTTAATTCATGTCCTAATTTATCAAGAAGTGTGATCATAGGGACAGAATAACATTTGAAACCCTGGAAAACACATTACTGTGAAATCTCACTTAATGATCTACTGCAACTTCTTACATTTCATTACTTTTGAGTAATCTACATGTCCCCCTAGTCTACAAGTTTGTGAAAAACAAAGTACAAATAAATGACCTCTGGTTTGTCTCTGTGTGTGTTGACAGCTTCAACGTTTAGAAAAACAGACTCCACTTTACAACCTGAGAGCAAAAGACAGCAACAAAGAGAGGGGGTCATTAAGGGGTTTATACGTCGTCGTTGTGAATGTGTGAGGAAATAATTGAGAGACTGACCGTAGGCGACAGGTGTGAGTTTGAGCACCGTGTGCAGAGGACACTTCAGGTAGGGCAGCTCGTCTGACACACAGGAAGAAACGACAGTTACATCTCTATAAAAATACAGTAGTATGAAATACATATACCCAAGTCTGTCTAGTCTGTCTGTCTTTCTGGCTGTTAAGAAGTGGATTCATGACCACTTGACGTTTGACAGGTGTACTAAGAGATACCTGAAACTATAAATATTTGATTGATAATTGTTCACATCACGACTCACGAGCAGTCTTGTTGAGGAAGTAGGCGAGCAGACATCTCATGACGGCCTGGTGACAGATGACCAGAACGTTCTCCTGCCGCTCCAGCTCCATGATGACCGGCTCCAGACGCTGCACCAGGTCCTCGTACGACTGACACACACACACGAAAACACACACACACACAGAGAGAGAGGGACATGTCAAACTGTCCACACAAAGTCAGTTCAACTCGACTGTGGTGCCGACACGAAAACAGTTAGAACAGAAAATAAGTGTTGAAATAATTATCATTAGTCTATAGACAAAATGAGATGTTTGCAGGTTTTTACGTATTGCTTGTGAACATGAAAAGTAAACGTGTTTGTTCGTATTCTATTTACTAGGATGTTTTGATATGTATGACTTCAAACTTTCTATCATAAAAGATACAAAAAACACATTTTAATAGTCAAACTATCGGTTAAGACAATCATCATTTTTTTAAAATTGTATTCAACCAGATAAAAGCATTGAGGTAAAATCTCATTTCAATGCTGACCTGGCCAAGAAGGCAGCAACGTTACACAAAACACAAACATATAAAATACAGAGAACATAACTAAGAAAACAAAAGAGGAAAAAGCAGTCACTACATGGTGCACATTAGGTCAGTAAGAAAGGTACTACTTATTACTGCAAGAGCAGCTCGTGGGAAGGACTTCAGACAACTTCAATTTAAAACATGCTATTGAGACAAGTGCCGTCAGTTTGAGGCGTGATTGAAGGTCATTCCAAGACCAAGGACCATCATAGAAAAGACTCCTTTTCCAGCCTCAGTCCGCACAGCGTATCTGGAACCGTATCCAGGCACTGGATCTGAGGTTGTAAGAGTCACAAACTGGAGCACATCTGGCACATATGTAGAGTGGAAGCTTACCTAAAATGGCTTTATACATTAATAAAAACCAATGCTGCATCCTACGCACACTAGGTGAGGACCATCCAGTTAGGCTGTGTGCAATGATGAGTCCTATAGGGTGCATTTGATATGTAACGCAGTGCAGCATGGTAGAGTGGGTCAAGTTTGGCCAAAACAGTGGGACAGGCAAATCTATAAATGCATTTACTGGTTCCATATCTTCAACTCTTACCCTGTTTTTTGTTATTGTTTAATGACTATCTTTGAGTTTTGGAGGGTTTTTCACCAATTTAAATACTTATACGCATATTTTTGCTTCTCATTTCATCCTAAATGAATCGATTCTCTATATCGTGTCTCAATGAAATAGAAAAACTAAATTCTCCTTCAGATTTTGTCGTCCAATGTGTTGTCTTATCCTTTAGAGCAGTCTCCTGTGATAATGAAGCCTCTTGTTTTAACTCGTCCGCAGAGACTCCCGAGGGCATCACTAATTTGCACACCGTAGTCATGGTGATAACACAACAAACATTTAATCATCAGGACTTCAAAGGCGGAACATGAGTTACAACACATATAGAACTACAACAAGGGTGCTGAAGGACAACATTCCTCCTTGTCTAGTTAATCAAACTCTCCGTCCTCACCTCTCCTTTAGGGTAGCGGTAGCGGTACTTGTCTTGGTCCCTCAGTGCAAACTCCTCTGGGTAATGCTCCTGAATCTCCTCATACGTCATGTCCTCACACACACCCTGAGGCACAACACAGGAACAAATCACTTCATGTGACAGTGGGGTGTTCGAGCGATGGGGGTGGCTGGTTTAATGTGTGTGAGAGCAGAGTCTCTCACACACATTACACATGAAACACACACTTAACACGTGTTCTCACCCCTTCATACTCAAACAAGCGGGAGATGAACTATGAACAAAAGACTACATGCTGTGGACATTTAATACACAAACATTCTTCTAACACATATCACTCATGTCTTTTTAACTGTCCTTAAGTGCTTGGAAGTATCATTTGTGTACCCAAACGTGTATTTGAGGCAGTAATCTAAAACCTAAAGGAAAAGTCCCATTGAGCTTTCGTCGATGGAACCAGTGCAATGCAAAATGACAAAGAAGCTCACAGCGTCTATCTCGTTGAGGGCCTTCCACTGCTCGTACGGGACCCCCAGAGCCTCGGCGGTCTGGATGGTCCTCTTCATGTGACTCGTCCACACCTTCAGGTCGCTGATGCACTGACCGTGCATGTAGGTCCCCAGAGCGCTGGCAAACTGACGCACAGAGGACAGGCGTGACCAACAGGAAGTATCCATATCATATTCTATTTACATGTATATAGACTTTACACAATATGTTAGAATTCATCAGCGACACTATGTTTTTAACCTCGTTACTCTGTTGGAGGAGATCAGGTCAGAAAATGTTCATTGCCATTTCTACACTAGCTTTGTGGATCTGACAAGAACACCTTTGAATCTTGAAAGTAGTATCTATGAAATATCGCATAGACGCCTAACCTTTGCCCCGCGAGGCGACAGCCCGGAGTCCCCCCCGATGCGCCCTGACAGGTTGAGCTCGCTCTCTCCGTGGCGGGTCAGGTAGATGGACCTCGGGGTGACGTGGATGTTCATGAGGTAATACACGATGCGGCTCTGGATGTGGTCCTGGACCCGGTTCACCAGGTACCGGCTGCCCACGTTGAAGATCTTGATGTAGGACAGCTTCCTGCGTAGAGATAAGATACTCTCAATGCTGTGACCAATGTTCCACTTCTTGTGAGGGGGGGGGATATTATACATATCTGTATATTGTATAATTTTATATTCGGGATTGTTGGAAACGTCATTTCGATCTCTGTCTGTAAACACAAACTGAGTAAGATTGACAATAAAGTAGTTACAGCACAAAGGAGACAGAGAAACATTAAGAGAAGAAGGAGACAGAGAAACATTAAGAGGAGGTCTGCAAATAACATCATGAAACAGAAGGACAGTACTCAACATGGCAGGTGTAGTTTTCTCTATATAATATCTGAGTCACAGGATATCATTGTGTGTTTTATTTATTGCCTATACCCTACTAATGAATGTACTGCTATATTTATCTTTGCAGTATTACAAACTGAGTGTCTAGGGCAGGGGTGTCAAACTCAAGGCCCGGGGGCCACATCCGGCCCGCGACTTCATTTTCTGGGGCCCCACAAGAGCGTGCAAAGAATATAATATGTTTATTATACGGTTACATGCTACTTTACAGAAGCACGTTGCCTATAAACTACATGTCCCACAATGCATCTCAAATTAGACTTTTTTCTCAGAATTAGATTTTTTTTTTTAAATGTTACTTTTTATTTCAAAAATATTTCTTCTCCAGAACTTGGCTTTTCTTTTTAAATCGTTTTGCAACATTCTCACTGAAGAGACTTGCAATTATTCTGCTTTCAGATGAGGTTAATTATTAAGTTATTACCCTATCCGATAATAATCCAATGCAGAGGAATACATTATTTTATATATATGATATATTTATATATGTATTTTTATATAGTCTTAAAGTTACAACTGGCCCTTTGAGTGCAACCATAATGCTGATGTGGCCCGTGATGATATTGAGTTTGACCCCCCTGCTCTCGGGTGTCCTTCCCAGATTAAATGCTGTGGTACGTTTCTGTGAATGCAAGAAGAACACTCCTCCTGCTGCTGCGGCTGCACATTCACAGCAACGGGTGAAACATGAGTGGAATTATGAATGAGTCCCAGGAAGGGCCATGTGTTTGTCAGTCAACGTGACACTTGCCGCTATAGGTCATTAAAAGTGCATCTACGAAACAAGACATTGAACATTTTCTGACAGAGGATTAGTTTGACTTATTGAAGGGAGTCAAAGATAAGTAATGAGCAGGAAGAAGGAAGAGAATAAAGTCACTTCAACTCTATTTTCTGCTTTCAAAGTATGATACAAATATATTAGACTGAGACTCAAGACTGTAAGAGACTAAGGTGACCACACGGATATAAGGCATATTACACCGTATACCATTTCAACACCATGTACATCACAGTCGCCCGTAACTCATCCGTTTGTCATCTTGTCTAAATAGGCATCATCAATTTAATCTTACTGTACAATATTTAATTTTACATTCTGTTCTATATATCATATTCTATTTACGTGTATATAGACTTTTTTATAGTTGTATTTTATTATATAACTTTGTTGCATCGTTGGAAGCTCGGGTCGTAATATCTTTCATTTCTACACTAGCTTATGTGCATATGACATTAAAACCTTTGCATCTTGAATCTCAAGACAAAGAGCTCCACAACTTCCTCCAAACAACTACTTACACCTGAAGCAATCAAATCCGATCACTGTTACAGAACGACTGGAAAGGCCAAATAATGCCTGACTTCTTAAATGAACTGACTAGTTCCTTTAGCCGCCCCTCTGCATTCTGGGACGTGATATTAAACCGTGTTTCCTGTTACCACAAGAAAAGCTGGTGATGAATCAACAATAACTGAAATACTATTTTATATATACACAGTATGTCTATGCTCTGTAGTATAAGTCGATATTCCTGCTACTGCAGTATCTTTGACTTTTTTTAGAACATTTTAATTATCCAGAATATTTTATATCGTTTGTATTTGATATAATATTTTTCTTTTTCATTTCATTTTAATTGCTAATTCTCTATTCCACTTCTTAAGTATTTGTATTTTAATGTCTGAACATACTGCTGCTTCTGTAACGAAATCATTTCCCAAATTGGGAACAATATTAGTATATAAATATATATATTTATCTATATAGGGACTTTAAATATGTCTAGTTCTATTCCATATTTTCCCAAGAAAACATCACTCCTCCACTTTCTATACAGGACACACCTCTTCTAGCATCAGCACTGAATGTGGATTCGTTGAAGCAGACTGTGTTGTTGTTTGTGTCTCTGCAGATCTGAGGCCTGTACTACGAAGCAGGGTTTTCGCTTAGCGGCTAAATTCAGGGAAAACTCCGGCTTTCCGGTCCTACGAAGCTGGTTCTCTTTTTAGCAGGCTAGATCTCCATGGTAACTTATGCTTGGTCGGGAGCAGGTTAGGTTGCAGGCTAAGAGATCAACTCAGTGAAAGCACCGCCTGCTGACCAATCAGAGCTCAGTGTGCGGAGTTTAAAGCGATCAAGTCATATTACAGGAGAAAGGAAATACAGAAAAACTGCCGTTGCAGGAAAGACGGCCGGCAAAAATCACCGACTGTGTGAACGTGAACATTAATAGAATATCACCTCCATCTTCAGAGCAATCTGACTATTATAACATTCGCGTTAAGAAAGCTTACTGAAATATCTGCCACAACATAAGTACACTGAGTGCAGACGTCGATGTGTCCCATTATCATTCATATCACATCATATCACATCATAATGTATAATATATTTCCTTATCTGAGTCAGCTGAGCCGTATCTGGCCGTGCAACACTCACAGTGTCACATACTGTATGCAGAAGTATTATTTTAAGCAACACATTAAGTTGACGAAACACTCGAGACAAATGTAATGAAAGTCAGATCGTGTCTTAGACGGGGCAGTGATATCATAAACCTGTTAATGTACGCATTCAAACACTTTTTCTTTTACCAGCTGTATTCACCTTGCAGGTGCAGCTATGTGGCTTTGATCCTGGATCAAGTGTTTAAGTCATGGATGTTTAAAGTTTAACTTCTTCATATGTCTAATATTATAGTTGACTTTTCATTCAGGAAGTATGACGCTGCGCTGTCAGTACGCTTCTCCATGTTTGTCGAATGCTCCAAATACCACCCCTTTCATGTGAACGCGCACCGAACTAGATAGGACACGGCTGACTTGAGCGATCCACTTGATAACCAGCGTCGTAGTACAGTTTAGCGAGAGCGCGTATGTTTTGGATTAGGCCAACCGGCTAACTCAAACATATCCAGGTTAGGTTGAACTGGCTTCGTCGTACAGGCCTCTGCTCACCTGTCCTTGTTGTCGTCCAGCGGGATGTAGGTCATCTTGTAACACTCGATCCTCTTCAGGAAGTCGGCCACAGCCTCCTCTTTGTCACAGTCTTTGTAGTCCGGACTGCTCAGCTTCACTTGCTGTTTGAGAGAGAGAGAGAGAGAGAGAGAGAGAGAGAGAGAGAGAGAGAGAGAGAGAGAGAGAGATAGAGAGAGAGAGCGAGAGAGAGAGAGAGAGAGAGAGAGAGAGAGATAGAGCGAGAGAGAGAGAGAGAGAGAGAGAGAGAGAGAGAGAGAGAGAGAGAGAGAGAGAGAGATTTGGAAGTGTCTGACTGAAATATAAAATAATAGATATGTCCAACATTAGGGGACACCACCGGCCTCGTGCCAGATCATTTTTGTATCCAACATTTCAAAATGTCTTTCTTTCATCGGTCGGGTTTGGACTCAAAAGGCTTCCAGAAGAAAACCAAACAAAGAGGTTGAGTACAAAAGACGTACTAAATGACTCCAACATGCCACTTAAAGATGAACCTGTACATAATGTCCATCATTAAAACAAATAATGACACGTAGCTGGTTGAGACTAAGAGCACGTACACACTGTTGTTTGTGACTTGAGTGACTTCCCACACTATTTGTGTGTATACAAAAAGTGTTTCCAAAACAATCTCCAGAGGGCATCAATGTCGATCCTCTGGCTTGTTGTTTAAGTGATTTGCCGTAAACACAAATGATAATGTAAGCTGCCCAGGGAGCGGTGTGCCAATAAAGTGAATAACGACTTCCTGTACTCTGAGAAAGACTGACGTAAAAGTTAAAGGGACAATTTCTGTCAATAAATGTCCCAGCTAATACTCATTTAAGATGTCCCTTGCGTCTGATTTAATTTAAGTGTCTTTTAGAGCCATAAATATGTGAACCGGCTGTCTGTCTCACGCCTCACCAGATGTTTCCTGTGATGCAGTTTTGTGGTTTCAAACTGGAAAGATGTTGTTTTCAAATGAAAAGGTTAGTTTTTCATACAAAAAAATCTTAAGTGTAGTTGTTGTCTGAAGCATGCCAAGAGTGTAGATAGAAATAGAAGCTAAAACGTAATTTATCTGCAGCAACATTGATTGATCACACAGACTGATAACTGAACACTCGTTCTAAAACTGAACTCAAACTAGGAGGAACAAATGAATTAGAGATAGTAAAGCATTGATAACAGCAGGAGCAACGTTTCTCCACATGATCAAACCGTCTGCTGTGTCTGATCCAAAACCAGCCAATCAGAGACAGACGTGACCCGACTCAGTCAGACCGCTGCCGTCTGTCCCTCAAATAACAAATGAACACTGAGCTTTGGCTGAAAAATGGTCTTGGCTCGAGGCACGGCTCTCGCAGGGATCTTAGACACACAACTTCCTGTTCACACACACACACATACCATGTATACATCACTTCAGGGGACATTAAATTGACTTACATGCATTTCCTGGAGACTTATCCTAACCTTAACCATAACCAACACATGCATAACCCTAAACCTTGCCCTAATCCTAACCAAGTCTTCACCCTAAAATTAATGATTCCCCTCATGGAGACCTCCAATTTGCAGATTTAGGTCCCCACAAGTATAGTAATGCTAAGCCACACACACACACACACACACACACACACACACACACACACACACACACACACACACACACACACACACACACACACACACACACACACACACACACACACACACACACACACACACACACACACACACACACACACACACACACACACACACACACACACACACACACACACACACACAGTAGGGGTTTGACATTAAGTGATTGGATTGGCTGCCTGACCACTTTAATAATCAAAGTCTGGTCAAACGCTACATGTATCAGAATAATCTGTATAAAGCAAATTGCAATATGTCTCACATAAACCTGGATCATTTCCACAAACAAATCACAAAACCACAAGTGCAACAAAAGCATATATTAAAAGTATGGCTAATTAATCGATAGTGTGTGAGTGTGTGTGTTAGGGCTGCACGATATATCGTGTCGTGACGATGATCGCGTTATGCGCATGCACGATTTGTTTTCCTTTTTAGGACGTGCGATATTAAGTAGGCAAATTAACTCAAGCACGTCATGTTACAATTCTTTTGCTGCTTGCTACAAAAGGAAAAGTCGCGCGGCTCTCATGTCAGGGGTACTTGAGTGACATGCAGGCACAGCAAACCACCAATCACAATCATTCTTGATCAGATCGCAGCAGGATAACCGAGCGAGCTCAGCTTGTTGCTCTGAGAACTTAAGATCCAGAAGTCCGTGACTAAAATCCTTCATCCGGTTAAATATTGTTAAAAGATTACCAATTGTTTAGCATTAAAGTTCAAGAAAGGATGGTTTGCAGACAATTCTTCAATTCCTGTATTTTTTCGAAGGGGAAGAAAATATTTGTTTCCAATATGGTGCAGCCCTAGTGTGTGTGAATGAAGCAGTTCCAGCCCTAGTGTGTGTGAATGAAGCAGTTCCAGCCCTAGTGTTTGTGAATGAAGCAGTTCCAGCCCTAGTGTGTGTGAATGAAGCAGTTCCAGCCCTAGTGTTTGTGAATGAAGCAGTTCCAGCCCTAGTGTTTGTGAATGAAGCCAGTTCCAGCCCCTAGTGTGTGTGAATGAAGCAGTTCCAGCCCTAGTGTTGTGTGAATGAAGCAGTTCCAGCCCTAGTGTTTGTGAATTGAAGCAGGTTCCAGCCCTAGTGTGTGTGAATGAAGCAGTTCCAGCCCTAGTGTGTGTGAATGAATCAGTTCCAGCCCTAGTGTGTGTGAATGAAGCAGTTGCCAGCCCTAGTGTGTGTGTGAATGAAGCAGTTCCAGCCCTAGTGTGTGTGAATGAAGCAAGTTCCAGCCCTAGTTGTTTGTGAATGAAGCAGTTCCAGCCCTAGTGTGTCGTGAATGAAGCAGTTCCAGCCCTAGTGTTTGTGAATGAAGCAGTTCCAGCCCTAGTGTTTGTGAATGAAGCAGTTCCAGCCCTAGTGTGTGTGAATGAAGCAGTTCCAGCCCTAGTGTGTGTGAATGAAGCCGTTCCAGCAAGAAAAACAGTCCCAAACGTATCATCCAAAATACATGCTCTCCAAGTACCAACTAAAAGGAATACACTCAAATAAACATTCACATTTCACTCACTTTAATATTCTGAGCGATGATTTCTAGATCGTCACATATTGACTCCACAAAGAAGACCTGGGCAGGTTGGAGGAAAGAAAGAGAGATCGGTAAATTGCTGTATTTTAAGGTTTCTATTATTAAGATAGAACACAATAACTCACCTTGTAACCGTTCTCCTCAGCGAAGCCGAGGATGACCTCTCTGCGCTCCAGCGTCGTGTTGGTGGCATCAAAAACCTTAAAGACGAACGAGATTAGAGAGTGATCTTATTGGACTAACTATTTAATGTTACAGCAATGGTTGAACCTCACAAATTGTACAATGGTGCTTGTATTGCCCCAACATGACTAGGCCATTTTAATTCCATGCCAAAATAATAATTATCCATGATATTGTCCTAAGAGACGTACAACTCTTAATACGGCACTAAAACATGCTGGAACTTCTTCACATTGAATTTCTCACTTCTCTTCCATGATAGGTTCATCACTATTTTTGATATGATATGATTAATATTTTATATAATACTCTTATTTATTTCAACGTCACTGTTTACTGTTCATTCGCACACAGAGTTATCGTCGCTTTAAGGACTAAACGTTATTGAAGGTGTATTTCTCTCACCACGACCTGCCCCAGCTCCCTGGTGAAGTAATCACAGACGTCTTTCAGAGCAGCGATGGCACAGGACCTGGGATCGGATAGAAATAGAAAAAAACATTAATAATGCAAAGTCTGATCTAGAATGTCATACATAATGAAATGTTTTATACTCAAGGAGACGGGACATGTGAAGCGGCACAGTGTCGGAAGAGGAAGGTTCATACTTGCGTATCTTCATGGCCTCCTCGTTGTCCGGTCTGAAGAACTCGAAGCTGTTGTAGGAGCGCGTCGCATCTCTTCTGTACTGACCCACATTAAACACTGAGAGAGAATGAAAGAGATGGGTATTTGTCAAAACACACGTAGGTTACTGTGCAAGACAACCAGAGACATTTTGCACATTCGTGACACCAACATATTTAACACT
>CADEHL010001511.1:1111614-1203609 GCA_902827135.1 Harpagifer antarcticus
GGCTGAAACACACACACACACACACACACACACACACACACACACACACACACACACACACACACACACACACACACACACACACACACACACACACACACACACACACACACACACACACACACACACACACATGTTTAAAACACCTGAAGACGTGTTGATTTACGCTGAGGTTTGATTTACGCTGAGGTTTTTCAAAACCACCAACTTGGGATGAATAACCTGCGGCATACAATGTCAAATAGAAGTCTTAGGAGTTGTGTTCAAGGCCAAATATATCGATACTACTCTTTCTATCCGTGACATCCAGCAGCTGGTTAGCTTAGCACAAACACTGGTAGCAGAGAAACACTTCAATGCCCTTTGAAAATAAAGCAGTTGTGAAACATGTGGCCCCTCCTGGTCGGCAAAGAGGAGTTAGCAATGATGATTTTAAACACTAAATTAAAAAAGTTTGAGCACCAAAAAGACGAGGTTGATGAGTCCAGTAGTATGCGAGATATACTGCAGATATTCAGACACAATACGCAACAAACGGTCCCATGAGACATTTTACTGTAAATTACTTTTTGTTGCCAATACTTGTAATCAAGTATTTCTACTCACGAAGCTGATTTGAGTACATCTTCCACCACAGTGTATGATACATATTAGTGAAAGCATTATCATAGTCCATCATCTGGCACAGAGAGTGTCATTTCATTTAATCGTTTATTTGAATCGGGACATTGATGAACACTTTAAAACAAAAATAATGCTAACAAGTGTAAATGACCTGGATGTTAGCTGTCCATGTAAACATTTATAAAAAAAACACATACTTTTAGAAGACTTTAAATTGTCAAAACTCAAGAAATTGTGTTTTTCAAGGATGCTACAGTGGTGGTATGAACGTGGCTTTCTGTCAAACACCTTGATAGCTCTCTTGTACAGATGTTCTGTGGGTTTCAGGTTTGTGGCCCAAGCAAACGACCAGTTTGTAAAACAGTGTTCAATGTGGGATAGAATCATACAGTGGAGGTCTGACTTTGCAGCATTGACAGTTAAGAAAGGTCTGATTTGTTTAAAATGGAGCAAGTTGAATTTAACGGTATTGGATACTTTCTTAATATGTTTCTTAAAAGTCAAGTTCGAGTCCAGTATGACTCCAAGATACTTGAAGTGGGAGACTAGTTCTAATTCTGCTCCGTTTAAAAACACGTTGGGTCCTTCGAATTTGACTGGTCGTTTACTGAGCATCATGCACACTGTTCTGCAGTTAACTGTAAGCAAATGTTGTTCAGCCAGTGTTGAACCTCGTCCAAAGCATTTGAGAGACAGGATGTGATTATTTCAGTATTTTTCCCGTGTACAAAGCTGACCGCATCATCGGCATAATTATGTGAAAGTGTGGGATATCATCATCACATTAGTTGGCAGAAAGAAGTGTAATCGTGCTCTCATGGTGAACTTTTGGGGTGAACGTCCCTCCGGTCTCTCACAGAGCGACGCTGTGGAGAAGTCCTCTCAACTCAACAAAAAAATGAAACTCTCACACTGCTGTTAAAACGCTCTGACACCCCCAATAATGCATAGGAATCAAGTTGTCAAACTGTGAGACAAAACCGCAAACAATGCGGTTTCCATGTGTGTGTGTCTGTGTGTGTGTGTGTGTGTGTGTGTGTGTGTGTGTGTGTGTACTCACAGCCTCTGCGTTGGCTCAGCCTGCTTTTCATCCATGGCCCCCAGGTCTTCTCCAGAGGATTTTGAGTGAGTTTTTTTGACATGACTTTAACAAGTGAGTGCGTGTATGTATTAAACCTCTCCCTCTGTATGTGTGTGTGTGTATGTGTGTGTGTGTGTGTGTGTGACAGGAGGGCCAGATAAAAAGGAGCGCTTCAGGTGAGCACACAGATTTTGAACTCTTTACCATGATGTGGGTATGGGAGGAGTTTGAGAGTCAGCAGACATGATTGAGCACCTCTGATTGGTTGTTTAACCCGTCAATCACTGAGCTATTAATGGCCAGAACAAACTCATCCACCAATCACAAAGGGCAACTGTAGACTTTGCTTCAGCAAACAGGAAGTGAGGACACCCTGGTAAAAACCATGCTGAGCAGCTGCTTTATGAATCTGTCAGATGAAGTCAGTGGTGAAATAAAGAGTCATTATGCTTTTAGGAGTTTCCCTTTCCTGTAGTTTGTTATACAGGTTTTAGTGCATGTAAAAGGTCTGGAAAGGCTAAAATCCCAAAGTTCCCTCGAGAGGGAGTTTCTCTCTGATACATTTCTCTCTGACACATAGTGACATCACTATGTAGCACTCACGCTGCTATTGGCTAATGCTCCAACACATTGTACGTGGGACATCTCTAAACTGTTGACCAATCATAACAGAGCTGGCCAGCTAACCAATCAGAGCAGGCTGGGCTCTGGTTTCAGACAGAGGGTGAAAAGAGGTGCTGCAGCTCAGGCAGTGAGATAAAGAAAGAGCTTTCTGAACATTAAAGAGACATGTCACAAGATATATGATGCTGAGAATGGGCACAACAGGGCCCCTTTAATCTTAATATACCCAGCTGACGGAGAGTCAGACCGGCATCATGGACAGGCCCGCCCATCCAGGATATGGGCCCGCTGTTTTAATCAGGGCTGAATACAACATTTTAATTGTTTTATTTTTATGTTTATTGTTGTTATTTGTAGGGCTTTGTCCTAATATTTATATGTTGAAAGATTAGTTTAATATAATTTTTTTATTTTGTTATGAAATACTGAATGAAAGGCTGCGCGCGAGACTGGTTTTTCGCTGGGTTGAGTCGTGTGGGTTTTTGAGTGAGATGCCGCACAGCAGCCTGTCAGTTTACTCTTGCTAGGTTTTAAATAGTCCTCTATGCTATATAGTAGACCGCAGGTAATGGAGAGTAATACGTTATCCGTAGATCTTTGTATGAGGCATCTTTATTTACTTAACAGATCTTCCGCCATGATACATAGGCCTACATGCGTGTATGCCTATGTAGGCGCGCCCCCCCCCCTTGACAATTCAGATTTCCCGGGAAATGTAAGTTTAGGGGTGGGCCTGCCCTGGTAAATCAAATGCCCGCCCAGAGATGTACAGGACTGTCTCAGAAAATTAGAATATTGTGATAAAGTTCTTTATTTTCTGTAAGGCAATTAAAAAAACAAAAATGTCATACATTCTGGATTCATTACAAATCAACTGAAATATTGCAAGCCTTTTATTATTTTAATATTGCTGATTATGGCATACAGCTTAAGAAAACTCAAATATCCTATCTCTAAATATTAGAATATCATGAAAAAGTATACTAGTAGGGTGTTCAACGAATCACTTGAATCGTCTAATTAACTCGAAACACCTGCAAGGGTTTCCTGAGCCTTGAAAAACACTCAGCTTGGTTCAGTAAACTAAATCACAAGTATGGGGAAGACTGCTGATCTGACTGCTGTCCAGAGGACCGTCATTGACACCCTCCATCAGGAGGGTAAGACACAAAAAGACATTTCTCAAAGAGCAAGCTGTTCACAGAGTGCAGTTTCAAAGCACATCCACAAAAAGCCTGTTGGAAGGGGGAAATGTGGCAGGAAACGCTGCACAACCAAGAGAGATGACCGCAGCCTTAACAGCATTGTGAAGAAGAGTCGCTTCCAGAATTTGGGGGAGCTTCAAAGACAGTGGACTGAAGCTGGAGTCCAGGTATCAAAAGTCACTGTTCACAGACGTATCCGGGAAATGGGCTACAATAGCCGTATTCCCATGGTCAAGCCACTTCTGAACTCAAGACAACGGAAGAGGCGTCTGACTTGGGCTAAGGAAAAGAAGCACTGGACAGTTGCACAGTGGTCCAAAGTCCTCTTTTCAGACGAAAGCAAGTTTTGTATTTCATTTGGAAGTCAAGGCGCCAGAGTCTGGAGAAAGGCTGGAGAGGAGCAAAATCCAAGTTGCTTGAAATCCAGTGTGAAGTTCCCACAGTCAGCGATGGTTTGGGGAGCCATGTCAGCTGCTGGTGTTGGTCCACTGTGTTTCATCAAGCCCAGAGTAAATGCAGCTGTGTACCAAGAGATTTTAGAGCACTACATGCTTCCGTCTGCTGAAAAGCTCTATGGAGATGAGGAATTCATTTTCCAGCATGATCTGGCACCTGCCCACAGTGCCAAAACCACCAGTAACTGGTGTACTGACCATGGCATTACTGTCCTCGATTGGCCTGCAAATTCCCCTGACCTGAACCCCATAGAGAATATGTGGGGTATTGTGAAGAAGAAGCTGAAAGACACCAGACCCAACAATGCTAATGAGCTAAAGGCCGCTATTGAAGCATCCTGGGCATCCATAACACCTCAGCAATGCCACAGGCTGATTGCCTCCATGCCACGCCGCATTGATGCAGTAATCCGTGCAAAAGGATTCCCAACCAAGTACTGAGTGCATTAATGGACATTTTCAAATGTTTGATTGTGTTTTGCTGTTATAAATCTTTTTTTTTTACTTGGTCTGAGGAACTATTCTAATTTTTTGAGATAGGATTTTTGAGTTTTCTTAAGCTGTATGCCATAATCAGCAATATTAAAATAATAAAAGGCTTGCAATATTTCAGTTGATTTGTAATGAATCCAGAATGTATGACATTTTTGTTTTTGTAATTGCATTACAGAAAATAAAGAACTTTATCACAATATTCAAATTTTCTGAGACAGTCCTGTATGTCTGCCGTCGGGTCTGCAGAGAGTGAAAAGAGGTGCTGCCCAATGTCTTCAACTCTTATTCAATAAAAAACAGCTAATAGCATTAGGCTACTTGGAAAGGAACCAAGTTGGCAAATCCCTTTAGGCCTGGATTAAAAAAATCATTATGAACGCAAACAAAGAAGTAGACTACAAACAGCTAAAAAGTAACACATCACAGATTTTTCTCTTTTTTTGTCAGAGCATTCAGCAATCAGTTAATCCCTCAATGACTTTGGGTTCATCTCAGCCTGGGCTTCATACTTACATGTTTTTATATAAAAAAATAACATAAAAACAACTGACATTTAGGGTGTGTGTGTGTGTGTGTGTGTGTGTGTGTGTGTGTGTGTGTGTGTGTGTGTGTGTGTGTGTGTGTGTGTGTGTGTGAGCGAGAGAGAGACCGCAGGTAACTGATCGATGTGCTCGTGCAGCCAGTTCAGCTCTCACCTGTGCTGTGACACCGCACGCGCCGCCCCTGTGTCCATCTCTTCCTGAACTCCATGTGTGTCTTCACGCAGAAATTCAAACAAACACGTGGATCTCTCCCCCCGTTGCACAACTCCCCCCTATCCCAAAATAAATGCCTGAACCCCCCTCAGTGCAGCCATACGTCCGTTAGCGTGAAGCTGTCCCCGGACTACTTCCTGTCCGGCGCGGAGGGGGACACCCGACACCTCCGCGCCGCACCACGTCCTCTCCGGGCGGCACATGATGTCCTGTATGTCAGGCAGCTCACACACACTTACATAATGCTGCACAGTGAACCAAGATGATGAGGGTTTAATGTTGCCTTGTCAAGCCAGTGGGGGTGCGAGGGGGTGTCATGTCATGTGGCTGTGCTCGTGGATCAATGACAGTGATCAACAGTTTGCGTGATGGCGTCGCGCATGCGCACACAGTCCTTCTCTCCCACGCTGATACACAAATAAAGTGTGCGTGTGTGTTATATGTTATTCTACATTTGAGAAACTATGTATTGTTTTGAGTGTCTGTTGACTGTTATATGTGTATTAAAATAAATGTAGTTATTGCACTAGAATGAATGTAATAATTGTAACTGATACATTACATTTATTTCAGCCCAATAACAAATGTAATCACTGCACTAAAATACATGTTATGAATACATGAATGGAGTTATTCCACTGCAATTCGTGTTATAAATCAACTATAATAAACGTAATAATTGCACTCGAATATATTACAGCACTAGATTACATGTTATAGGGAATGCCTAGGGACTGCAAGTTAGCTAGTAGCTATTGGGACATCATTTGTCTCTCCTTTTTGTTTTGTGTGTATGGTCCTTAAATACATAAGAGGAAGTGTGTGTAGCTGATTGCATAACCAAGTTGCTCGTTTGACATGGACATGCGACCCTGTCAGCAGTGTGTGTGTGTGTCGCTATCACTCACCGTGCGGACGCTGGAAGCGGAGCGCCCTCATCGCGCCCCCCGGCGGCTCCGTCCCGTCTTGCGTAATCATCGCTCCGTACATCCTCCAAATCTATTCCAGCCGGAATGTGTTATGCTATATTATGTTATTTTGTTATGTGTGTGTGTGCGTGTGTGCACGTGTCATTGGGTAGATGTGTGTGTCGCTGCCTCCGCCCAGACGCCGTGTGATGGCGGGTTGATGCGTACAAGTTGCAGCCTGCTCAGTCCTTAAAATGTTTGTCCTCGACCTCAGTGTGTTCCCTCTGGTTTAGCAGTTCTCCTGAAACACACACACACACACACACACACACACACACACGCACGCACCCGCACGCACGCACGCACGCACACACACCGTCTGCGTCAGGAACAAGTCCTCCATGTTTAACTCCTTGTTACTCCTCCTTTAGGTAATAACCCATCCAACTTGTGATTATGCAAATACATATTCCCATCATCCACCACACCTCTGTGTACTTCCTGCAGGGAGCTCTGATGCTGCAAACTGCTTCTCTCTCTCTCTCTCTCTCTGTGTGTGTGTGTGTGTGTGTGTGTGTGTGTCATAGCACACATTATTTCTGTCATGTTCATTCATTGGTTGTATAACGTTTAGGATGCATTGACAGCGTCACAGAAAAACTTAAAGGGGCACTCCTACTATTTTACAATTGGGTTAAACTATGGGTTAAACGTTATTTACTAAATTTCTCCACCAGGGATTAATATAGTACTCTGATTCTGAAATGTGGACAACCATAGCGCAGTTTCAGATTGTGATTTGAGGATAAAAAGTTATATCTGAAACATGTGGTTGCACCCTGGGATGTTGTCTATGAAATGTGTGTGTTTAAGATAGACTGTGGAGAAAGTCACCCTTTTTTTGTAAAGCACTTTGAATTGCCTTGTCCCCCCAAAAGTCATTATTGCGGTTAAAGTGTGTGCCGTTTTGGTTTCAAGACCCTGGTTCGCGGAGGATACCAAAAAAGTCCTAGAAAGAGAAGGTACATGTAACTATGTGCATTTAAAAATAAAAAAGAGGAATAGTTTAGGCGAAAACTAAAAGGTACTAAGGGGTCAGATTATCCAAAGGGGGGTTCGTTCAGATGTGTGTATGTAACTGTGACTCATGTATCTTTGCTTTTAAATGAGTGGTTTTAAATGCCATTTCATAATATGTTAATGTCTTTCATTTTTGTAAAGCACTTTGACTTGCCTTGTGTTGAAATATGCTATATAAATAAACTTGCCTTGCCTACATTTATAAATGGCTTTTTGGGTGTCGCCATCTTGTAGGGATATGTTCTTATCACAGTGACCTGAGGAGGCTGCAGGCTAAAACACCTTTTCTCTCAGCTGCTGCGTTTATCTGCCAGCATCCAGTCCAGACTTGTAAGGTCCGACCTCGTAACATTTACCTCTAGAGTTTTGCGTCAGACATATCTTGTAGAAACAGAAGGTGAGTTATGAAAGAGCCCAAAGAGTTTATATACGGTCACATTTGATCAGATCTGCAGGAAGATATTTTTAGACGTGTGAGAGAGACAGTTTCCTCCCTCTTCTTCAGACACTTTATCTCTCTCTCATATTAAACAGTGACAGTAAGTATATCAAGTATAATCTTGATGTCCTTTACTTACATATTGCCATTTTATACCGTTCGACTTCACTATAGTTTATATCATTGCATTTGACTGTTTTAGTAACATTTCATATTAAGATTCAACATTCAAAAACACATATTAAACCCTAAACTGAACTTTAAGTCCAAACTCTTTTGTGACTGCAAATGTGTTGGTTGTGTGAACACAATACATTGGATGTAAAGAGACATATAGGACCAATCTGCTGGTTTGATGACCTCCACCTACTGGAGGTTATACAATCACTATGGATCTAAACTCTTACAACACCTATTTCAAAAACTCAGTATTATCTCTGATAATACTGAGTTTTTGACCCTCATTCAAGGGTCTAAAACTTAAACTGGTTCCCAAAGACATTGACGTTTATACACACACACACACACACACACACACACACACACACACACGCACACACACACACACACACACACAGAACAGAAGCATCTGTTTTGGTCAGGATATGCGTAGTCCATGTTTATTTATTAGTTGACAGTCTGGGGTTAGTTTGTCAGATACAGTACAGCGCACAATGCAACAAGCAGGTACAACATCAGCACACTTTAATATTGCAATACACCCCCCCACCCCACCTGTTAATGTGTGTGTATTTGAACCACCGCCACACACACACTCCCTCCCGTGTCCAGTGTAATCCTGTCCCTGCTGGATCCTGTGATACCGAGTAATTCATTGTTACTCACTGATTATGTCATCGCTCAGCATTGTTGTTATCTATAGCAGTATTGTTATTATTTATACCTACATTTTTTTGTCTTTTTTTATATATTTTTCTAGTTTTTATGTTGTATTTTTTTCCTCAAGGTGTTTCTATGTATAAAAGAAGGCGCGACAGAGACAGACAGCATCAGGAGCAGAGAGACAGGCAGGAGGCGGGTCCAGACTGTGGGTTATTACACTGAGATGAATGGAGGAGGTTATTGGTCATTTGGCGTTTTGTTTAACACAAACAGGAAATGGAAAGGTAAACATCCTGTCCAATCATTGTGGTGATGGGACCCCAACATGAAGAGTGTGTCACCACTAAGTCGGCTACATTTATACATCCTTTTTAATCCTCTATGCAGGTTATTAGGTGCGCCCGAAATCGCTTTGTGGTTTTCATTTTAAAAGCCCAAATACTCGGATACGCTGCACAGTTGGCTGTGATTTAATAACGTTTTTATTGAGACAGAAACATTAGAATTGATAAACACGCAGAGCTTTATCATGAATTGTCGGCAGTTCAAAACACTTCGCTTTTTAACTGCCGACAATTCAGGTTTTTCTCAGCAAGTTGAATGAATGTCACGACTAACAGGTATTGTGTTTCAAGCTGGAGATATTCTTTATTGTTCCATAGAGCTCCATTGTTGTCTAAAAATATTAAAACCACATAACTGAGCCTCATTGAACCATAGGGTGAGATGTTCCTTAATTACCGTGAACACACACACACACTGCAGTTGAGTCAATACCACACACACACCGTCCTGCTCCCACAATGAATCGCTAGAGCACCGAATGTGGATTAATCCGCCACTGAAAATAGTCCCCAACAAATGCACTATTTAGGAAATTGCTGAAGTTTTAGACGAAGAAACGATATATTTGTTTTTGAACATTTAAATGATTCCTTTTATGGAATTACACACACATTGAAAGCTGAGTATTTGTGTCTTTAAACATGACTGGAGGAACCAAAGAGATACAGCTGAAAGCCACTGACAGGAAGTATTGAGACGGACATATACGTTGTTTGGATGGGATTCTTTGACAGAAATATAAACAGAAAATAATAAGTGTGTGAATGAACCCATCGGTGCCTCCTGTCATTCTCTGCTCCACAAACATTCACAACAAACTTCTGCTCTGGGTCCAAAATCACACGAGAACTTCCTGCCTGTAATCCTGCATCTTTCAGATTAAGTTTATCTTGCAAAGCGGAGCCACAAAAATAAACCCTCTTAGTATTGAGACCGATCCGTCCTCATTAAACAGCACTGCCATGGCGACGTGGATAAATGCTAACATTTAGGACTTTTAGTAATGAATATTATCTGCTGCATCTCTAAGCGCTATAAAGAAACGGATTCTAGGTTCCTCTAAATGTCTCTGGACTACTAAATGTGACACAAGAGGAAAGCATAATGCTGGGGGGGGTTATGATACAAAACCAAACAGAGCAACAGATAATAAAGAAAAACAATTACAATTTGATCTTCTTATAAAAGAAGCAATGGAAATAAAAAAATGACATTCTCAAGTTAGTATTTACATTCAGAGAACCATACGTCAGATCCTCCTCCTCCTCCTCCTCCTCTCTGATCAGAGGGTCCCTTATGGGTTTGCTACAGAGGACCGGCCCGGCATGTGGTTTTCATTGTCCTCCACTTTATGCATGCATCAGTGTGTGTGTGTGTGTGTGTGTGTTTCTCTCTCTAATCACATTCTACGGTGGCCCTGACAATTTATACATTATAATAACTGATATTGATCCATTTTTATTTTGTACATTTATATTACTTTTCCCCCTGAATATTAACCCCCTTCCTCGGCGCCGTAAACTATTGTAATGTTATTGTTCTAAACCCAAATGAACCTTTAAAGGCCGTTCAGCTTTAAGCTCATTTCCATGAATGTAATGAAACAGTTTTGGGTTTGGTCTCCTCTTTGTGTCTTTATGTGTTTGCAGGTCTATGATCCTTCAGGGCCACCGTAGAAACTTGGTCCTGCATTTCACCTGCTGATCGAACAGGAGGGTGATGGGTGTGTGTGTGTGTGTGTGTGTGTGTGAGGGAAAATGGATGATTGACAGACGGATGGACAGAAAGGAGGAGAGGATGCTCAACTGGACTCTCTTAAGGCAACAGATCTCCCATCACTGCATGTAAAAGCAGGGATGGTGAGCACACACACACACACACACACACACACACACACACACACACACACACACACACACACACACACACACACACACACACACACACACACACACACACACACACACACACACACACACACACACACACACACACACACACACAGTAACAGTCAGTCATAAAACTCATACGCTAAATATCAAATGATGAAAGCCTCGGCGAGGGCGGGCATCTTAGGTTTGGGAGGCGCTCTGACATCAATAAATAGAAAGCGCTTCCCCAGACGCACAGAAACACAAACATAACAACAGCACGAAGAAAGACACGGAGCGGTGACGGTTGACGAGGACGCACACAAAACTCAAAGTGGTGGTGTTTATATAAAAACGATGAATATGACTTTGAATGTGTTAATGAAATGGAATACATGTTTGTACAAGATGGATGACATGTTGGTCAGACGAGATGAGATTTCCCTTTTCTGTGAGTCACTCTTCATCACAACAGCCTTCCTCTTCCTCTCCTGCAGCGTTGCACCGGCTGTTTGGAACTTTTATTTTGAAGAAATAGACATTTTGGGAAACAGTTTATCCGTAACTTTAAGGTTGCGTTTAATTAATTAAACTGTAATGGCGTTGTTGTCTACCAGAAGCTTTCATAAATATACTTTTGATCCAGTTTCAAGACAGTCTTTATGCTACACCTTTAAGAGATTGGTCTATCTTTCGTTTGAATAAAGGTCTTATTATTGGATGTCTGGGGGTTGAGCTATTGGAGATATCAAAACAGCCACATTTTAATTGACTTGTTTGTATCAGGCGAATTGTTACTAATGTTATGTAACCCCCTTAATAGACGTATTGAATGCCTATGTTTGATAAACAGCTGGTGCAACTGTCCTTGTTCTATCTTTCTGGAGTGAAGAGCTTTCTGATTGGAAGTGTGTGCTCGTAGGTGTGAGTGTGTTTCTGTGTGTGAGTTAGTGTGTGTGTGTGTGTGTGTGTGTGTGTGTGTAAACTTGGAGTAGAAAAGGCGAGACATCCTGTAAACAGCTGCACTGCATAAACCTGTGGAATGTATTGAGACGGTGTGTCGGTGTGTGTGTGTGTGTGTGTGTGTGTGTGTGTGTGTGTGTGTGTGTGTGTGTGTGTGTGTTTTGCACTATAACATTACAGGCAGTGGAGTCAGGAGTGGTCTGTCCCTTTGTGTTTCGCAGTGTGAATGTGTGTTTTTCTGTAATGTGTGTGTGTGTGTGTGTGTCTAGCTGGGCCGGTCGAGGATGGTGGACATGGACGGAGCGATGGGGGGAGGCGGGACGCCGTTGTCCGGGGAGGCGGGGCCGGAGCACTCGTGCCCGGGGGGGGCGGGCCCTCGGTTGCTGTACTGGCCGATGAAGGACCCGTCCTCGTTGAACTGGATGTCCACGCTGTCTCCGTACTCCGCCAGAGAGTCGTCGCTGCCCAGCTTACTCTCCCCACACAGAGAGGGCTGGCTCTCAGAGCGCTTCTCATCCGCATCGCTGCAATACAGAGCAGAGGAACTCGGTCAGAGATGAAGGATAATTGCTATATAAAAGCTGATATTTGAATAAGAGTCAGAGTTGTGAGCAGGGAGGGAATTAAGTACCATACTGTTTTGAGGTTCTTAAAGAGGACATGTTCTGCTCGTCTCCATGCTTTAATGTTCAAAAAGCTCTTTATTGTTTCTCATGCTGCCTGTGCTGCAGCACCTCTTTTCACCCTCTGTCTGAAACCAGAGCCCAGTCTGCTCTGATTGGTTAGCTGGCCGGCTCTGTTGTGATTGGTCAACCGCTTAGAGATGACCCGCTTATCATGTACAATGTGTTGGAGCGCTAGCCAAAAGAAGTGCAAGTGTTACATAGTGACGTCACTATGTTACAGAAGTAAACAAAGGAGTCCAATGGAGGCGTTTCAGGCAGCGGGGAGGGGGGGGGGGGGGGGGGGTGTCTGTGAGGGGAACACAGGGATTTGAGCCTCTGCAGACCATTTACATGCACACCAGCCTATGGACAGGTTGTTGTCTGGTGGGATTAGTGGATTAGTAACTGGGTAAGTGAAAATAAGGGCCTGGGTCTCTCCGAGTTTTAACATAATAACGTTCTCACCTCTTCAGAGATCTGCAGGCAGAGCATGAAGGAAAGAAAAGTGGGAATACAAAGGAGAGAGAGCCAGGAGTGTTAGAGGTAAAGGTAAAAAAGCAAGCAGTTAGAAAATAAATGATAAATGAGAAGAGATTTCATTCCAAAGTGAAGATATTGAAATGTTTAGGCACTAGGATACCTGACCACAAATAAAACCTTCGGTATGAAACGTCATATTAAGTTGAGTATATTTTCAAGCTACAATTCTACTCTATTTTGTAGGCAATATTGTACATTATATTAAATATGTACACTAGCTACTTTGTGTACATACTGTAATGATATGCCTATATGTTATGATGCAGTACTTTAAGTATTAAATTGTTCTGGCTGGCCGGCTCTGTTGTGATTGGTCAACATTGAAAAACTACAGCAACATTTGTTGGTGATAAAAAAAGAATGACAATATTCTACAATCATTTGATACTGTGAAAAGAGCCAATCAATACTGAGTACTTCTTATTGTGATACTTAGAGTACATGTTGCAGATAATACTTCTGACCATCTAGGTAAGTCAGATTTTCGATTCAGGATTTTTTCTTGTAATGTATTTTATTTGAGCAAAGGATCCGAGTACTTTATCAAATCAAGTTTTATTTATATAGCACATTTATAAACGATTTTTGGTCGAGCCAAAGTGCTGTACATATAATAAAAATAGCCTACAGTAGAGACACTTTACAGCAAATACAACAGCACAGATTGTGCAGAATATCAGTATGAGAAAACGACACCCTCTGTCCTTAGACCCTCTGTCCTTAGACCCTCTGTCCTTAGACCCTCTGTCCTTAGACCCTCTGTCCTTAGACCCTCACATCGTACAAGGAGAAACTTCCGGAGAAACCCCACAGTTTAAAGGGAAAAATGAGTCTTTATATGATGGGAATTCACAGTGATTCAATATGTATGTGGTTTCCTGGCAACACAACGTTCTCAGACAGAAAGGTGGCGCCCTGACCATTGTTAGGCAATTATCATATGGATGTTAGGGTTTGTAATTAATATTAATAGTACATTACATTTATAAAGCGCTTTTCCTGGTGCTCAAAGCGCTTACAAGCAAGTCAAACAAAATAACAACAAAAGTAGAAATGCTGCGCTTCCCCTTCTGTCTGCCCCCCACCCCACTTAGGACTGTAATGTGGATTGCCTTCCTTCCTGTGTCTCATCTCTATAAATGCCTTTCTGTGCACGGGGTCAGATCCTGGTGCTCTCCGCTAGTGCAGGACCTCTGTCCTTTCCAGCTGGAAATATGATTGATTCTGTTAAATGCTATAACTCTTAAACAACACAACTTTGGTTTAAGCTTGTATATTTGGAATTTCCACCACACTTGGAAATAAAGTCGCTTAGGTTTGTATTTGACAGAATACAAAGGTAACGGAAACCAGTGAAGCTGAGTGAGGATGAACTCATTATCAGAGTGTGTTGGTCAGAGCATCAATCAGAGTCCTTCCTCTTAAAAGCTTCACTGTCGGCTCTTTAATGCAGAGCGGCTTCTCTGAGAGGAATCTCTGCTCAGACCGACACACAGCTTCGTACATCTCACAGTGGAGAGCCAGAAAGAAACCACAAAGAGCAGCTGGAATCACTCAGCAGGAACATGGTGGCCATAATGTTCATCATCAAACTGACCCACGCTGGAAGCTTGGTTTCCTCAAGTGGTGGAGAGTACATTTACTCTAAGTGTGTACAATTCTGAGATAGTTTGCTTGAGTACGTCCATTTCCTGATCCTTTATACAACAGCACAAGTCCAACTGAAAGTATCTGCTGCATCTGCTGTCTGCTGCAGCACAACATCTTCAATTCACACGTTCTCTCTTTATAAAACAAATCAAACATCAAAAGTGTTTTTAGTCTCATAATACCTGCATGAATGAGGCGGTAGGAGGAACTGGCACACATACAACTCTAAAAGCTAAAGAGTTATGTTTTGTGTTGCAATGTAAGATATATATGGGCAGGGGCGGTTCTAGGGGGGGCAGGGGGGGCCAGTGCCCCCTAACACTCTCTGACCCCCCTGTGGCCCCCCTAACAATGAAACGTTTTTTTTTTAGTTTTTTTTAAATGTATATTTTCTGATACTCGGTTTGCCTCGGTTTGTTGCTGTAATGTGAGATTGTGCAGACACCTTTATGTAAAGTAGAGATGTAACTGTTCATTGCCTATATTTTTATATACATATGGTGCATGGTTAGTGCAAACATTGCACTATAACTTAAGCTGAAGCTAACAGTAATAACTATAAGATCTATCTGAAATAAATAAGTGTACTGAAACAAATACCAATAACTGTATTGCATTGTTTTCTTATGCGCAATTACTTCATACTGTCTAGTTCTCTTTTTCGTCCTGCATTTATTGTGCCCCCCTCAGAAAATAACTGGCCCCCCAGTCAAATTGGTCTAAAACCGCCACTGTATATGGGTACAGACTGAGCATACACAAAGAGTAAAATACAATAAGAACGATCACTGTGGAGGAAAAACAAACAAACCTCAAAGTAAGAAAATATCTGGCAACTGTTGTTATGCTTTATTTTCAAAGTAGGACACATCTCCATTAATGTTAACAATTAGCGACGAGTGATCAACGGAATGACCTGTGTGAGGATGTCATGTCGTGGTGCAGTTTGAACGTTTGGTATGGATGTTCCTGGATACCCTCAGGATTGATTTTTAGTGTTGCTTGATGATTTATGGGGAGACTCACCTGTACTCTCCAAACGTCTCGTCTTTCATGGGCCGAGCCTCAGAGTCCCCCTCCTTGTCCTCTTTGTCTTTCACTGTGAGAAAGGACATCCATCAAAATCTGGCTTACAGGCTAACGTCTGTGTGTGTGTGTGTGTGTGTTTAGTTGTGCATGAGAGTCTGTAGCACTAGGCCATATATCGATGAGACTAATTTCTGTCTTCAAAATGTCACATGGCTTAATTTGAGTCTTTTCCTTGTTTTAAAAGCTGAATTATAGTAAAACAATGTCATTTTCTGAGTTTATAGACATGTAGCTTTTCCAATAGTTCCCTGCACCTACTTTGCTGATGATCATTTATGAAAATTCTCATTGTAAAAATAATAAAATTGTGTGACAGCCTCAATGATCAACCCTACAATGTCATCACAAGATTGATACCGTAGGGCAGGGGTGTCAAACTCAACATTTAAAAATGGGTACTAGTCGAGGGCCGGACTGGTTCAATGTTTATTGCAGGACTTACTGAAATTAACTTATTGCACATATTAAACCTGGAACTAACAAAGCTTAAATGATTGCCTATAAAAACAACATTAAACATTAAATAATCAGTTGCATTAATTTCTTATGACTCTATCTGCAGAGTCATTTCTTATGATTACATTTTCCCACAGGCCAACAGCTTCAAAAAACTACTCCCCTCAAAGAAAAACCAAACATGCCCTGTTGTCTCAAGAGAGAAAGTGCAGAAGGAAACATCCATGTAAAGTCAGTGTGCTGCTCTGTGATGCTAGTTCAGATACTTGGCATCTCATCTTGGGTGCAAGGTCATCGATGTTTGGGCTCAGGCTCTGAGCTGAGGAGACCCTCAGGATGGAGTGAAGGTGTGCGTGCAATATACCGGCGGGCCAGATCTAATAGTAATTGGAAATTATCCTGCGGGCCGAAATTAAATCCACCAAGGGCCTGATTTGGCCCCCGGGCCTTGAGTTTGACACATGTGCCGTAGGGGGCAAAATGATTGTGATATCTGATTTTCTTATGCTGCCCCTTCTGCTTGGAATAATATACAGAAGGAGCTGAAACTCTCAGATTTTGTCACATCTTAAAGGACAGAGAACAAGAAACCATTGGTCGATGTGATTGCTATATCCAATCGAAGTCGTTTTGTTGTACCAGTTTTTTACGTTTTATAATAGTTTATATTTTGCGTGATTAGTGGTTGATGTGCGATCTAATTTGTGTTTTACGGCCGCTGTATTCGTCTGCCTGTATTATTTTGTGTTGATTTGTTGTAACTTTGTCCATGCTGCCCTCTTGGCCAGGTCGCTCTTGAAAAATAGTTTATAATCTCAATGAGACTTTTACCTGGCTAAATAAAGGATGTATATATTTCTTCGTATGGCCTAGGCCTATCGGAGCGCTGTTTGTCGTACCTGCGTATTTCCCCCCCTTGCTGCGCTTGATGAGGCAGAGGATGAGCAGGATGAGCACCAGCAGCAGGATGGCAGCGATGAGTCCGATCAACCAACCCCGAGCAGCGAACCCACCGGGCATCACCGACGGCGCTGAGGGAGGAGAGAGAGGGGTTCATTAGGAACTGTTTACAATGTCCATTAAGCTTCTTTTTTACAATTTTTACAACCCAATAATGACGTACATGACAAATACATAATTACAAAGCAAACTAAAAGACAACACATAACAAAAACAGCTCAGTCTCAAACATACATACATGTAGGTGGTTACAGGAGGAGTATCACATGTATGATTGAGGATGAATTTATGATTACAGGAGATTCATGAGGTTCCTTTAACAATAACAGCCGACAATTCAGGTCCAAGGAAATGTAAGTAAGGCGGCCATGTTGTATAGAACTGGTCAGATCTGGCATGTGTGAGATATTCCAGGGGAACCAACTCAAATATAATGTTGCGCCAGCCTGTGAGAGATGGGACCTGATCCTTAGTCCCATTAAGCTTCTTAACATTCACATGTAATATACTTTTAAATGTTGGCCATGAGGGTTGTGCAATACGTCGCCATTGTCAGTATGTGCGTCTGTGTATTGTGTTTGTGCACAGGTGTATGAGTGAGGATATGTGGATGTATTTTTGTATTATTTTTGTATTATGTTTGTATATGTACATGTATGCGGAACTGCAGGACGGAGATCAGAACAACTTTCATACGGGGACAATAAAGTATATCGTATCGTTTCAATGATTCTCATGCAGGTAATGCATTACTGATTTTCTCAATGGAGTCTGGTGGCTGTGAAATGAGCATAGGTGGATTCAAATGCTTCAGTTCCCGTCAGAAAGGTCTGTCAGACTGAAGTGACATTTAAATATGCGAAATCTAGCGTACACTTAAACTGATATTGATTTAATAAGGTGGGCCTTTTTGACCACTATTTGTTATACACTGGCTATGTACCTCATTCACCTATTAGCAGCTCCTGTTAGCACCAATACATTTACAGACAACAACTATCACTGAATTACTTTGAACACCGAACAATAACTTTTATAAACGTTATAACCTTCGAGCTACTTGGTTATTCAACGTCAGTACCAGGCCGGGCTTTAATCAGAGATTTCACAGTATTATGGTCACACACCACACACACACACACCACACACACACACACACACACACAACACACACACACACACACACACACACAACACACACACACACACACAATCACACACACACACACACACACACACACACAACACACACACACACACACACACACACACACACACACACCTCTCCTATGGTCCGTGTCGAGTTCTCCCACTGAGTGTCGTTGATCATGAGTTGGTACTCGATCCCGGCAGGAGGGCCTTTCAGCGAATAGAAACCTTGGTGGAGTCACCACCTCCGAGTCCAACCAATCACAGCCGGCTGCAGAAAACACACACACACACAGATTAGTAAAGCTGTCTTTGGTCACTTTCTATTACTGCAAGTGTTCAATGCAGAGACCAAATGACTAAAATGACTAAAAGAACATATGTTTTCACTCTCTTCTTCTTCTTCCATTTCCTACTTCCTATCAGACATCTTTTCTTCTTTCTACATGTTAATCTGAGAGGTAGTGATATGTGATCATCTCGTGAAATGGATGAACCAATAAGTGCCTGTTAATAATGAATAAAGGCATCCTCTTCCCTCTTCCTCCATCTTTATCTTAGAGTCATTTTGCAGAAAAGTAAAATCCTCCTCCCTCTCTCTCTCCCTCCCTCTCTCTCTCCCTCCCTCTCTCCCTCCCTCCCTCCCTCCTTCCTTCCTCCCTCCTTCCTCCCTCCTCTTACGGCTCTTCCTGCGGTATCGGATGATGAAGCCGTGGTTCCTGAATCTCTCTCCGTGCACCCAGCTCAGGTTGAGTGACGTGTTGCTGGGAACTATGTTGATGTGTGATGGAGCAACTGGAAGGAGACACAAAGAGGAAAGAGGAATTTAATGAAAAGTTATAAATAGTTCATGAGACCCTATCGGACAGTCAGACACACCATCATCCTTCAACCAAGCCCTTTCATCACAGCCCTTCAGCCTCCTATTACTGCCAACATCAACAAGAGCAGAACACTTCCAATACCTCAACAATACCAATACATTAACCATTTCATATCTGTGATATTATATGTTAACGAAAAACAGTAAATACTTTAAAAAGTAAATAAAATAATACTAATGATATTAATATCTCAGGTGGAAATTGGGTTTGTGACAGATGATTTATTTTAGAATGAAACTTTTGAAGTTAAAGTAAAGATGTGAAATAAAAAGTTTTAAATTTAGAATATAAAATTGCTAAAGTAGTAGTACAATGCAATCAATCTGTATACATGTGTATAAATACATGCAGTGATTTAGATATGAATGCATAATGCACAGTTAAAAAGGGTAAACACTTAATAAACAAAATGACGTAAACTGTATTTTATCCTCATGGCGGCAGTCTCACCTCCGTCCAGCGCGGTGGCCCCCCTCCGGGTGATGGGGGGTCCTTCTAAAATGGTGCTAGCGATCACGTTGAAGATGTAATGGCTGCTCGGGTCCAGAGAGTCCAACTCAAAGTGGGTCACAGTGGGGTCTTCGATGTCCTCCATCTGCATTAAGCTGTTCTCCAGATCTACAAACACACAGTGGTGAAATCAAACAAGCTACAAGTGCTGTATGTCAGTATGTTGAGGTACATCAAAATGCCCTTACCCTCCCGATACTGCACCACGTATCCCTGCAGGATGCCGTTGGTTTCTTCTGGAGGGCTCCAGTAGAGGATCATGGACTTCTCTGAAGGACTCTCCAACATTAACGATGCAGGAGGACCAGGCGCTAAACATACACACAAATATACTTGTTGTAATATATGTATTTTCTAAGACACAAAAGGTTGTTCTATAAAGTGGTTTTCTTACAGTGTAACTGGTTAAAAGCAACACAATATAAGTATTTGTCCAGTGGCTCTTCACACGTTCATGTACATGGCCTCTCTTGTTAAAACAGAATAATATAAATATAGTAAAACCACAATTAGAAGAAGAAGAATAGCATGACAGAATACTGTAATTGGACTTGAACCGGCAACCCTTTCTGTTCTCCAAGTCAAGTCCCAACTAAAAACGTTTTTTAAACACTTGCACACACAAAGGGTGCATACACACCAGTTATATAATTTTACTTCTTCAATAGCTACATATTTCACTATTTAATTTTGTCTTAATTTAAAATCATATTCTAGTCTATGTATATAGACTTTTTGCACTACTTTTTATTTTGTATTTTTGTATTTGATTATATATGTTGCATTGTTGGAGGAGCTCAGGTCAGAAGAATTTCATTGCCATCTCTACACTGTAGCTTTGTGCACATGACAATAAAACCTTTGAATCTTGAAATGAACGTTTCATGAACACTCACCTCCCTGTGGGGTGCTGAAGTGGTGCGGGGGGGGATCGAGGCCCCTCCCCTTTGCTGTTAAAGGCGGCGACGGACAGCTTGTAGCTGGAGTAAAGCCGCAGCCCCGTCACCTCCTCTGAGGTCTTCACGCCGTGGACCACCACCTCCCGGTCTCTCTCACTCGCTCGCTCCAGCTTATCCTCTCTCTCCTGGTGCTGTTTCCCGAGAGACCTCCGGACCCGACCGCCCTGCGGACCCAATCTCTGGAGGTAGATCTGACAAGGAGTAACGTTTAATTAATGAACAGTTGGACAGAGATAAAATTATGTATTTGTGCTGCCTTTCGTGCTTTGATAGACTTACAACTACAGCTGTAAACAATGAGTCATAACATTATGAAGCTAAAAACATCTAATGCTCTTATTTCCAGCTTCAAATGGAAAGCCTGGCTGCTTTTATCTCTCATTGTAAACAAATCATTTCTTATTGAACACAATGATGTTCTTTAATCGGCCACAAGGTGGTGCTGTATGCACTACAAAGTAATGTGTCCTAGGGCAACCCACAGATTATGTTGAATTCAAAAAATGCATATGCTCATGGTATTCATGTGTTTTCTTATGATATATTATAACAGATAATTGTTCCGTTAAGGTTTTGATCTCTCTGAAATAATTAAATACACATTTAATACCGTGGAATAGAAAAAGTGTTAGATATAAATATCTATAAATGAGGACGGCATCCAGCAGAATTTCCAGCACAAGAATTCACCAAATGATGCACTATATAGTATTTACAGTATGAAATATAACTGTGACATTAGCAGAGTTGTAACATCCGTTACCTTATATCCCAGCAGCAGACCTCTCACATTTTGGGCTTCTTTCCACTTGACTGTGACGGTGCTGTCCATCACTTTCGTGGAGACATTAGTGGGAGCTTCCTGCGGCTCTGAAAGTGTCAGAAAGACAGGATGAGTTTGTGTAAGAATAAACATCATCAACAAAAACAATAAGCACCTTACACGTCATTATGCTCCCAGAATCACATATGGGGCGAAGCCTGCGAGCTGGTTCAGGCAGTCAACTCGAGCACCAATGATACATTAACACGTGACGCACCTCGTCCCTCTTACAGCCAATCACATTCTCCTAAACATGCCGCTCTATTGAAGCTGCCAGGTCTTCCTGCCTCTGCCTCGCTGTGCTGCTGCTGCTGTGTTCACTTGCTATTGCTGCTGTTTCATGTTGCTGCTGCTCGCCTGCCCCTCCGCCACCCCAGCTCCACCACTCCAGCTCCACCACCCCAGCTCCACCACCCCAGCTCCACCACCCCAGCTTCCACCTGTAGGCTCGGGGGATAGTTATCTAATCATCACTCATGTTCTTTGTAAATCTGTGGAGTGATGAGGCCCGAGCCTAGACGCCAAACTCAAACTATGCTGCTCTAATAAACATATTAAGAACACGTGAGTTGTCTGACTGAACTACTGGTGTTACTGACAGACACTTCATGTGTGTAGCTCTGTCCTAACTTGTTTACTTTATTGACATATACCATTAATTGATCAGCATCCATTGTGTCCCACCCCAATGTCATTATGGCCTGGGGGCTGGGTTATGACAATTATGATCCGATCAAATAATCCCTAGTGCATTAATGACATCTTAATTGTACTGCAAGCCTCCTCTTGGTGAGAAACGCAGCAGCTCTCAGCCCCACAGTAGACTCATGCATGGTAATGTTACATTTTATTGGCATGCAGTTTCTATCCATCACTAATTGAGGATCGTGACTCTTGACCTAGAGACATTTCCCGTAACTTGCTGCACAGCAGAACGCTTGTTTTCAAGCACAAACAAGATCACAACAAAACAGATCTGTCATGTGTTTCATTTCTCTCATTGGATCGGACATTGCTGCAGAACAGGCCTCGGTGGGATGCTCTGTGAAGATGTCTTTTTGTGAGACGATTTCATCTCTTGTCACATCCAGAATGTCTTACAACAAGGGAATGTTGACCTCTTTTATGAGGGACATAATGACTCACTTTAAGTACAAGACAGTTCTGAAAGAAAGTATTTGAGGCGCCGTGTAAAGAGGGGGAGGGAACAGTCTGCAAACAGATCATAAATACAATTCCTAAAATCATAGGATACGTCAGTCAGAAGGAATTTCCGTCTTGGCTATAAAGACGTTAATCATAGTATAACACGTGAGGATTATCAACGAGACATTTGGAAGAATTTGTGCTAGAACTACAACCTGTTTTAGTTCATTATTAGATAAAATAAGAACTGAATTGAATGAAAATATATCTTGATATTGAAGACTTTGGACTCAAATGAACTTAGCATTATTAGTTTACTCATATTGAAAGGGTTTGTTTTACTTTTAGATAAAATCATCGAAATGAACCTAAATAACCTGGAGAGATTATACTGTACCCACAGAGCCATGTTTGTTAAGTTTAGGTTATCCTTAATATCGTCACGTTTCTTAAAAATATCCACATTTTTCCAAGAATGGCGATAACAACAAGTTTGGAGTCGCTAAAACTATTGTTATATCCTAGTGTCTGATGTTGAATTCAACTAAACTATGGAATCCATTTATTGCATTCTAGGAATTTTCAGTTTTTTTGTTAACCTTTTTTTATTCCAGAATCTCCTTTTGTTTATATATTCATTATCAATCATTAATGTCTTTTTAAAAATGGTGAGCTTTGCTTTGGTATTGATTTGTTTCTGATGACGACTGCACCAACATTGATTGTCTGGGGTAGCCCAGACTATACTACTTAGTATATGCAATTTCTAATAATAATAACGTACATTATATTATTATTATTTGTCCAATCTGAGCCATTGTCTGCCACACTGTCTTTGCATGCAAACTTTGAATTCAATCAATCAACTAAACCTTATTTATAAAGCACTATTTATTAACAAAGTGCTTTACAAACCAAAAATAGAAACAAAACGTAATATCGTGATACTCATGTGTATCAATATTTGCAACACTCCCTACGTACCGTCCTCTCCGGAGTATCCGATCTCCGGCTCCGGTGTCGGTGCCCCCCCCACGTCGTTGACAGCCTGGACTTTGATCTCAAACGGCGTGTACGTGCCCGTGTCGTTGATGACGTACGGAGGGGTCGCGACGTCTGCGTGGTTCCACTGAGCGTCGCTCCCCCCACGCCACGACACGTGGTACTTGAACCCCTCGCCGGAGTGGAAGCGCTTGTCCATCTCCTGCGAGGATCGGAAACGTAGGAATACAACATTGATTCAAGGTTCAAGGCTTTGGTTGTCATGTGTGCATAGCTACAGTGTGGATATGTCAGTGAACATCTGAGGCTCCTCCAACGGGGCAACACAATAACACAGATACAATAGTGCAAGTAAATAAAATAGAATAGAAACAGAATATGATAGAAACTGTGCAGAGTAGTCTATATACAGTGATTGGAATATTGACATGTGAGTTGCAAACAGACGAATGTTGTGTATGTCCTTTCAAAGTGCAGCCTTCAAATCCTAAAATGAATCAACTGTCACTTCGCCGAAATGCCCCGTATGCTGGCGCTGCTAATGTTTTGTGAAGATACTCACGTCCCAGGTGATGATCATAGTCTTAGGGTCTGTGGACTCGCTGCGCACACCTGAGGGGTTTCTGTCAGGGACTGCAGGAAGATAAAGGGAGAAAAACACTTAGTAAAGGTATAAAACAAAAGCTTTTAAATAGATAGATCGAAAAACACACTTGTTTGCTTTATGAATATGAAATAATCACATTACTTTGCAGTTAAGCCGAAATACTGGATAACAATTTCTACCTTAAGGCACCTTGTAGCTAATAATAAGCAATATATATTTATTATTTTACATTAGAAAAGAGGGATACAACAAGATGTGGTTCTGAAAGGAAAACTCCACCCCAACAGGGACCGTTTGTAAATCCGTTTCTCACGCAGTGCTACTTACAATTCTTTAAGAAAACGTTGGTTCTAGCATGCTTCCACTCGTATGCTCACTTCTTTCAAAACACAGGCCTCTTTAATATAACAAAACACTTATGCATAAAACAATGCTCCGATTGAAGACCAGCTTGTCTGCAGACGTGTGAGAGTGTTTATGCAGAAGTATTAATAAAGTTATGTTTAGGAAAAATACTGTCTGGGAATTAGTAAGCACGCGATCAATGAGCATTTGATGAAACTAAGGATCTCATTGGTTTCTTCAGGTATTCAAGACAACACTCGTTTCAACACTTTGTCTTCAAACTAATATCTTGGTTCCTGCGTTTTGCACATTATGTTCTCGATAACATTACGATTCATTGTGTTATCGTTACAGTGTCAGCGTCTCACCGGCAGGGGGGGTTTTGTGGTGGTCCGAGAAATGGCTGGGGTCGCTGCGGCCGATCTCGTTGACGGCGAAGACCCTGAAGCGGTAGGTGCAGTACGGGTGGAGGGTGAGCTCCAGGTGGTTTAACTCCCCCGGCACTCTCTTCCACTCCTCCCACCTCCACCTGCCGTGCTCCGTGTGCTGCTCCTCACGAGCCTCCACGATGAACTCTGAGAGAGACAGGGAGAGAAAGGTCACTTCAAAATGTCCTCTGTTGTAATGTATAATGTGACAATAAAGATTTCAATTACAACAAAATACTAATGTCCTCAGTTACTGAAGACAATTAAGATGGCACATTTTGTTACGTAACCCAAAGTATGGAGTACATTTTTATGATAAAACATTGCCACCCGTACTAAAGAAGGTGAGACACAAATATTGTCTTTTAAATGAAATCTGCTTTTTAAAGATGACGATTGAATTCAAATCAGCAGAGCTTGCTCAAATGTGTTGTACGTGTGTGTGTGTGTGTGTGTGTGTGTGTACCTATGATGGGGCTGTTGTGTGTTTTTCCTGGGTTCCAGCTGAGTGTGAGGCTGTGGTCGGCGACATCAGACAGAGACAGACCTTCAGGAGAGTCCGGCCGGGCTGAGGGTCCAAATCAGAGCTGTTAGTGTTACTGCGCACCTCACACACACACACACACACACACACACAACACACACACACACAACACACACACACACACACACACACACACACCACACACACACACACACACACACACACACACACACACACACACACACACACACGACACACACACACACACACCCACACACACACACACACACACACACACACACACACACACACCACACACACACACACACACCACACACACACACCACACACACACACACACAACACGATAGAGAAGTGACATAACCCACGACAGTGATGGATGCCACTAGCTGTTACGCTTCCCAGAGCAGTGATGACCTCACAGGAATAACGAGCGCTGTCGTCTGATTGGATGTTGGTGACTTTCAGGGTTCCATTATCAAATATCGTGTGCCTTAACAAACACACACACACACACAGCATATAAATATATTTAAAATGTGTAATTTAGTGCAGTCTAATAGGTCAGACACAGATGAGTCATGTGACTACTGTGTATATGATGTGTTTTTAGGTTTAGCTGGGGACTTTAGTATCCGAGTGTGTGTTTACTTGTCATCTGGAGACGATTCCCTGCATTTTGTGTTCGGCCGTCTTCTTCCAGACGATCTGGTACTTTATGAGGCGAGGGTCCTTTCTGGAAGGCACAGTCCACAGAGCGCTGCTTCCCTCGGAGCACACGCACGTCCTGCGGCCCGTTCAGGATCACCGTTTGGTCTGGCAGGAAAACACAGCACAGTGAGAACATGTGTGACGACCAGTCTTCGGTGACAATGCGTGCAGACATTTGCTTTTTTTCTGTTTGTATAAATATCTTTTATCTTGTTATATATTTGTAATGAACAATCTCACTTAATGTTTTATTGGAAACGTATGTTTATACAGTATAAAGATGTATATTTAATTTAATTGTATGTTATTAATGCACATTTTCTTTTAACTTGTTGTCTTTATGTACATATCTATGTAAATAAATGTTTTCTATTTGATTATGTCTGTTATTAATATTTTACTTGAAATTCATAATTTTATATAATAATTTGTTAATTTGATTATTAGTATTCTTGTTTATTTTTGTTATTTATTATGTTTATTTATTTATCCTTTAATAATTTCATTTTTAAAATTGCCACGAAACACATTTTCCCCAGGATAAATAAATCATTTTCTGATTCTTGTGTTTATTTCACTGATCTTATATACATGGATATCGTCTTATTCGAGCAGGGCTGATCAATATATTGATTTCATATTGATATGAGACTAGATATGGTTTTGTATTTGTTTTCTTTTGTAACCTCGGACTCACTGTAGACCTCCAGGTGCGCAGAGATGGAGATGTTGCTGTGTTTGATGGAGCAGCTGTACTCTCCGCTGTCCTCGTGACTGACGTCCGACACAATGATGGAACCGTTGGTGAGCAGGGCGACACGAGGGTCCGACAGCAGAGGAAGCCTGTCCTCCCCCTCCCTGCAGAACACACACACACTTATTGATCCTTTCATAAATTAAGGTCCCTCTGCAGCTCGGTCCCTCCTGAGTCTTTTAGCCCAACATTAGACACACACAGAAATTAATCTCACAGCGACAGCAGTAACCCGATCGATGGGAGTGTGTTTCCTGGCTCATCATTGAATGGAGGATAAACAGAAGAAGATCCATAAAATATGGGCGGAGGGAGTAAAGAGAGGATACATATCACTCTGAAGGCTGTGAGTATAATGTTTAAGGCCTTAAGCAAATATTGTCTGTTTACCTTAGTTTAGTTTATATGCACATATACACATAAATAGATACAAATTTAAGAAAACATTTGTTTCAGAAGTCTTAAAAATGTGTTGATGCTGCCACCTGAGGGCGCTGCTACCTTAAATGAACAACATGAAGAAGTCATACTCTGATTTCAAATTTGCAAATACACGTTTTTTCTTGGATAGCAAGGGGATGAAAAAATGTAATCTGAAAAGTAGAAATATAATAAAGTAGACACACTCAAGTGAAATACAAGTACCTCAAACTTGAGTTCAGTATAAGAGTATACAAGTATGTTCTTTGTTACTTCCACCCCTGCCAAATGGGCTTAACGTGGACCTGATTGGTTGTAATAATGAATGATAGAGAAAGTAATATCATTGCATTTTAGGGGTGTTGGATTGAGGGCCACAGATGAAGTACCACAACATAAGTGTGTGTGTGTGTGTGTGTGCGTGTCTCACCATGTGATGTGTGGGCGTGGCGAGCCGAAGGACTCACAGTCCATCACGACGGATCCGCCCTCGGTGAATTTGTACACCTTTGCATCAGAGGTCAGGATCTGAGGAGGGAGCTCTGAGAGACACACATGGGAATATTTCAATAATCAATTACATCAGAGTTAAAAACGTTTCTAACAGGCTGAGGGGAAGTTGCAGCATGTACATCCTCAATAAGTCGATCATTTGAGACAACATATTGATTTAAAACATTACTGGATTGCTCCCACTAAGGAAAAACAAGTGTCGGTTATTGTAGACGGCAACGTGACTTCAAATGAAGGCAGCAACGATGGAGGTCTTCTGTAACTGTCCAAGTCTTTGACATTTTATTTTCCATTAACCAATCTTTAAACACCACCAGAGCCCATACCGTGTTCCTGTTAGTGCTAGCTTCCTGTCTGTCTTCTTCTGCTGTTCCCTTCAGTATTTCATTCCTGTCTTTTATTGCTGATTTCTCTGACGTCCAACATGTTTTTTTAAACCGTCTTGTTTTCTTGTTATTACTCAATTTCTTTACCAGGGACAGTTTAGCCGGCCTGAATCCAAAGGTTTGTACTCCAATAAAAAAATACAATTAATATTTAAAAAAATGATTCCATGGTGTTTTCTGATAAGGAACGGAAACCAATGTATGTTGTCGGCCAAAGCTGACGTTAAATTGACCAAAACTCTTTCTGCCTGAGACATGCCTTCATTAGCAACAGTCTGCTATACAGAAATAACAGACCACAGAACGTCCAGATTGACCAATAAGAATCTAGCATTCAACTAAGCCATGTAGTAGAAAGTGGTGGCAAAAGTACACACTTCCTTTACTCAAGTAGAAGTACATATACTTGTGTTTAAAAATACTCTGGTTAAAGTGGAAGTACTGACTAAACTTCTTTAAAAAGTACCCATAGCTAGCAGCTGTTTTAAAGAGTACCTGACCTCCCTTTATATTAATAGAACAATAATGTCATTGTTAGCTAATGAATGTTTCCATGCTGAACAACGGCAACATGACAACGTTTCCATTGGTCCCTCTTCTTTAGAGAAGACCAGGAAATGATGGATACACGGATCGTGTTCAAATCAATAGGCACGCAATGACTCTAAAGAATAATGATCACGCATCAAACACACATTCAGACTAAAGGAACCAGCTGTTTGGAAAATGAGAGAAGTAGAAAGTACAGGTATTTGAGTTCAACATGTAAGAAGTAGAAAGTACAGGATTTGTGTTCAACATGTAAGAAGTAGAAAGTACAGGTATTTGAGTTCAAAATGTAAGAAGTAGAAAGTACAGGTATTTGTGTTAAAAATGTAAGAAGTAGAAAGTACAGGTATTTGTGTTCAACATGTAAGAAGTAGAAAGTACAGGTATTTGTGTTCAACATGTAAGAAGTAGAAAGTACAGGTATTTGTGTTCAACATGTGAGAAGTAGAAAGTACAGGTATTTGAGTTCAACATGTAAGAAGTAGAAAGTACAGGTATTTGTGTTCAACATGTAAGAAGTAGAAAGTACAGGTATTTGAGTTCAAAATGTAAGAAGTAGAAAGTACAGGTATTTGTGTTAAAAATGTAAGAGGTAGAAAGTACAGGTATTTGTGTTCAACATGTAAGAAGTAGAAAGTACAGGTATTTGTGTTCAACATGTGAGAAGTAGAAAGTACAGGTATTTGTGTTCAAAATGTGAGAAGTAGAAAGTACAGGTATTTGTGTTCAACATGTGAGAAGTAGAAAGTACAGGTATTTGTGTTCAAAATGTGAGAAGTAGAAAGTACAGGTATTTGTGTTCAACATGTAAGAAGTAAAAGTCAAAAGTTGTCAGAAAGATAAGTAGTGGAGTAAAGTACTGATACCAGAGAAATGTGCTTGAGTGCAGTAACGAAGTATTTGTACTCCACTACTTCCCCCCTCTGCAAGCTGACAGGAAGTTGCAGCGTACATACCAACAACATAGAGGTATATGTTGAGCAGGATGGAGCTGTGTTCGTTGGACGCCACACACTGATACACAGCGGTGTCCGCAAACACCACGTCCCTCAGGATCATCACACCCCCCGACACACTGCAACGAGGGTCATCATCCACATCTACACAGTGAGAGGGGGGGGGGGGTTAGAAACAGGACTGAACAATGTGACGTTATGTGGGTTTGTCAAACAGAAACTCTCTGCAGGCTGAACACAAAGACGTGTTTAGATAAGGGGCGCAGGTCCAACAGGAGGGGCAGCAGCTGTTCAGACCCCGAGCTCTCACTGTGGCGCTGCTGATCCTCACTTCTGGTTCGATACTTCATGATATTTCTACTCTCTCAATTATCTTGTTTCTTCTTTTCCTTTCATCTCACTTCAGTCGTTCTTTCCTCTTTGTCTATACATTCCTTATTTTCATGCTTATTCTGGTTCCTTCTTCCTTTCATGTTCTCTCTCACCTCCTTCCTTCTTTCCTTTCACTCTTTGACTTATTTTTCCTCCCTGCTTCCTTCCTTTCCTTTTTTCCTCCTTTGATTTCCTTCCTCCCCTCCTTCTTTCCATCCTATATTTCTATCCTTTCTTTTTACCTCACTTCATTTGGTCATTCCTCTTTTTCCTACAATTTATTTTCTGTCTTCCTTCCACTTTCTCCCCTCCTTGCCACCTTCCTTCCTTCCTTCCTTTCATCCTTTCTTTCACTCTACCTCACTTCCTTGGTTCTTTCCTCTTTCTCCCCTCTTCCCTAGTCCTATCCCTCTCATATTAAGTGTTGTCTCTTTCTTCCCTTTCTTCTTCAAATCTCCTAACTCCTTCTTTCCTCCTTCCTTCCACAGCTTCCTTCTTTTACTACTTAATTATTTTTACTTTCTTAACTTCTTATTCTAACCTTCCTGCGTTTCTATCTCCCCTGGTCGCTTCTATTTTGCTACCCTCCATAATCTATCTTCTTCTTACTTGTCTCTAAACCCTATTCTTTCTTTCTGTTGTAACTCCCCACCCTCTCTCTCTCCTCCTCTCTCTCCTCCCCTCTCCTCGTCTCCTCTCTCCTCCCTCTCTCTCCTCCCCCTCTCTCTCCCTCTCTCTCCTCCCCCTCTCTCCCCCCCTCTCTCCTCCCCCTCTCTCCTCCCCCTCTCTCCTCCCTCTCTCTCTCTCTCCTCCCCTCGTCGTCCTCCCTCTCTCTCCTCCTCTCTCCGCCTTCTCTCCGTCCTCCTCCTCGTTCTCTCCCCCCCCTCGTCTCTCTCCCCCTCCTCTCTCTACTTCCCCCTCTCCTCCCTCCTCTCTGCCTCCTCGCCTCCCTCCCTCTCATCCTCCCTCTCTCTCCTCGTCCTTCCCCCCTCTCTCTGTGGGAGTCAGTTGAGGACCTGGAGTCCATCTCCTCACCCTCCTGTGTAATTCATCTGATGTTAAAAGGCTCTCTGTTATAGTGGGCTGCCTGGAGCCGGGAAATGATCGCTGCTCTTACCTGAAATCTATCTCTGGTCCTTTAAGTGTTATGTAATATAATACTGCAGTCATATTTAAAGCGATCCAAAAGAAAAGTCCACTCAAAAAGTGCTGATCATTCAAAAAAGAAATTAAAAATATCAACTAAATTAGTTGTAAGTGCCAAAAAGGGCCGAGCACTTCAGACATCATTATTTGCTGATGCAGGGACTATAGGATCTGGAAAAGAAAATAGCTGCAACAAGACTGAGAGGCTAACAGTATCTTTAATAATAATAATACATTGTATTTCTATAGCGCATTTCTTGAACCCAAAGACGGTTTACATTTGGGAGGGAGGGTAGACAAACAAAACCACTTTAGAATTCAGTATAGGAGGTTTTATAGCAGGCTAAAAAGTATTTTAAAACAAATATTTTCAGAAAGGAAAAGGCTATAAAAAGGTTGATTCATAAATCAGTTTGATTGAATTTGGACGCATTCACGGATAAAGAAGGTGTAATGAAGGGTTGTATGACTTTAAAATAGTTCAGTTATATATAGTTCAGTTTTTATAATGAAGACTTCTTTGCTCAGAACGGGAGTAAATAACAACACAACATTGATGTAATATCATTATTAGTGCATCCACATGCGATATCATCATCAAGCGTTGAAATGATAAATGGAGGTCTGACTTCCTGTTTGTCGACACACTTAGGATCCATTAAAGGTCCCCTATATACTGTTTTGCATCAATATATTATCGGTCTCAGATACAGAACATGTCTCTGAAGTGTTTGGCTCCAAATACCAAACAGATCATTGCAGCATCCCATAATCCCCTCTGTTTCAGCCCTGTTTCAAAGGTGCTGATTCTCTACGGCCCGTCCACACAGCAGCGTTAAAAACATCTTGAAAATCTTGGAGGTGGGCGTGTCTGAAAGCTTGGGGATTTTTTGCGAGCAACAACCAATCACATGAATCTGCCGCCCCCGACATACAAAGCAATAGCAATGTTAAAACGAATATACTGGATATAAACTCCCCAAACAGGCGAAAACCTACCAGTTTCACCCACTGTCTCTGCCACCTCCCTCCATGCCTGGTTCCTCCGGTTTGTATCCCGGTAAGCTATTAGCGACTGGTCATAAAGAACCGGGTGATTTGCTACCGCAAGCAATAACTAATTTCTCCTCCATTTTCAGGAATATAGGAAATGAACTGCGGTCTGGCTCTCCCAGCTTGCACGCGGTTGTGGCTAGCGCTTGTACTGTCAGATTTGCATTAACGGGATTTGATTGGCTGAGCTTCCAGCTCAGCTTCAAAAGTTGAACATTGCTCAACTTTTGAATCCTGAAAATCCTGGAAATCCTGGAAATCTTCGCTTCGCTCCCCCACAATGCAGTTCGGCGAAAAGCGAGGCAAAGTGACGTCACCCCATTCAAAGTCAATGGGCAGAAGCGTTGGAAGATTTTAACGCTGCTGTGTAGACGGGCCGTTACTGTAGATGAAAATAAGGAGCCCCTCCCCACGCCCCTCTGAGAGAGATTTGGTTACAAAGAACACAAGGTGCTCTAGGAGGAGATTCAGGTGATAAGGGGGGGGGGTTTACCTTGGTTGGTGATTGGCTAATGGTTACACAAGCCAAAAAAATCGTTATGACATCATAAAGTGGCTAAAATCTGATCAGCTCATTTTCAGACAGGTTATAGAAATGGATCAGGACAAAAAGAGAGAGAATCTTTTTTCCTGTAACTTTCAGAGTCTCTTTCCACAGAGGGGACACATGTTGATGTAGAAAAGACATGAAGAAGAGGGGACACATGTTGATGTAGAAGAGACATGGAGAAGAGGGGACACATGTTGATGTAGAAAAGACATGAAGAAGAGGGGACACATGTTGATGTAGAAGAGACATGGAGAAGAGGGGACACATGTTGATGTGGAAGAGACATGAAGAAGAGGGGACACATGTTGATGTAGAAGAGACATGAAGAAGAGGGGACACATGTTGATGTAGAAGAGACATGAAAAGAGGGGACCATGTATGTAGAAGAGACATGAAGAAGAGGGGACACATGTTGAGGTAGAAAGACATGAAGAAGAGGGGGACACATGTTGATGTAGAAAAGACATGAAGAAGAGGGGACACATGTTGATGTAGAAGAGACATGGAGAAGAGGGGACACATGTTGATGTGGAAGAGACATGAAGAAGAGGGAACACTGTTGATGTAGAAGAGACATGAAGAAGAGGGGGACACATGTTGATGTAGAAGAGACATGGAGAAGAGGGGACACATGTTGATGTGGAAGAGACATGAAGAAGAGGGGACACATGTTGATGTAGAAGAGACATGAAGAAGAGGGGACACATGTTGATGTAGAAGAGACATGGAAAAGAGGGGACACATGTTGATGTAGAAGAGACATGAAGAAGAGGGACACATGTTGATGTAGAGAGACTTGAAGAAGAGGGGACACATGTTGATGTAGAAGAGACATGAAGAGAGGGGACACATGTTGATGTAGAAGAGACATGAAGAAGAGGGGACACATGTGATGTATAAGAGACATGAAGAAGACGGGGACACATGTTGATGTAGAAGAGACATGGAGAAGAGGGGACACATGTTGATGTAGAAGAGACATGGAAAAGAGGGGACACATGTTGATGTAGAAGAGACTTGAAGAAGAGGGGGACACATGTTGATGTAGAAGAGACAATGAAGAAGAGGGGACACATGTTGATGTAGAAGAGACATGAAGAAGAGGGGACACATGTTGAATGTAGAAGAGACATGAAGAAGTGGATTTTGCATAATAGGTGACCTTCAACGTACCTGAGAGCAGCTCTCCGTTGATGCTCCAGCTGATCTTGGGGTCGGGATGCCTCCAGCCTGACAGTCCAGACGCACCGTTTCCCCCGGAGCGTAGCGCAGACTCTGAGGCTTCTTCACCCAGTACGGAGGGGTGCAAAATACACACACACACACACACACAGCACACACACACACACACACACACACACACACACACACACACACACACACCACACACACACACACACACACACACACACACACACACACACACACACACACACACACACACACCACACACACACACCTGTTAGACACTGCGGCTACTACACACACCCTGCAACACACTGCGGCTACTACACACCACTGTAACACACTGCGGCTACTACACACACACCTGTAACACACTGCGGCTACTACTCACATGTTGGTTTAACAGTTGAGTTATGATATCCCAGTTTTGAGATAAAAGACAAGATAAGATGAATTCAAGATAAATAGAATAAGTAGATTGACCTGAAGGGAGCTTTCTAAACTTGCTAATTTTACGCATGGAGTTTAAAAGAAAATGGCAAACTTTGACCAGGTAGGGAGGAGTTGCATTATGGGAAATGTAGGTTTCAGTGTCTGTAGGAGATCAAGATAATGTGTGCCTAAACTTATAATCGCAGTGACTCTATAAAATGGTATGTAAGTACTTTACATGTCAACTTCACTTCTTATATATGTTCACTAACTTCATAATGCTGCTACTTATTTCTTCGCTACCATAAATGTGCATTGATTTGAGCCATGAATTCTAACGGAACTTGTTTTGAGAATAATCTGCTAATCAAGAGCTGCTTGTATAAAATGATCAAGTTTGAATACATCTCATTCTCATTTAAAAATTCTGCTTAAGTCTAATTAACCCTCATTAGTCACAGATCATCATACCTGTTTCAAGTCTGTGTCAACTCTAATCACGTATTGTTTTTCTTGTTTTAAGATGGATGATTTGTTGCAGTGTGTGTGCTCCTACCTTCCACAGTGAGGGTGAAGGAGTGTGAGACGGAGCCATGGTTGTTGGAGGCGATGCACTCGTACTCCCCGTCATCATTCTGCTCGATGCTGTCGAAGCGAAACCAGCGGCCGTGGGAATCTGAATCCACCCTGCCGCTGGTTTCCTCCAGGCTGCCATCCTTCTTCTTCCACTCCACCTTCGGAGGTTGGTCTGGTAGACACACACACACACACACACAACACACACACACACAAACACACACACACACACACACACACACACACACACACACCACACACACACCACACACACACACACACACACACACACACACACACACACACACACACACACACACACAACACACACACACACACACACACACACACACACACACACACACACACACCAGGATTAAACGACAAGCAGAGAAAGACACACACAGTGAACAAGTGGTGATGGATGGATCGATCGAGAGAGATATTGAGGAAATTAGAGTTGAATGAACACAGATGATCATGTTAATGATGTAATATCAGATTTCATCATTAAGGCAAGATGATAATGACCCTCCATTTACCGCCATGGAGACGGAAGTCCCAGGGGGGAAGCATGATAATTAGAGCAAACACAAAACAGCAATGAAACAGAGGAGAGATGGAATTATTTAATAAAGAGGATTAGTGTCAAACCTGTGTGTGTTTGGTAAGCAGTGTGGTGTGTGTGTGGTGTGTGTTTGGTAAGCAGTGCGTGTGTGCACCCATTAAGGACTGAGGGAAAACAGGATTGGATTGCTACCTGCTGTCATACTTAAATATTCAAGATTTAACTGTAAATTAATTGCTTTAATCAAGCTCAGTAATGAACATTTCATCCAGTGGTTCTCAAACTTTTTCTGTCAGGCCCCCCCCTTTGGAAAAAAACAAAAGTCGGGACCCCCCAACACAAATAGTCAGGCTCAGTGGCGGCGCCAGAGACTTCTTTTGGGGGTGCTGTGGGGTAGCTTGACGTTTGAGGGTGCTCAAACATTTAGGGTTTCCCATTAATGTACCGGGCGCTACAGTGGAATTTTCTACTGCAACAATCCCCACGCACATACACAATGTACCCGCGACTGTTACAATGAAGGCTCGATAATCAGCTCACGGCATATAGGTGTAAGCAGGGGTCAAGTGCTATTTTTATAGGTGGTGTGTGGACCTCACATAGGGGGGTCCGGGGGCAAGCTCCCGCCAGGAAGATTTATTTTTAAATATTGAAGTTAAAAGCATCAATCTGGTGCACTTTGAGAGCAAAATGAAGAGATCTATGGGGACATCTCTCTACACCCATATGAAACAGAACTGTAAACAGATTTACTTTTTCTTTATGGATATTTTACAAATCACTCCCCTTTTAAACTTTATTCTTGTTTTACTGTCATATAGTATTTCATAGCTGTTTTTCATTTATTCTCTTATTTTTTTTATAACTATAATGATCATATAAACGTGTGCCTCGGAATTAATTGTTTACATTAATGGTGACCAAAACATTTGAGACCCACTGAGATAACACTGAGAGAGTCCTTTAGCTCACTGAGCCTCTCAGTCTGACAGGAGAGGACTCTCCTCCACCTTGTTGTTGAAAAAACCTCCTTATACTCCGTTAGCGTAGCTCGCTAGCACCAGAAGCTAACAACAACAACAATCTCCGGTACCGGTGCGCTCTCTCTCGCACACACACACACACACACACACACACACACACACACACACACACACACACACACACACACACACACACACACACACACACACACACACACACACAACACACACACACACACACACACACACACACACACACACACACACACACACACACACTAACAGCTGCACACACATGTTGATATTGTCAACACACACACACACACACACACACAGAGAGATCCTTACAGGCCTTTGGGGAGACATTCGAGGACGACGCTGTGGCTCCTGATGGCCTGCACGGAGCTGTGGGAACCCACGGGATGGAAGAAGTCAGGCTTCTTGCCATGAACAAGATCATTACCTGGAGAGAAAAGCACATGTAAATATTTCACATCACACTGTAATGTTTTCATCGTAAAAGTGTAGATGACTTTTTTTTTGCTTTGCGTGATTTTTTAGCCTACCCTCATTCAAATAAATACAGTGGACAATATAATAGAAACACCTGTCACTACAATTTCTAGAGAAGCAATACTTAATAACTGGCGTATGTCTAAAATCAGTTAAAGGTGAATTATGCAACATTTCAAAAAAAAAAAAAAAAGGAACTATGTTATATATTATGTTGAGTTGTGGGCTCACATCGCAAATGTTTTCAATAATTGAAAATCTGTAATTGTTCATTTGCCTAAGGACAACTTTTCCCCTTTGTGCATGTCGTACAATTGTATTTTTTTCTAGTTTAAAGCCACATTTCTATTATACATTTTTAGGCCACTTCACTGTGTGTGTGGGTGGGTGGGTGTGTGTGGTGTGTGTGTGTGTGTGTGTGTGTGTGTGTGTGTACTCACTCTGTATGACAGTGAGGTGGACAGCAGGGAGAGGGAGGACCGTCCTGGCTGCGGTGTACTGAGCGTTGCAGGAGTAGTCCCTTCTGCTGTCTGTCTTAATAAGATTAGAAAAGTACAAGTTCCCGTCCAGGCCGACCATCACTCTGTCGTTCAGCTTGATGTGCACCATCCCTGAGGGAAACACGACACAGAGGCGGGACAAGTTAAGGTACAATGATGTCAGAGGGGGAAATAAACTATAAAGGTTGTTGCAAAAAACAGGAAGGCTCTTTAGTGCACTGCAGTATTGACTTTTTATGCCAGTTAAACAAAATGGACAAGCTAAAATGCACTTATTCAACAGGCAGGCAGTGAGAGGGGGAATCAAGGACAAGAAAAGGGAACCATTTAGAAAAATAGAGCCCAGACATCAACTGACATTACTGCATTCATTAGTTTGAGTGGAAATGATCTGCAATGCAGCGCGAATCCCTCCAACAGGGGACTCAGCTGGAAGGAGAGATGCAACAAAGCTGCTCAGATTGTGGAGACTGGAAATCTACCAGAAATAAAGTGTCTCTCTGTCTCATGAGCTGGACAGAAGACATGAAGGCAGAAGATGAAAGCCAGACTCACTCCTGTCCATCCAGTGGATGTGCGGGGGGGTGGAGCTGTTTGGAGGGTTGCAGGCCAGGATCATGCTATCTCCCTCGTTTGCTTTCTTATCGACCCGTTGCTGTTTTAGAAGAACCGGTTGAGCTGAAACACAAAGGAGAAGATTATTAGTGAAGAACCATGAATCATCAACAGCATGCGGACATCCTTAGCATTGAAATGAATCTGCATTAATCTCTCCCACACACCCCCCCCCTGAATAAAATGCTTCCATTTGTTTATTGACACGACATCCCTATTTAACACCTGCGCTTGTATTGGCTAGCGCAGTGGTTCTCAAATGGGGGTACGTGTACCCCTAGGGGTACGTTGGAGTACTGCAGGGGGTACGTGAGATTTATTTTATGTTAATAAAAAAACAACACAAGTAATGCATTTAAACAAACTACTAATAGTAGATTAACTACTTTATTCAAAAGTTTACAGTAATTCTGGATAATAAAATGGGAAAAAATAAACGGGGTGCTCTCTTTTCCTCTCTCTCTCCTGACAGCCCGTCAGTCTCATGCAGCTCACTGAACCTGTAATGAGTGACCCGACAGTAAAGAATACACATATTTATAACTAGTTTAGCTAGTTCCAGAGTAGATAAAATAGCTAAGTGTGTTAGGTCTAACGGCCCGTCCACTCATCGGCGTGCGTTGAAGCTTCCAACGCTTCTGCCATTCACTTTGAATGGGGTGACGTCACTTTAGCCGAACTACGTTGCTGGCGTTGCTGATTCGCGCTGCATTGCAGATCATTTCCACTCAAACTAATGAAAGTTTGAGCAGTGTGGGTTTTATATTAACAGAGTTACACATATTTCAAAACGCGAAGTGTAATAACTGCAGTTAGCCTCCCTGTCAGAATGACAAAGACCCTCAGTGAAGCACGAGCCCATGTTTCACTACATTGTAAGTACAACTTATTAAAAAAGATCAGTTCAATGTAACTAATGTCCTCTGTGTTATTGCAATGATGTTGAAATGGATTTGCCCTGAATTTAGTGATGGATTGTAAACATTTGAAATGTAGCATTTCAGTGTTTCTCAGTTACAAGGTTGTTGTTTAATAAATCAGACACTGATGGTGCAGCGCTTACCTCTTTATATAGGCATTTTCTCCCTAACAAATTGTTTTTGCGCTGATCAGGGGGTACTTGGCTGACATTGTTTTTCAAAGGGGGTACATTATTGAAAAACTGTGTACAGCGTTCATTTCTTCACAGTTGATGTAACACTATGGATCAAAGAGAATGGTAGACATATTGATTGCAAGAGGGGGAGGGCGTAACTGTTAGAAAAATGCCAGGATCCTTCATAATTATAAAGTCGGCTTCAGCCTAGTTTTGTCGCAGTAAAGGCTACGCTGCCTATAGACATGGTTTGTCTACTATTAAAGAAAGAAAGGGAAGAAGAGGAGCTTTTAAACCAGGAGGTCAAACATGTTGCCTTAAACATTTAACCATCATCGAGAGAAACATCAAGAGAGGTCTTTCGGAATTAGTTTTTAAATGCAAAAGTTTACATTTGTCTTTGTCAGGTAGTATTTTATTAGTATTTAAAAAAAAAAAAATGGTTGTCTTGTAAATTGCACTGTTGAGGAAACTGTGATCTAACTTTTTTATACATCAATAATTATCACCCGTAGTTTATAGGCTATGACAATAAACCTTTGAATCTTGAATCTAGTATTTGCATGTTGTTTTATGCTGTCTCAAGGAGAAAGCATTTGAATAGCCGCTTTCACACCCAAGTACCTTTCCCAGGAACTATCTAGTAAATCGCGTTCAGCGCGGAATAAGTCCCTGGGGGAGGATTACGCAAATGAAGCCGCTGACGTCACTTCTTCTTCTGCTTTGTGTTTACTGGCAGGCTACAAACAACTTCACGGCGTATACTGCCTGCACGGAGTCCCGGGTAAATCGCCAGAAGCGCAGACACCTCCTCATCCACTCCACCGATCCCACGTTTTATTTGTGTTGCCATAAGTTATTCTCTTTCCGTTGGTGCGCTGGGCTAATGCTAATAATGCTAATGCGAGGAAATAAAATGGCGGCTTCACAAAAACTTTTCAGAGTTTTACGGGGCGTGGTTTGCAATTCGCCCAGCCAATCAGAATTGGAACCTTTTCCTCCCCAGCAGGGGCGGCGGGTACTGTAGGCTAGGGAAGGCTAAGCCTTCCCAAATATTTGTGTCACTGCATCCTGGTAAAATAAAAATATAATGTATAATGTTTGTGTCTTTGACATTAGCGCTGCTATGCAGCCACCAGTAAACTTTACTACGAAGGATATGTTTGAGTTATCTTAACTAACCCTAACAACGAGATCTCGCTAAGCGGTCCTACGAAGCTGGTTATCAACTCGGTAAATCAAGCCAGGGTTTCTCTCTCCAGCTGAGTGTGCTTTCACGTGAAAGGGGCGGGGTTAGCTACATTTGACCAATCACAAACAGGGACAAGTGTACTGAACAGTGCAGCGTCATACTTCATTAATGAAAAGTAAACTAATATTAGACAAATATGAACTTTAAACATCCATGACTTAAACATATAATCCGGGATACAAGCCACAGAGTTGCACCTGCAAGGTGAATATAGAACAACTGGTTAAAAATAAATAAACTACAGAGTGTTTGAATGAATGCGTACAGCAGGTTTATGATATCACTGCCCCATCTCAGACACGAGTGGATCTGACTTTAATTACATTTGAGTGTTTCGTCAACTTAATGTGTTGCTTAAAATAATACTTCTGCTGCAGACAGTATGTGTGAAAATGTAGCCTAAGTGTTGAACGGCCAGATACGGCTCGAGAAGCTGACTCAGACGGAAATATTGTTTTTGTAATATATGACGGACATATATGATATATTATGATATTATATGATCGATGATCTGATTGATGATGTGATATGAATGAAAGTGCGACACGTCGGGATCTTCTCTTCATACGGCAGTTTAAACTGTATTTCCTTTATCCTGTAATATGACTTGATAGATTTAAACCCCGCACACTGAGCTCTGATTGGTCAGCAGGTGGTGCTTTCACTGAGTTGATCTCTTTTCTATAGACGCCGGAGGCGGGCAGCGTCAGGTAAAAAAAATAAGTTATTTAGCCTTCCCAAACCTGAGCCTCACGCGCCGCCTATGCTCCCCAGGAAAGGGGTGAAAAGGTTCCCGAAAAACGCAACATTCCAGGAACTATCGGAACTATTACTGGGAAAAGTACGGGAAAAGTACTTCGGTGTGAAAGCGCCTTATGTTAAGGAATTTTCTGGGCTGACAGCAGAACCAGCTGATAAGTGAGTACTTCAGAACTTGATGGGTAAAGGTGTTTCCATAATGTTTTTGTTGCATCATCTCAACAAAGACAAACACCTCCTCAAGAGAGGTCAGTTCATTTTTCAGTTTCTATACAAATGTTCGAAAAGATGTATTTTTCTACAATAACACGCACTTAGTATCATCCATGATCAACAACAAATCAGAAAAAGTAATAACTGTACACTCCGATATGATACACACACCCGCACTTTGTTGCATTCATCCTGACTTAAACATGTACCTGCTCACCATGCGCCACAGCGTTATTCAATATGTTAATGATCATTCGTGAACAGAAATACAACTGGAGCTTCTACCGTTCAACAAATTGCTCTTAAAGGAACAACTGTCTGTTAAATGTGTGACGTAGACTTCTCCATCCTCTTTAGCTACAACCATTTTTTAAACAATATACTGTATATCATAGTAATTGCTCTCATAAAGACGACCCTGAACTTTGACATCCCAACCAAAAACATGCACCCCCCGCTCCGAGTGACGTTGCAGCTCTGTTTCCAGGAAATGGTCGCTATGGTAACAAGAGATGAGAGCGCAGAACAGGTGGCCCCAGTCAACCTCACTGAGTCACTGAAGCATGTGTGTGTGTGGTGTGTGTGTGGTGTGTGTGTGTGTGTGTGTGTAGGAGAGACAGAGAGAGAAGGGGGGATTTGTGTCCTACTGTACATGCTTCATAACATTTCATTCATGTGACGATGAGTCAGCATGTGTGATAAGTTTGTGTTTGCAGTGTGTGTGTGTGTGTGTGCGTGTAGGAGGAGAGACAGAGACAGAAGGGGAGATTTGTGTCTTACCGTACATGCTTCGTAACATTTCATTAATGTGACGATGATTCAGCATGTGTGATAAGTGTCTGTTTGAAGTGTGTGTGTGTTTGCAGTGTGTGTGTGTGACTCACGCTCCACGATGAGATGTACGGATTGTGTCATGGCGGTTCCCAGAGTGTTCGAGGCGTAACAGCGGTAGTAGCCTCCGTACGAGTCGAGTGTCTCTTCTTCATCTTGGACTCTTAACGTCCCGAACTCTTCACGCTCCGACCCGAACGCCTCGCCGTCTTTCACCCAGCGGAAACTGAAGAGGAAGATAGATTTTTGTATCATGACACAGCAATACAAAGACACATTCACACAGGATTACATATGTGTCTTTGCAACAAAAGAAGATAGACTTTGAGATATTTGCCACGCAAAAAGAAACACTTTGAACGAGTATTGTCAACAACTCCCATGTGATAGGTTGTCTTATAACTTTCTCACCCCCCTCTTTGTCTCTCGTCTCAAGGCCAATTGATTCGAAATGAAGACATATCTTTAAAAACAGAGAGCATATAAGGAATAGTGCATTTGATACTATTACAACAGCAGATTCATCCAACATTATGCTCTAAACTTCCTATAGAGTATTTGCAGGACACTGTGTGCGGGAGATGGTATCCAGAATGTACCACAGTGAATGTTCATGGTTATATGAACATGTCACCCAGTGCAACAGTGTGGCTCATTCATGTTATTAATAGTTTGTGGACAACAATGGAGCTCTATGGCGAAGAGAAAGAAGATATACAGCCTTGACATACAGAACATACTAGTTAGCATTCATGCAAAACCAAACTGTATTAGGAAGTCCGTTTTTAAGAAAGTGTTGTCATACACATGAAGCTGTGTTAGATTTCCTTACAGATGTAATGTCTTCAGTAGGAGCCAATGGCTTAGAGCTTTTCCCGCGCTTTTGTCAACATTAACACACATTTGTAATATTGTGCGCCTTAACAAAATAGAAATTTGTCTTGGAAAAAGAGAAAAAGGAAAGAGAATTATGAGAGGTTAGAGGAGGTCAGGCCAGGGAGGAGTGGGGGGGAAAGGAAACAGGACAAAGAGAAATGGAAATCCAAGAGACATGATTTTGGTTATTGCTGTGATTCTATTAGAAGAGCATTTATTGCCATGCCAACAGGAAGGCCAGAGGGGGAGGAAGTGGAAAGACGTCCAGACACCAGTCCATGTCTACTGTGTTCATTATATTTGTCCACTGTTACATATTGTGAACACACGCACACACACACACACACCACACACACACACACACACACACACACACACACACACACAACACCCACACACACAGCACACACACACACACACACACAAACACACACAACACACACCACACACACACACACACACACACACACACACACACACCACACACACACCACACACACCCACAACACACCACACACACACACACACACACAACACAACACGTAGCTGCTGTACGTACGTGGGAGTTGGGTTACCGGTGGCCTCACAGGGCAGATTGATGTCGTCGTGAGAAAAGACTGTGTACGAGTGTGGCAGCTCTGTCCGCTCCGGAGGCTCCGACACTGAACACAGGAGTACAAGTATCAGGAGAACAGGCTGATTGAAGTAGAAGAAGTACCAACAGTTTATTTCTGACCGACATAAGTGACAAGTTTACTGTCTCAACTATTTATTTTAAACACTGTTAACTTTTAGCTAACTGATTAAGAGGTTGCTAGCTAAATATTGTTCATCCATTTTTCAGTTGGAAACATGTTAAAACAGCTGACCAATATTTATTTATGTTTTGCTAAATCGCATCAAAATGTGTTTAGCTAAAAGCTTTTATGTTAGAGATCTTAATGATCAACAGTACACGGTCTCTCAGGACATCAGATGCTAATAAAGCCTTTTAATACCCTATTAAACCCTTTATACTCATAAATACTTTATACTTCAGTCCACCAGTAGTTCCAGTTGTAAGTCTGAGCTTGAATCATTGTTGGATTTCTCAATCCCTTTAAATGTGATGGACTCATTAAAAGATTCCCAGAAGGGCTAAATGATTCCGTTATGGTTACAGTCAAACCAACACAGAAAATAACCAGCATATTATGGCAGTAACCACATCCTGCGCTAAGTGCTTGGCTTATGAACACAATACAGCTGAAAGAGTGAAAGGTGGTTGAAACCACAGCTCGCCTGCAGTATTACGAGTCAGACTGTATCTGTCAGTTCAGTCAATATGAAGACAGAAGCTTCGCTCAAAGTGGGAATCTGCAAAGTCTTGAGTTTCTACGACAAAGGTTATGTTCCCAAGTGTGTCAGTTTTTTGGAGCAGAGGGTAGACAGATTTAGTTTTTGTAAAGTCAGCCCCCCCCCTTTCCAGTCTTTATGCTAAGCTAAGCAGCTTCTGGCTGTAGCATCACATTCACTTGCAGCAGTACAGAGGTTTCAATCTTCTCATCTAATTCTCTGCAAGAAAGCGTTTAGGAATATTTCCTTCTTTTAATTAAAAACTTCCCCACTGAGATCAAGGATTACATGCATCTATTTAAGTTAAATAAATTATTCATTAAACCTTCAATTAATTCCAAAAGCCAAGTTAAAACAAGACTTTCTTTTAATGCGGGGGAAGTAGACCTTTGGAGAAATACCATTACTATTCGTAGCAAGCAATTACTTATTTTTTTAATGTGAATGGTCTACCTGTCTTTCGCACTATAAGATCAAGAAATACTCTAAAAAAGTCTAAACATGAACACATTCAACATTTCCCCCCCCCAACATGTACTCATGTCACAAATGAAATAAAGACAATTCTGCTCAGTGACTGAAAGGCTGCAGGGACGATGAGGGACAACAGGCAGCGTTATGGCAGCAGCAATAAGACATATTGGACTGATGGCCTCTATCATCGAGATGTGTTGGTGAGTGAAGTGCATTATACGAGAGCGGCCATCAAGCACTTCTTCATGTCACAACAAGGAGAGTCACTTACTGTTATGCACTTTATCTGTTTGTCCACACGTAAGCAAGGAAAGGAGATCAGAGAGGAAACACTTAGACAAGGGCAGACGTTTCAGATGCTGCAGACTCACACAGATATTAGATGAAGGTGTTAATGGCAGATTTATACATTTACTTACTTATAGACAGTAGTGGATATTTACTCCAGTACTGTACTAGCAGTATTTGAAGGCACTTTACTTAAGTATTTCAATTGTCTGCGACTACATTCAGACTTTTTACATCACCACATTTATTGAAAGATTGAAGTATACCAATAACACAATGTGTTTATATGATATACAGTATATACTCATCTACTCGAAATCTACACACAGTCCAAAATGTGCCGCACATTGACGAAATACAACATTACAAATCTCCTAAATATATTTATTGGTGATGAAAACTTTGAAAATATAACAATATACAGTTTAGTATTCTATAGTAATACAACACTTTTAAAAGAGACTATGTGTAATAATTGTTTATACTTACTTATACTATAATCCTTCTGTATTTGTAATGAATCAACATTGTTTGTATTAATCCAGACTTGTACTGCAGTATTTTTAGATTGTGGTATCACTACTCAAGTAAAGGATCTGAGTATTATGTCCACCACCGATTATAAATAACACGGATACTATAATAACTTGTCTAAAGGATTTTCCTCCCTCTTTGTTTTCTGACTCAGACACGATGGCGTCCCGGATCAATTTACATCTTTCCCCTCTCTGTCGTCTCCTCCTCCTCCCTCCCTCCCTCCCCTCCCTCCTTCCCTCCATCCTTCCTCTCTGTATTCTACTCCTTTCTCCACCCTCCCTGTCCTCCTTCATCCATCTCTTTCTCTTCACTCTCTTATTTACATCCCGTCTCCCTCTCTCTTCCTCCCTGAGCCACACCCAGAGGAGAAGGTCACTGGATGAAGGTCGTTCTGAACCCGACTCCCCCTCTCCCCCTTTGGGAGCTTCACGCCTGACATTTCTGACCTCTGAACTGAACCCCTGGGCCAGAGGTCGCTCTAAACCTGATTGTTTGAATAAGTGTATTTGTGTTAGTGCTTATGTGAATGTGGTTAAATGATACGTCTCTCCACATGCAGACATTTTTTATTTGCACGATTCATCCCAAGATTAATTTAAACAAAGCAAACAGACAAATGAAGACAAGAAACGGACATGGAAGCAGTAAAAGGGTTTTCCCTGTGTCCTTTCTCTCTCAGCATAACATGTAAAGTTACTTGCTGACACCTGATTTACGATGCTGACATTTAAAAACCAGAGTTACGCAACGTAAATCTATATTTTGAGGAACCAGGTAAGATGCGAAGGTTGGGGTATTTGACCTCTTAAAATACACATTTAAGTATTTCTTTTTTACTTAGTCTATTTGTGTCTGTAGATTCCCCTAATCCCCTCAAAGTTAGCATAAGTTAATGCCTCGTTTTCACACTTAAACATAACAGGAAATGCTATAATACAGAACAATAATTGTCTTAATGTGTTTAAAACAAGTCAGAAGTCTCCAGTGTAGCAGCACTTAAATACACACAACGTTATCACTCATAGCCGGAACAATAGAACATTATATTCCTATAAAAATGGCAATGGTTTGTTTTAATGACTGCTGTCAGTGATAAAGAGATATCCAAAATGTCCCCTGTAAATAACTTTGACTGTAATATGTCAACACAATGAACAATCATTTTGAACCTTGAAATGTTGGAGGTATATGCAAATTAGCACATACTAGGAAAATGCCTAATTTGCATATTTACACACACCAATTCAGATCATTGGGAGGTTTAATGGTCATATCTAATCGTTTGTTTTCAACTCTTTTAGCCTGTAGTGTTATAAATAATTCCAACCCTAAAAACATTAAAGAAGTTGTTTTGAATCAAAATGTAATTCAGGATGGGAAAAAACACAAGAGATGCTGATGTTTGGCGTACTCACAGTTTTCTGGGATGCTGATGGCTCCCTGAGCGAGGGGGGGCGTGGAGGAGAAGAAGGATAGGAGGAAGGGGAGGAGGAGCAGGGGGAGGGCGGGGGAGACCGGCCCCCTATAGCCCGTCCACTGTGACACACACATCTCTCAATGTCCCATGAAAAGTGTCACTAGACACCCACACACTCATCAACACATACACAAACACACACCCTCTCACTTTATCCACACACTTCAGGGGGAGCCTCTGGAGAGCGGAGAGGAGTAAACAACTGTATTAAGTGTGTGTGTGTGTGTGTGTGTGTGTGTGTGTGTGTGTGTTTCTTTCACAGTGATGCGCTGAATGAGGGTTCTGCAGGTCTACGATCCGTTATCCAGCTGCAAAAAGAGGAGAGAAGAAGAAGAGGGAAGGGGGGAGAGATTTAGGAGGGAGAGGGAGGATTGACCCGAGAACAAAGGAGGGATGAGGGGGGAGGAGGGGAGGGCACACAGGACAAGGGGAGAGAAGAAAGAAAGTACATCATTAATTTCATCAAACATAAATCATCTCCAGAAACAAGACAAATATGAATGTACTCCAAGGAGAGGAACATTGACTTGATGTCGACCTACTAATTAGAAATTCACAATTAACTCAGGGAGTGCGTCTGGAATGCAAATATTTCTCTAAATGTAGACAATGTATGTATGTCTGTGCATGTGTGTGTGTGTGAGTGTGTGTGTGTCAAAGGCATGAGGTCATCCTGATAGAGACAGAAGATCAGATCAAAGCAGAAGGAAACATCTCCTCCACTAATGACATTACAAAGAGAGAGTGTGTGTGTGTGTGTGTGTTTCTGCACATCCACTGCTTTTCCATTCATCTAAACATCTCTCTTTTGTCCGCGGCTGCTGACTGAACAGTGACCCGTGACAGCAGGAGTGTCGGGGGGGGGGGGTTTAACAGCAGACACAGATGGATCAGGCTTTCCCTCTTTGTTCCTTTTTTGTTTGACAGCGCCATGCAGGCCAACAAACCTCACAACTCCAACTTTGGTGATTTTCTTGTTCCTCCTTGAAGTGAGGCATTACACACGCTCCTCCGTGGGTTCATGGTAAAGCTTTTCAAAATCCTTTTAAAATCCGCTCTGCACTTTTATGCAAACTCACAGTCGTCCTAAAAAGAACAGACTGGCACTCCTGAGCTCTTGGAACGAGGCAGCGGCTCCATCTAAGGGAACACTTTCACGAAACTAAACAAGAAGAGATGAATTCAACGACATCCCGTCAGAGAACAGACAGAAAAAGAGTTCGTCTTGAGGGAGTTTTCTCATCCCGAGAAATCATCCCTTTGTCAGTCATGCTTTTTGCAGGGAATCATGATTTCTGCCTGGTATTACTGGAGGTCCCTTTGAAAGACTTTTCTCAGTAAAGTACGGAAGTGATAAGGCTGTATGTAAGTGAAGGACGTGCGTGTGTGTGCTTTCACGTTCAACTATATAGCGTACAGTCATGATATTAAAAGCGTGATGAAAACAGAGTATTCCTATAAATGGGTACTGTTTTAAAATGAAACACTATGTTAAGAGTATTATGTAATGTACAATTAGGAAAGCTGGACATAGAGTGATATCATCGACAATATAATCAACTAAAGTGTATTTTCATTAAGGTTGGAAACAATGTGGTGCAAGTTAATATTCAAAAGGCCCCTTAGAGCATAAGGCGGGACATGTGGACTGAAACTCAAAGTAGCTTCTGGTCCATGAATGGGATAGACTCAGTTCTGTTGGTTGCAGCCAAATCTACCCTTTTTGCAACCATAGATCACTCGTCCTACTACCATCCATTATGTGATTTTGCTGACGCTGACACATGCCTAAGGGAAGCAATTTGGGGTTCAGTATCTAATGGGACACTTCGACACGTTGACTGACCCTCTGATTGGTAGACTCCCATTGATGCGTTACAAACTGTGTTAAGAAGTACAATGTGTTATTTCTGCTTGCTTCCGCTAGTTTTCAAAAGAGTCACTATTATGTTGTTGGGGGGTTTTCCCTTTAATACAGTGTTGTATAGGTCTGTGTGCATGTAAATGGTCTGCAAAGGCTAGGTTACCTCCCAGAGGGAGTTTCTGTACCACACACTCCCCCCCCGCCTGAAACTCCTTCATTGGAACTCCTTTATTTACTTCAGTAACGTAGTGACATCACTATGAATATAATAAGGAATTGAAGAAAGGAAAGATTGAGGTTCTGGTAAAATGTTAATGAAAAGTAAACAATCTTCTTTAACAACTACAGTTGACCATAATCTCGCATTGAGAGGACGTCGTTGGGGAACATTTTGTTGATAGGTTCAGTTTGAACCTTTTGTGATTTGGCAGATATATTGCAAATTTAAAATGATTAATGAAGCTTATGAAAATTAGCGATATCAAATGTCCTCTTGACTTTACGGACACCAGCAGGATACAAAGAGTCCTTCAAATAAGAACAGACAACAAGGGCAGAGGAGGTGACAGGAGCTGTCATAACTTATCAATCTCTGGATGTAACGGCAACACACACACACGCGCACACACACACTGGGTGAGGGGCAAAAAGTGACAGCTGGCTAATGTAGACCCCCTCCTACATCTAATCATTACGCAACCTGTCCCCAGCACACATATCTCTCTCTCTCTTCCACACACACCCACACACACACACACACACACCACACACACACACACACACACACACACACACACACACACACACACACACACACACACACACCACACACACACACACACACACACACACACACACACCCACCACACACACACACCACACACACACACACTAAGATAGACACATCTGCCCTCCTTCACGGTTCACTTAAACCCACCCACACACACACACACACACACACCACACACACACACACACACCACACACACACACCACACACACACACACACCACACACACACACACACACACACACACACACACACACACACACAGGGACACACACAAAGACACAGGGTCACACACACAAATACAGTGAAACCCAAACACACACACACCTGCCCCCGCTGTACCTGCCAAGCTTATTTACAAAATAATGATCCAAACAGAGCAGTGGGACGTTAAAGTATGATGTGTGTGTGTGTGTGTTGGGCAGTAATGAGGAGGGATAACGACCAGTGGTAGGGGTCCCCACAGGTAATGAGGGCAGACAGAAAATGGACAGACGTACAGAAAATGAATGATGTCTGATGGAAATGTGTCCCAGCATGCCCCAGTTCTTGTAATAATACCCGCCCCTCACACACTGCGGTGACATTACACACACTGATTCTGGTGTGTGGTTGTAACTCGTGAGGACTTCCTTAATTTAAATATTCATGGGCCCTCCTACTGTGGTGCTGAGTTAAAGAGAGGGGGAGGGCCGGCGCTCATTAATGAATTAAGTCTTAATCTGAGAATGCATGATGGCGGGTCGGCGCCTCTTCAGACCTAAAAGTGTGTGTGTGTGTGTGTGTGTGTGTGTCTTTATTGAGCAGGCCTGAAGGCACTTGACCTCTACTGAGTCTTCTTGGTTGCATTTCAGTTGGCAGGATGACATTTAACTCACAGTATTGTTCACTTTACATGTCCATAACACAATATGGCCTCTTGAATGAAATCACACCAGCGAGCCTTTAGAGGAGATGAGAGACGTGCAGGAAGAGAGGTTGAATCCGGATAGTGTTAGTTTTAAAACCTCCCAAATCCATAGTTTGTAATGTAACTATATTGTATGTTTTAATTATTGTTTCCCTGTTCACATTGGCTTTATGTCCTCATTGTTTGGGGTCCCACGTGCACATGCAATGTGTCTATAAGTCATAATCATTATAGAGCTGAGTCCATTGGCCTATCAGCAGAAAGGGATTTGTCAGACGATTTGACGCGTTAATTAATCAAGAAGAGTCCTTTGCAAAGCTAAAACTACACATTCTCTCTTGTTCCAGATCCTAAACTGAACATTTTAACTTTTTCAACCCTTTTTTATGTAAAAGATGTTATATTTTAAGCTTTTGGAATGTTGTTAAAAATATGTTTTTTTAAGATGTCGGCTTGGACTGAGTAAAATATCCATAATGGTTTTTGTATTAAAATCGAGTTTTTCTTCACAATTTGTACGGCCAAATACATATTTATTTAGTTTGACAAGGTGTCAATAGCAGACTTCTGAAAAAATGTCATATGTAAATTTTTATAAGCAATTATTTTAGAACTAGGAGAAGCCAAGCCACTGTGCTTCAAAAGGATGCCACCATTGTCGATACGATTGCCTCCCATAAGCCTCGCTGTATGCAGTCTGCTGCTGGGAAAAGGAAGCCTCCACTCCTGCGCCTTGTTGCCAACTCTATTCAAATGAACTTAGCTAGCATCAGCTCCAAAAGTCACAAAAAGCAAACTGTCAAAATAATGTAATTTGCTAATTTGCATATTGGGGGCTTTATGCAGTTTAATTTTGCATGATCTTAGTGGTTGTATATGTTGCAGTGAGGGAGTTAGAGGAGAGGGAGGGCCCACGTGATGCTATCAGAAAAATAAGGCGGTCACTGCGATTAATCTGAGCAGCATTGGGAGTTAATTACAATATAATATATTTTAATATATTTCTGGCTTTTCCCCTGATGGTTTATGAAAAAGTGGCTTCATTTGGCTCTGAGGAAAACTAAGGTTGTTGCTAAGAAGGAAAACACTTGAGTGGGGAAAGTGAAAAGTTGTCTAATATTTATAAACAATCTTAATGTTTCTTGCTGTGACAGACACTGAAACATTGACTTTAATTATAATAATAATAATTAATAACTGCATTAGTTTCGTTGAAAGTAATAATATTAAGTGAACCCTGATATTTCCTTCTTCAACTTAATATTATTGCGTTCATCTAACCTAATTTAGTTGTGTGAATGTGTTGGACATAATACACATAATTAAAGTCAACGTTTCAGTTTTATCAGCGGACGACCCCAAACACATCACGTTGTAAAAGTCTCATGATGTTGACAGCTAAAAAAAGCCAAACTTGACCGCTTGATTAATGCTTTAGACCTCATTACAGAGTTTCAGAGCCTGCAGGCATGATATTCCGTTCTGTACCGTTTACACATTGAACATACTGTACCAATTTACTCTTGTCTGCCGCCCACCCCCACACTCTGAGGGGCTTTAGAGGGAGGCAGGTGGACCAGCCAGTCCACGGGGAGGCCTGGGGAGGGGGGGGGGGAGCGCGAGAGCGGGTGCAGGTGGGACGGTCTGTTGGGAGGCCGGAGGGGGAGGGGGATCACAGAGTTAAAGGAGGGGGGGGGGGGGGGGCAGGTGGACGGATAGTGCGCGACAGAGCGAGAAATTAATTCATTGATAGATTCCGATCTGCAGGAAAGAATTGGGAAGTGTGGATGTTGAGATTAAGGAAACTCAAAGGAGGATGGAGGGGATACTTCCCCCTCAGTGCACGCACACACACACACACACACACACACACACACACACACACACACACAACACACACACACACACACACACACACACACACACACACACCACACACACACACACACACACACACACACCACACACCACACACACACACACACACACACACACACACACACACACACACACAAAATGGGGAAAGTAAGAGCTATTCCCAGTTCATCCCTCCAGTTGGCTGCATGACCCAAATTCACCTTAATTCATTATTCATTGCATACCTCACATTTACTACCCCCCCCCCCACACACACTCATACACCCCTCGATGAAATCACCTATAGTTGGTCACCCTGCCCTATTTGCTCCAGGCTGTAACATGGTCAGCATTTAAGTGTGTGTGTGTGTGTGTGTGTGTGCGTGTGTGTCTGTGTCTGTGTGTGTGTGTGTGTGTGTGTGTGTGTGTCAGTCGTTAGATCACAATGCTGATGTCCTTCACATCAGGCCTCATGAATATGTAATCAAATGACATTTTAATAAAGCACCACTGAGTTAAACATGTGTGTGCGCTCCCCATCATATGTTCTATATTAATATATAAGGGACTAACCTTCTGAGTTAATGTTAATGTCAGTTTAATGAGAACGTATGTGGAAACTGTTTACTAATGATATATTGTAATCACACTTGTAATAGTTGTTGGTTATGTTAAGGCGCTGAAGCATTCATAATGGTTGAAGGAAGATGTTGCTTTTACTGAGTTTCCTGAAGTGAAATAACAAAAACCAGGATCTTGACTTTCAAAGCCGTTCAACGTCCTCGAAGGTTGATTTCTTAGACTTTAAAAAGCCTCTTTAAATTTCCCATAAAACATCTTGGCATCAGAAATCTTGCACTTGAAAGCAGATTTATGGCCTCCGGGAAATGACTCTTTTTATAACAGTAACAAAGAACATTTTGTGCGGGCAAACAATAATCTGTCTTTTTCCACCTCTGCAGTTCATCTGCTCGCTGCAGCTGAATGTATCATCAGCCACATACGAGCTTTCATAATATTTATTTCTCAGCATTTGATCTGAGACAGTGCCAAGCCTTTCTCTGGTAACTGAGACTTTCCCGGCTCTATGACACCGGGACATAGTCATACCTCGGATCTCATCATCACACACACACACACACACACACACACACACACACACACACACACACACACACACACACACACACACACACACACACACACACACACACACACACACACACACACACACACACACACACACACACACACACACACACACACACACACACACACACACACACACACACACACACACACACACACACACACACACACACACACACACACACACACACAGCCACGTGTGTGTGTTGAGCTGCCTTTGTGTGTGAGGGTAACTGGACTGGAGGTCCCAGTGGAAGACGGGAGGGGAATAACTCAATAAATAGAGGTGGTTTCTGACCCTGAACAAAGCACATCCACTGACAGACTTCCAAACACCCGCTGCCGTCTTCTTCTGTTTTTCTGCGTCTATTCCTTCATCATTATTTACTTTTCTATCATTTTGTTTGTAAGAGCAGCTTCTCTTTTTGGCTCAGACACACCAGCGTCTGTTAAACTGCTCGAGGCGAGGCTTAAAAATCCTCTCTTATCGGCTTCAACCCTTAAAGAACTACGGAGACGAGCATCCAACCCCAATTAATTGAGACACTGTTGATTTGCCCAAAAAATGTCCTGGCAACGGTTTTAATCACTGGCAGAGATGTTTACCAGGCTAGTGGCGTTGCTCTAGGGATGGATATCTTAATTGGTCAATTACTTTGGTCCAGAAAGAAATATCCCAACAACTACTGGATAGATTGCTGTGAAATGTCATAGAAATATTCGTGATCCCCAGAGGAGGAATCCGTCTTTAGCACCATCGAGAGGATAACATTTGTTGTTTTCAGTGAAATGTCTCCGCAACTAATTGATAGGCTGCGACAAAATAGGTTTGTCATATTTGGTCTAAAATGCTGCTTTATCTCCATATTGAAACATCGTGATTCCCCTGTCCCTGTGTTTCCCAGCTTTTAACATTGCCTCGAGAAACCACTAATATCATTTAAAACTTTTTTTTGTACACGTTGTATAATCCATTTCCGATCGAGCACTACAAGAAACAACAACATACAATTATTCAATCTCAAACACTTAAGATTAAGTTGATCTCAACTAGGGCTGAACGATTAATCGATTTTACATCGAAATCGCGATTTGAAATTATGCGATTTATGCGATTATTTTTTCAACAATATTTTTTTGTGTGTCAGTCATCCACACCAATCAGAAGTGCTGTGCTCCACATGTACCAGCCATTGTTAACCAATCAGAAGTAGCCCATGATAGAAGGTGATAGACAGATTGATCCAATCAGCTGCTAAGTGCTTCTGAAAGTGCCTGCCCTTTCCAAATGGCTTCCAATGGAGCTTTAGATGGTTTGGTGAAACAAACCATCTGAGTCAGGTTAGTAATGCTCCATCACATGTTTCTATTACAGGGTGAGTCTTTAACTGAAGCTTGACTTTAAAGCAACCCAATGGAAGTTTCATGTAAGTTTAGTTCTTTCACTCGTAGCTCGGGCTGCGGGGGTGCTAGAGACGGGAGCAAGTTGATACGACCTTCCTAGCCGGAGATATGGCCGCATTTTACAATAAACTTCCGTTGGGTCGCTTAAAAACAAATATTGCAAATCGAATCGCAATTAGATTTTTTCCCAAAATCGTGCAGCCCTAATCTCAACAACATTATGCTTTGAATGATCAGGTAAAGGAGATGATGGAGAAATGGACGGCAGGAATTTAAAAGACAAAAGCACACAATTATCTATTTCATTACATAAAAATCAACCACATGTCAACATGTGTCTATTTTAGGGCTGCAAATAACGATTATTCCCACCATCGGTTAAACTGCTGATTAGTGTCTTCAATAATCAATCGCAATTTTCCTCAAGCAAACTGGGACGTCTTACAGAGTCCTAAACCCAACAAATATTCACTCAACAATCACACAAGACAAGAGAAAGATCATAATCCAAATAAACGAGAAGCTGGAAGTGGAACATTTCAGGAATTGAGCATCAAAAATGACGCCTAAAATATATCAAATGTTGCTTGAATATTTTCTATAAGTAAAAGAAATGGATGAATCTACTCTGCAGTGTACAGATATGTTTATCTACCTGTCACAGTGTACAGATACGCTCTGTTTATCTACCTGTCACAGTGTTGAGTTAAATCATGTTGTCATTTTCTGTCTATTTGCCTTTCCGACGGGATGTGGGGGTCTTTTTACCCGCTGGTCCCCCAGCACATCCTGACGCCTTTCACATTCAAATCAGCTCTTATTGGCGTGACAATGTTTAGCCACCTCTGGATTACCCCCTCCTCCAACCAACCCCACACACACTCACACACACCTCTTCAGACACAAAGCCAGTAGCATGTGTTTGTTTCTGATTTGCCTCTCTCCACACGACATACGAAGCGGCTATGAGGAGTGCATAAATCAGTCATTAGTGACGGTATGTTGCTGGATAAACAGCGGCTCCGCTCTGGGTGGCTTCCTGTCTCGGGTTGGGGTCTATTAGATTTAGCTGAGGGGCGAGTGGCACCAGCTGTGAAAGGCCACAGTGTAACAGAGCGCTGAGGGCGGTATATACAAGACCCCGGGCCTACATCTATCACCGCCTTCACACAGAATAAACACAGAGGGCGGAGAGAGGAGGAAGCAAAACAATTTGAAGTGAAATTAATGTAAGTGACAATACAGAAGTGCAGGAATGAGTCCTAAAACACAGAAATAAGTTAGCATTTAAGAACCTTTGGGTGTCCTCGTCTCAAAGTCAACGTGTTTTTGTTTAGAGGCCTGAAATAAGTGTGGGTAATCCAAGTCTACGAGATATTCAAAAACATTTCCATGGAATAAAATATGTCCGTTGATACACCACTGGTGAATGTCCGCATGTGTCATAAGAACGGCGGTGGCTATCAAGTGGCTAATGGAGGATACTAGCTGCCCTTAAGCTGAACATTAGCAGGCTTTATCTTAGTGGCGGTGAAATGAAGTCATGTGACCGTGCTGTTGTTTCTTTATAGCCTTTTAGTTTATTATTATGCAAAACCTTGTCTGCAATATTTACAAATACAATGGAAAACTTGCATTGTTTTCGTCGATGGAGCCCTTGCAATGCTAACAAATAAAAACCCGTCATCACTGCATGAAACTGGTCATATTAGACAAGGATTTTGGTTTGAAATGATGTAATCCTCTTACATAATAGTACCTCTAACATAATAGTATTGATTAATCTGATGTAATGATATTAGCACAGATTGGATTAAAATCATCAACAATATTAGAGTTTAACTGAGAATGATGCTGTGCAGCCTCGGCGCTGCTAACAGAGCAAAGTGTCTCAGATAGTGGCTTTGCTCTTCCCTGCCAATCAATACAGGACATGATCATATATCATGTGTGTGTGTGTGTGTGTGACGCTCAGTTAACAACGCCATTAACTCACTGCTGACCAGCAGGATCAGTAAGCGAGACTGACTCTGTTTCTTCTCTCCTCTTGAGTGAGATAATCAGTGTTACATGTTTGTGCAATATTCCCTTTTCAAAAGAAATGTAATGGTATGCCTGGCTATCTCTTAAAGGAGGGGTAGGTAAGTTTGAGGAACCGGCTCGAGATACACTTTTTGTTATATTCTATGGAATGCTCTTAACATCCCGATAGCAATGAATATCTGAAGTGCTTTGACAAAAAATCCATACAAAAATATCATCTGTGGAAGCTGTGGCGCTGTAAAAAGCACGACCAATCATCTGAGCCGGCTAAAGTAACTGGATGGCCTACCTGCCTGTCAGCCTTCCATCTGTGCACAAGCTTATCTCGTGCCCTCATTGGTCATGTGCACGTTCGTGTGTGTTGGAGGAGGGGCTCTGTAAGGAAGTGGCAGATTTTTTCCGGTTGTGTATTTTCAAATTCTAGCGCACTCGAGCTGGTTTCTCCAAAATGACCTCCCCCACCTTTAACTACTTTTATATGTTCACTTTCTTTTTATAACTATCGATGAGTACTCTTTTCATTAGATTTTCTTAATGTGTGCTTGTTATTCATTCATTTTGTTTTGCTTTATAACTGTGCTGTCGCTTTGCTTTAACAATGTACATTTCCTCATTTTGGGACTTATAATTGGTTATAACAAAAAAACAGCCAACAAATCAGTGAAAAACATCTGTGTTTTCTGATCTTACAGCAGAATGTTTTACGATGCAATAAATCTATCACTTTTAGGCACTCAGGTTTGAGGAAACATTTTGGGTTTTGGTCATTCTGAGTTGCTTAATTTGCTAGCACTGGAGATGGCCGCTTTGGAAAAATCCCAATCATTAAATATTCAGTCTCTTTTAGCTTCATGTTAAGAGTCCGCCAGCTCCTGAGGGAAATATGGGGTTCTTTAGCTGCTAAATGATCCACTGTGTTCACCAGCAAGTCTCTAACTGAGTCTGTCTGATGTTTAGTGCTGAGCAGGTAGGGTTAGGGTACACTGGGATGTTTACTGGAAACATCAGAGATGAGTGTGAACAGCGGCTGGGCGATATCATAAAGAAGATCATAAACTTCAATGTTCAAATTGTTACAGTATTGTAAGGTTGACAATTGACGCAGACACAACACATTTACACCGTGAGATCTTCGATAAATAATCACCAGTTATGTGGATATAATAACTTTGAGGGGAAAGGAGAATAATAAAACAGCTAGTAGATCATAGCAAACTCTGAAATGTGCTTCACTCTACTGTAATCTAAAACCAAGAGAAGACAACGGTAATGGTGTCCAAAATCGAAGAGAATATCTAGGCTCATTTTGCGATACCAATACATTATTGAAATATTGATCAGCAAAAGTGTGAACTAAAGCGTCTGGCCAAAAAACTAACGTTGTAGGAGATCCATTATTATTATAAAGATATATTAAATTTCCCTTAGGATTTATAAATAGTTGATCAAAGAAATCTTGATTGGGCATTTATTGTATTTCATAAGATGCATATAGTTTCCTTATACCTGCATTTGACTTGCACCCAAAGTGTTTCTTGCCACTATTTTAGACTTTATTTAGTCTCAGATGTATTAATACCACAAACTACACGTCCCTGTTGTTCATATGACCATAGAGTCTTTCATTTCCCTTCTTGATAACATGGTCAGACCTCGTGAGGCTTGAGGCTATATACAGAAACTAGTCCAAATAGAGAATTAGCCTACATTACTAATTTAAGTGACAATGACAGTAACAATATCGACATATAACAGGTCATATTAGAGAAGGGAATTAAAGAAGATGTAATCTTCTGCAGACTGTAATTGGCTAATGAATTCTACTGATATAACACAGTCTGGATTGAGATCATCAGCCGTAGGTCAGGTGATGAATCATTGCAGGTGAACCATAACTTGATCTCTTGTTATTATTCCAAATAGAAAATGACGCTAGAACAGTTTCACTGATTTGGTTTCCACCACTGGGCAACATCATCACATCATCCAGCCGCCTACACACAGCTCCTCCTGAGCCCGCCACACCACACATCTACCCACTCACACTCACACACACACATCCACCATCACACACACCTCCACCCAGAGGATCGTCTGGCTCTCAACCTTTCTTTCTGCACAGCTGCTGCCAATCCTACTGAGAGACCCTCAACATCACACCTAATCCCTGCTGGCACGTAGAAGAAGTTTTCCCCCGCGCTTTGATTTGTGCGCTTCACATAAGAACCTCTTGATGTTCCAGTTGTGAGGTCGAGCCCGGCGGCGGCGGCTCTGAGGCTCCAGAGGATCGGACAGAGTAAGGGTTGCAAAAAAGGTCAAGAGCTGCACGTTTACGAAAGAACACCTATGTTTAGTTATTTCTTAGAGGGACTTTTAACGATTTAAGAGAAAATATCTAGAGTCTCTGAACTTTCAAACGCACTGGAGCTCTAAAATACACACGGTAATAAACAATAAAGAAACAAACACGTGCCAGAAATTAAAATGAACACAACAAAGTGAGAAAATGCATCTACATACGCTGAAGTACGTTGGTTAGCTCCGAACTTAAGCGTAAGCCTTTTAGCCTTTTGTCTACTGTCTGACTAATTCCAAACAATGTCAGCCAATATCAGATCTGGGTGTTAGGGAGGACATATTACGCTCATTTTCAGGTTCATATTTGTATTTGGTGCCTCTACTGTGACGTGTTTTTAATGATCAAAAAGGTCTTTAAAACTACAGTCAATGTTCGATCATTTGAAGAGATTTAACTCATTTTCTGTTTCGTTTGCCGACTTTCAGCGACGACTTTGTTGTGTTTTTCTATATTTGCACACAAAAAAGGGAATTTTTTACATCGTCTACTGTTTTGCCAATCCCTGTGTCTTCTAGGTGTGAAATAATTGAGTTCTCCATTGTAAGAAGATTTGAAAAATACTATAATATAGTAACGGCATTTCTAGATGCACTTTGAAATCCATGCCGGCTCTCATATCTCTGTCTCGATGTCCTGAACGCAAGAAGCCACAACTCTGTCTCCAAGTTACACCACTCCCATGTGGGCGATCGCATTTCTTTATTTCCACTCATCTGAGAGAGTCTCTCTTTATCTCCCATTCTCCTTCACCCCCTCCCCCTACTCACCACACCCTGAGAGAACAGGAAGGAAGGTTTTAAATTAAAAGGAGATGTGATTCTTATCATATTATTCAATCAGTCTATGAAAATGTCAATCTGCATTGGTGTGTAAGTGTGTGAACGTGTGTGTGAGATCAGCCAGCATCTCTTCCTGCAATCCCTTTCCGTCTCTCCCACATCCCCATGGTAACCCCCCTGACTCCAGCAGCACACAGCAATATTCTCTCCCCCCATCCCCCACGCTGCCACCTCCCTCTTTTCTCCCATCCCCCACTCCCGTCCCTCCGCCACCTCTCCCCTCGCTTTCTCCCCGCTGCCACTCCCTGCATCTCCTCGATTCACCTCTCCCTCTCTTGCACGCACACACACACACACACACACACACACACACACACACACACACACACACACACACACACACACACACACACACACACACACACACACACACACACACACACACACACACACACACACACACACACTACACACACACACCACACACACACACACACACACACACACACACACACACAACACACACACACACACACACACACACACACACACACACACACACACACACACACACACACACACACACACACACACACACACACACACACACACACACACACACACACACACACACACACACACACACACACACACACACACACACACACACACCATTGTCTCCCACCTGGCTCCCCTTCCCAATTCGACCCAAATGGTCTGCAGTCTGTTTTTGGAGAAACATTCATTTTCTCTTTTGTGCAGCTTCTTAAAACACAACACACACACACACACACACACACACCACAAACACACACACACACACACACACACACACAACACACACACACACACACACACACACACACACACACACACACACACACCACACACACACACACACACACACACACACACACACACACACCACACACACACACACACACACACACACACACACACCACACACACACACACACACACAACACACACACACACACACTAAGGAGACAGATGGTCCGCTTTGGAGGAAGTTACGACTCACTGCAGGTAGGAGGAGATAACTCAAAGGAGCACAGATAAGACTCCACATTTAGAGGGATTTCCCCCCAGAAATCTTCTGCGTGATAAAAGACGCTCTATTGTCTATGTCTGAATTACAGTTCCTAATAATTACTTAGTTCACAGCTGAGCCACCCAGTAAGTTCACTGGTGCTGCTTTCCAGGAAACTACTTTTCTCAGGTTTGTTAAGTGTTACTGTATTGAGCCTCTTGACGTAATGGAGGTACAGGATGAGGTACGAATGGAAAAAAAAGTATTGCATGATAAATGCAATCCTTCAAGCTTTAGGCAGATATCGCTGTCAGGGTTGAATGACGCTGAAATGCACTGCGCCTAATTATTTTAATTTTTAATCACATGTTATATTTCTTCTTAATTCATAGACAGAAAATGGTGGAAAAAATGTCAGCTACAACTCTCCAAATGTAAAAACGAAGAATGTTATATATTGAATGGGTTTTAATCCATAGACTGTATATATAAAGGTTTAATCTCATATTTAAATTGTGTATTATTTTGTACGGTTTTTGTCTGAGATTCTTATCATTTATTTATTTTCTCTTTTTTATGCAGGTTTTGCGAGCCTGAAGAGAGAGCCTGATTTCTCACGACATTCTTCTCTGTCTTTGTTTGTGCATATGAAAATAAATACGTTCTTGTCCGTCTTGTTTCCTTCCCACCAATGCAAAACCCAACGATGTTTCAATTTATTCCAATTTGAGTCAAAGACAAGCCGAGGATGTTTGACATTTCGGCTGGAAAGTGACAACAAAGTCGATCGAATGATGATTTGCTGACACAAATCGATATGGCTCTAAGTCTTACCTTCTTATGCCCATTTACTGGAAAACGACCCAGTTATGACAATATTGATCAGAACTGAAAGGATCCCATTGATCGAAATGTGTCATCAATGCAAGGGAACGCACAGACACTGAGTGAGGTCAGTGTTATGTCATATTTCACTGTACGTTATGTTATGATCGGATACAACCCATGTGTCGTGTGTCACTCGACTGACTGATGACATTGTGCGGTCAGCTACTTGGCTGATAAGTGTCCTCTGTGTGTGTGGTAAATAAATGAATGGCCTCTTGTCCCACACTGAGCAGAAAGAGTCCCATATTTGCGGGGGGGAAGTGCTGTGTGCGCGTAATGTGTGTGTGTTTGCACATGTGTTCACTGTACATGTTGCGAGCATTGAAACTAGATTAGCTGTTTCTGTGGAGATTAAAACGCCAAACACAGAGGGGCTGTTAAGACCCTCCTACGGTCTCTAATCCCAGCTAATGGATGCCCCCCCAACCCTCTTTATACACACACACACAACACACACACACACACACACACACACACACACACACACACACACACACACACACACACACACACACACACACACACACACCACACACACACAGGAAAAGAAGGGGAAATGAGGAAGAAGAGCTGAGAGGAAACAGGGGGGCATTCCTCTCATTTCTCAACACAAAGGCCTCTTTCTGTGGAGGAGAAGTGGAAAAACAAGGGGAATAAAGAGAAAGAAAGGAGAGGAAAGATGGATCAGAGGGGAGGGAGCGGGGGCGTGAGAGGCAGATGGATGAAGATGGATTAGAAAAAGCATAATGAGAAGTACAGAGGAAGCAGAGATAGAGACAGGAACTGAAAGAGAGCAAAAGTCAGACTAATCTCATTTAGCTGGACGGACCTCCCTCCGACCCTCCGCTCTCAGCCCGGCTCCAAACGTCTCCTCAACCTTTCTCCGGGGACTGTTCTCGACTCTAGAGCTGGCAGGACAACAGACATGCATGCCGTCCTTTTACTAAATACACTATCGCACAAATCTCCATGATAACAGGAGGACAGTCAGTCAGTCTGGCTCTTAAAGGTTACACTGTCAGACAGGGAGCAACAACTGAGTGAAAGTTCAGCACTAAAGCAGAACGCTTCAAGGCTGAGACTTCTAGTTCCAGCTTGAGACATTTCTTCTATTCAACAGTAATATGATATTTCTATCTTGTCTTCTATCTGTCTTCTTAGTGTGATATCACTCACAGGACTATTGTAAAAGGATTTGAAAAATAACACAATGGGAAAACAAACTTTTGTCCTGGTTGCTTTCTTATTTTATAACATGTGTGTTTGATTGCTAGATTGAATTTGTAAGCCTTATTTCCGCACTGTCCCTTTGCACTCGTAACGAAACGTCCCCGCTGTGGGAAGGATGAGGGATTTCTGAGTCTGAATTTAAGCTGCAACCGGGAGTGGATGCATAAAAACCACACAACTTTACAAACGCTCTCTGCTGAGTGCAAGGATGCCACCCACACATTTCTACAAGAAACTGTTCATGAGTTTTGCCATGGTGCAGGAATATATTAGATACTGTAGAAGCTATGTATGAGCTGCTGCTCTCACTGACGAAGGGCAAAGGGCAAAGGTCGGAGGTCTGAGGGAATTACCCAAAGAGCGAGTTAGAGCTGCAGGACACAGCTAAAAAAAAGAATGACCAAAAGCTAAAACGCTACAGTGGTAATGATAGTGGAAGAACAGCTCTTACCAACATCTAATCAAAACTTGGACTGAAAGTTCAAAGATAGTTTTAACACTCATGTTTGCCCGTCAAAAAACACAGACACACTGAAAGGACACAATTCAGCCAGCCCCAACTCAGAGTCTTTATCCAAAGAGAAAAGATTATTGCAATACGTTTTAATTCAATACTCAGGGTACAGATATCCAGTCTCTTTGTTTCCTGACATTCTGTCTATCTATCTCGACCCTGCACTAAAACAAACTACCATTTCATTTTCCATGTATTCTACAGCAACTGATGAAGTGACATACATTTGCACATTTGAGACTATTTTACAGGGTTACTTAGAAGTCACTTTTTTAAACTTTTTAAACTTTATTTAGGACCTTATTACTGCAGTGACGACATCTCACTGCATGTCCGAAAGTCCTGTCTTGTTGACATGGGGTCGACAACACACGACTTTCGTCACATTATTGTCAATCCACAGTGTCAATAAACAAACAATTAATAATATAAAATAATATATAAAAACAAGATCATTTAAGAAGATAACAATACGTAATGTTATCTGAACAGTCATTGAGTGAATTAAGACAACGATATAGTAAAAGTGGGAATAACGAGTATGTATATTGCTGACCGACACTGCTGCAGTTTAAAATGACCTAAATTAGAACCAGAAATATAATCTACAGATATCTAAAATATCTAGCTCTTGTCTCCCTCTGTCTAAAATCAAGGAGCCATTGTTTTAAAAATAATTATGAATAGATTTCTTCATAATTATCTACATATGTGTCCCTTCATTTGTCAGTCTGGAGGTTGTAAAGTATAAGAGAAGCGCCAATATAAAATATCACCAGATGGTTACAGTCAATTTGAGTATTGCCAAGGAGGAGGAGGAGGAGGAGGAGGAGGAGGAGGAGGAGGAGGAGGAGGAGGGAAAACATTTTGGCTAAAAAATCCTCCTACACCATTCGCTCTTAACTTTCCCTCATCCTCCTCTTCCTCTCATCCTATTCCCAGCCCAGATTCTCTTTTCATCTCCCTCTCTTCTTCCTCATCCTCTCTTTTTGGATAATCTTTCTCTTCTGGGATAAAGCTCGTCTGTCTCTCATTAATATCTCCTCCGTTCTCTCTCCTCCTCCCCTTCCTCTCAGGTTCTGGACTAAATTCAAGGCAGTCCACAGTCTGAGAAAACCCGACAATGCAAACGACAGAAAGGCAAAGGAACCGAGGTGTTTGTGTTAAATGACGTTGCTACGAGTGAGAAGAGGAATTTGAGAGTAAACAGGAACCTGGTGAAAAGCATAGGGACGAGCACAGCAGGGAGGAAAACAGACAGTGAGAGGAGTCCCCTTTGTAGGATGGTGGTTCCGTATGAGAAGCACCACACACATCAGATGTGAAGATTACAATTTAACGGTGTATCGAATAATCATTATTTTAAGCAACAACTGCAAAATGTGCAAATGGTGGACCCCTTAATGTGGACATGTTTAGTATTTCTTTGTCACATAGGGAAGTCATGTGAATATCTATTTAAAAATGTTTCAGCCAAAACAAGACATGTGAAGGCTGGGATGATTTGAGACTATTTGAGAATTATTATTGGTTTTTTTTAATTTCTTTTTTTTATTATTATTTTTTTGTACATATAATTATATAATCTATAATTATTCATTTGAGTTAGAAAAAAAAGGAAAAAAGAGAATATATATATTATTGTTGTATGTTTTTGTTTCTGACATTTTCAATAAATTGACTAAAAAAATCAATAAAAATAATGGAAGTTATGAAGGGCTCGTTTTTTAAAGTTTTTTCTTACATTTTACAGACGAAAAACTAAAGGATATGTATCTAGCTCTTAAATAATAATACATAGATTAATAAATAACCCCCTCTATCTCACCCTTTCATCACTGTCATTTTAATAAAGCACTGAAAGCTTAAAAAAATCTTTAAAAAATAAAATAAAATCTGGAGGAAAGCAAAAAGCTCGGGGAAAAAAAATCAACATTACAAAATAAAAAATCTTTAAAACAATAATAAAAAATCTTAAAAAAGGCTAACATTGCATCCAAAATAACGAATGAAAACAAATTTAAATCGCTCCCAAACATCTATAGTAAGAGTTGACAGTTGAGGAAGTCCCAGTCGCTGCCCTGAGGCACTCCGCTTTTTCTTTTTTAACTCCCCGATGTAAGGAAACATAGAAAACCAAGCGAAAGGTGCAGCTCAGCTGAGAAGCCATGGTGCTTTCAATATCCATGATTTCATTTGTAATACGAGCATGACAAAAAAAAAAGAAATCACATCTGACAGAAGACTTTTAGCCGGGGAGGAAGCGAGCTAAAAACCAGTCCTGAATAATTGAACACTATAATGTTGCATAGTGCTCTATTTCATTCAATATTAATAAATACACACGGCTGCGGAGGACATATCGAGATATTAAAAAGCTGAATCAGACACTCCCTGCAGACGGATTTACCCACACAGTCTGTTTGTCTGGAAACATGAATGGTCTTCTCACGTTTGAAGTCAAAAGGTGCGGACAGTGAAAGCAGACAGAAGGGAAGTATGCATCCACACACACATGTACATTCACACACATGTTAATCCACACACACACATTTACATCCATTCACACACAGAGCACACCCTGCACAGTGGTTCATACTTGGCATCATATTATGTAAGACATGCTGCTCCCTCCAGCCAGCATACGCTGACACACACACTTGGATACACACACACACATGCACGCACCACACAGCACACACACACACACACACACACACACACACACCACACACACACACACACACACACACACACAACACACACACACACACACACACACACACACACACACACACACACACACACACACACACACACACACACACACGCATGGATGGAAACCCAGACACAAGCGGCATGCTGGGATGCTTTCTTTTTTATCTTACCTCTGGAGGTGTGGCGTCTCTCCTTCTGTCTCCTCTTGTCTTGTATCCTCTGTTTCCTCCTGGTCACACTCTCGTCTTCCCTTCTTCTTTATTCTGTGTTTCCTGTCCACTGAGTCGTGATTTTCTCGTGTCTTTCTCTCACTGATTCTGCAGTGGTACATAAAACACACCCTTCTGAGCGCTGCCTCTCCTCCCTCCTCTCCTTCCCTCTCTGCTGCTCTCTGATTGGCTGCTTCACAGGGATGACATCAGCCCCTCTCTCTCCCTCTCACTTCTCCCTTGGGACCTGGTGCCCCTCCCTTCTTCTTTACCTCTGTGCTACCCCCCCTCATCCTCTATTTGTACCTCTCTCCATCTCCAGCCTCTCTGGCTCTCCTCTGTTCTGGTTCTCTTACTGGGGGCTGGCTGGGAGGACTGTAATACAATCAGAGAATTAAAATGGACTTGTAAAAATGATACATGTCACTTTGAATAAGTATTACAACGCATATGAAAGACTTGAGTTTACGGTATGGGAAACGGCGTCAACACAACACAGCATAACCCTCAGTGTCAATTCAGCTCTTATGGCTTTAAACATAACACTTGTAAAAGTCCCTGGGAAGTTAAAGTGACATATTGTAACTCTTTAATGGTGCTAAATATCTGACACTCAGAGTTGTTTTATAACACAAGAAAGTCAAAAAATGGTGATATTACTGAGTGTTGACTTTGGTTCCCTTTTCTCTCTTCCCTGTCAGAAAATAACAAAAACGTTTCAGATTCCAATCTTTTAATAAAGTCATTTGGACCATAACAAATATGTTGGTCTTTTTATCCAGATCTAAAAACCCTATTAGCCCTAGCCTGTCAGAGTTTCCTGTAATGGGTCTGACCCATCGAAATACTGTATAGGTTTTCACACTCGAAATAAAACCAAACCACAGTTTAATTGTATTCAGACCTCTTACCAAGGTTTTGGCTTTTTGGTCCGGACTGTGGTCAGAGGGAGGTTTCACATCCGTAATTTAATCAGAATGAAACTAAAAGGTCAGGAAGTCTAGACCAAAAGTGGTGGTGTGAAGAGGCGCTTAGTTGCTAAATGTCAAACTTTAATTCATTAGCAAGTAATTCTGTCTGTCGGTGGGTTTGTTAGTTTGAGGTAAAGCTGCTGCTGCAAACAGGGTGGATGAGAGCTGTGGGACTCAACCGTTAAACAAAAGGAGATTCTAGTGCAATCATTCTTTGTACGTTTTTCAATATCTTTGAAATCTTTAATGGCTAATATTCCTGACAACTTTTGAATGTTCTGACCATGTTGGAAAGCACGGATATTGCACTCAGACGAACCGAATCAATGTTTAAAGCCGGATGAACTCGACAGTCTGAGAGCTGCGACTGTGAGGTCACTTCAGATCGGTTTCAGTCCCATCACTCAGACAGCAGCCGCTAACATCTTCACACACATCAATCTCCGTCTCCCTCTGCAGGCTTTTCCCGCTAAGCTCCACCTCCTCTTCGTCTTCCTCCTCTTGTTCAATTAAATTGAAATGCATGTTCTATCCTATCCGGACTACAAGGCCAGAGACACATAGGTGGCATTTTGTTATCTGCCAAACAGAGCAGGCAGCCAAAACAGCCCCACTCCTCCCATGAGAGTGTGTGTGTGTGTGTGTGTGTGTGTGTGTGTGTGTGTGTGAGATACAAAAAGAAAGAAAGTGTGTGACAGATGGACAGGGAGACTGTCTGTGTTTTAAGGGTTTCTCTTTGGCAGGAAGCTACATACGTTTGGAGCTCTGTTTCAGTGACCGGTCTTATACTGTATTATTATTTCCCTCAGCTATTCTTCTTTCACTGAAATAACACAAAGCAGCAGTCAGGCAATAGAGAACGTGTACTGTAGCTGCTAAGCAATAGAGAAACAAATCTAAGTCCAACGAATGAATTCATAAAAATAATATAGATATCCAAAATCACCGCAACTCTATCAGTGGACCAACAGTTGCAAAAAAGACTAGCAATGTTTTTCACTGTCCTGAAAACAAATATAAAGTCAGAAACACAAAACATTTTGCCTCAAAGACTAATTTGTCTAAATAATTGAAATGTTTTCTTCTTGTACCAGTGATAAAACATATATGCTAATGCTAAGAAGTTGCACAGTTTGCAATGGCAGTTCAGCGCAGTAGCATGCTAACATCTGTGAATAAGCCATAAACACACAGTAAGCTACAGCTGAGGCTAATGGTGTTGACTTGCTTTGAGTTCTGCATATATGTATAAATATTGACTTGATGATAGTGTTAAAAAGTAAAGTAATTTTCTGCCTCAAACGAACTTGGATATCTGAACCAATTACAACCACAAATCGTTCGATAACCGTTTTACAAAAAAACCATTAAAACACAACTTCGAAGTGTATGATTCTGGAACAATCCATTTTGTAATTGTTGAGATGTTACAGAGAATAACGTAACACTTTTGTAACACCTGCTTGTTACACTACAGGGAAGTTCAGGGAATCACACAAATGTATCTTCTCGAAACCACAAATGTTCCCACAAAATCAACGGGCCAATCGTCTGACAGAATGACACTGCACTCCACAGAGCCGCACAACAACAAGGCTATCATAAAAAAGTGAACGAGCTCTGAGGAAAATACCAAGCACAGTGACCTTTAGAGAAAAGCTGGTTCTTTCCATGTCTGCCTGAATCACTCACTTTCACTTTCATCTTCTGATCTGCTTCTGCTCAGCAAATTGAGTTTCCTTCTCAAGCAGTTCCATTATCTCATCCACCTCCTGCAGGTTGTGTTTGTCCCTCACTCTCCTCCACCCCTTTCCTCCATCTCCATGTCTTCCCTCACTTAAGCCTTAATTCACTTAACTTGTTATGTGTGTGTGTGTGTGTGTGTGTGTGTGTGTGTGTGTGTGTGTGTGTGTGTGTGTGTGTGTGTGTGTGTGTGTGCGGGGACAGAGGGTTAGGATGCAAGTGATTGATACTGCAGATCGGGATCTTTCTCTCTCCGCTCACATGTCCTTGTCTCATGTCTAGCAATGTCTGGGACATGTCAGCAAGCACACACACACACACACACACACACACACACACACACACACACACACACACACACACACACACACACACACACACACACACACACACACACACACACACACACACACACACACACACACACACACACACACCAACCCTCCTTCTATATGGATATTTACCGTAAGTGTGACTCAGCCTGTATGACTGGAATACAGAACACTAAGAAACTGCAGCACACACATACATACATACACACACACACACACACACACACACACCACACACACACACACACACACACACACACACACACACACACACACACACACACACCACACACACACACACACACACACACACACACACACACACACACACACACACACACACACACACACACACACACACACACACACACACACACACACACACACACAACACACACACACACACACACACACACACACACACACACACACACACAATTTATACATATTGAAGACGAGCTGTCATCTCCCTCAGTGAGGGTGGAGTTAGAATGGAGAGAGGAAGAGCAGCAGTGATGCAGAACGAGATGTGAGGATGAAATGTACAAGGGTTAACAGTTTGATTTAATTACACGTCAATAAATCCTGTAAGGCAATCAGAGCCATTAAGCTTATGAGTGCTGCGCCCGCTGCTGCCTCTACTCTCCTTGTAAAACACACACTGCTGCACTTTTATTCATTTCCTAATGCATAACCTGAAACTGAACCCTGACTAACAAGAACAACTTCCATCTCCTAACAACAAAGCATCATTTACCTATCAATCGAAGGGTAAATACTTAATACTCTAGTAATGCATCTAAACTGTATTTTAAGGTACATTTTGAGCAATAATCTGGTTTTCATCGTTCATCAAAATCTTTGTGAATACACACTGTATATATTATAAGATACACGTTTTTACCGATGAATATATTTTAGTTCTATGTGACCATTTTATTTAACTTATGTGGATATAAATATTTGTTTGTAAAATGTAATAATTGTCACAAACCTAATTTCCTCCACAATAAATAAAGTATTGTGATTTTGAAAAAGGTTAATCCTATTATAAAGAGCAGCTACCTTTAAGCTTTACCATTGTATACTGCAAGCAACCAGTCAGTAAAGCTAAGCTTAACGAGTACACAAATATAATACAAATCCAGTTACCAACACCTCTAAGATCTCTATTCTTATCTTGTTTATTCTTAAAGTGAAAAAATGTGGATCGCCAAAAATATCAAACTTCACAAACCCATCCTCGTAAAGCAACACATTTAAACCAGGAGCTGCCCCAAGATATCCCTCACACAAGACTGAGTCACCTTCCTCTTTTGATACATCAAATATAATACTTTTACTAATTGCCTCCGCCAACCCATGAAGGTTCACATCGTCTTTTATCATTTTATACATGTATGTAAAGTCATCATAAATCGGGTATGAACCCTATGGGCAAAGACGTGTTCTGTGAGGTCACCGTGACCTTGAACTGTGACCACTCAATTATAATCAGTTCATCCCGGAGTCAACGTGGGCGTTTGTGCCAAATTTGAATAAATACCCTCAGGCATTTCTGAGATGGGAAGGCTACGTCTCTACAAACAACCCAGAAACAAACAACCCAGAAACAAACAACCCAGAAACAAACAACCCAGAAACATGATGCTGAGGAATAAAAATAAACCAAAGCTGTAGCGCAGTGTTGTGATATTGTTATTTAATGCTGCTTAGCATTCTTCTTCACACTTTTAAGTCCCGCCTAAAGACCCACCTCTTTTCCCTCGCTTTCGAGTCAGTCTGAGCTCTACCTATTTCTATGCTTTTATTGTCTATCCATAGCCTTTATGCGCCTTTTATCTATTCTAATGTGTGCCTTTTGTCTATTCTTGTAATATTATATTTTGTTATAATGTTATGTTCGTTGTGAAGCACTTTTGCAAACCTTCTGTTTTGAAAATGTGCTATAGAAATAAAGTGGAGTGGATTAGACTCTGCTTTTTATGAAAAACACAAATCATTTCTTCTGTGTGTTGCATATGTGCCTGCAGGTACATGACAGAGTGCACACTGCCATCTACTGGTTACATTGATGTACTTCAGGTAGCATGCCGCCTCAGTGAACTAAACACAAAGACACTAAGGCCATAGTTTGGTGTTTAAACCCTGGTGGTAAAAGCATTTCGCTCAATATGATTCTGCTACATTCACCAGAGTGTGAGGTTTTAATAACTGATATTAATATTTATAAGAAATGTTGAACTAGAAAGTAAAGAAAGAGTTGTAGAGACAGAAAAGTGCCGGTCCTAAACGTAGGCTGGCAGGAAACTCCTGAATGTGATTATTTTATTTAGTTTTTATTTGTTTTATGACCACAGGGATGAGCAGCAGTTCAGCAGCATTGCAGCCAAGGAGTTACATAATACATCTATAATCAAATTATTTGTGTTGTTTTGAGTTGAAAAAACAGAGGAGGAGGAAGTGTATTCAAGCGATAGAGGTTTATGAGACAAAATGTTGCATCTAAATATTCTTAATGCACCGTGCAGAAGAGCCAAAACTAACCATTATTTTATTTTATTTATGTTGTTTAGATTAAGGTACGTTTTTATCGAAAGATATTCTCTTTAATACATTTAATAAATTATGTTTTGTTCTGTATAGGTCTGCCTCCCTTGACAACTACACTTTCTTTTGTGTGAACAATTATATATTATCTTAAAATAATCAAATCAATTAAATAAGATGAAATTAAGAAGTATTTTTTTTCGGTTTTTGCCCTTTAGGTTGGAGAACTGGACTGGCTGTGATAAATACCAACCAATCTAATTAATTATACATTTGTTTAAAAATAGGAAGCTCTCCTCTAACACACATTGTTGGTACATTTGTGGATATGTTACAAATAGGAGCCACTTCTCAAAGGAGGTTGGAGGATAAAAAAAAACTTGTTAACGCTACTCATGCGAAATAGCTCCTGTACCTGTCAGCCCTGAGAGAGGAAGCAGGAAGCACAGAGGTTAGTGCAGAGGAAAGGTATTAGTCTGGAGGCGGTGAAGCGTCTTCCTTTAGTTTGGCCTCAGAGCTCGCCTCCACTTGAATCATGGAGTAGATGACATCATTGACACGAGAGGAGGCGTTGAGTGATGAGGCGGTAACGACAGGAAATCTCAGTTCAGAGTAGACGAGTTCACTGGAATCATCTGCAGCCTGGAAGAAGAAGAAAAGTCAAGTTTATAACTAATGACTCAATAACCTACAGCGCACAAAAGGCCAGAAAGATGACTTTTCTTTACTCTTGTGCTCAAACATATAATAATAATCAAGCTAAAAATGTCACGTTGAATCACTCCATTACCCCCATTCACAATATGAAAACACAATAAAGGCTCTACATACCTACATATATACACTGAACAAAAATATAAACGCAACACTTTTGTCTTTGCTCCCATTTTTCATGAGATGAACTCAAAGATCTAAAACATTTTCTATATACACAAAATAACCATTTCTCTCAAATATTGTTCACAAATCTGAAATGATCGTCGTCCTCATCGGGGTCTCGACCTGACTCCGGTTCGTCGTCGTAACCGACTTGAGTGGGCAAATGCTCACATTCGATGGTGTCTGGCACGTTGGAGATTTCTCTTCACGGATGAATCCCGGTTTTCACTGTTCAGGGCAGATGGCAGACAGCGTGTGGCGTCGTGTGGGGAGCGGTTTTCTGATGTCAATGTTGTGAATCGAGTGGCCCATGGTGGTGGTGGGGTTATGGTATGGGCAGGCGTATGTTATGGACGACGAACACAGGTGCATTTTATTGATGGCATTGTGAATGCACAGAGATACCGTGACGAGATCCTGAGGCCCATTGTTGTGCCATTCATCCACGACCATCACCTCATGTTGCAGCATGATAATGCACGGCCTCATGTTGCAAGGATCTATACACAATTCCTGGAGGCTGAAAACATCCCAGTTCTTGCATGGCCAGCATACTCACCGGACATGTCACCCATTGAGCATGTTTGGGATGCTCTGGATCGGCGTATACGACGGCGTGTTCCAGTTCCTGCCAATATCCAGCAACTTGGCACAGCCATTGAAGAGGAGTGGACCAACATTCCACAGGTCACAATCAACAACCTGATCAACTCTATGTGAAGGCAAATGGTGGTCACACCAGATACTGGTTTTCGGACCCCCCCCCAGACCCCCCAATAAAGCAAAGCTGCACGTTTCAGAGTGGCCTTTTATTGTGGCCAGCCTAAGGCACACCTGTGCAATAATCATGCTGTCTAATCAGCATCTTGATATGCCACACCTGTGAGGTGGGATGGATTATCTCGGCAAAGGAGAAGTGCTCACTATCACAGATTTTTTCAGATTTGTGAACAATATTTGAGAGAAATGGTTATTTTGTGTATATAGAAAATGTTTTAGATCTTTGAGTTCATCTCATGAAAAATGGGAGCAAAAACAAAAGTGTTGCATTTATATTTTTGTTCAGTGTATATACCTATATACCTACACAAGTATACCTTAAACTGTGCTTTATCTTTAAACAGTTAAAACCTATAAGGGCGGTGGTGGCGAAGTCCATAGGGACTTGGCAACTGGAAGGTCACCAGTTCAAGTCCCGGAAAGACCAAGTGCTCCCGAGGTGTCCCTGAGCAAGGCACCGTTCCCTACACTGCTCCCTGGGCGCTGTACATAATGGCAGCACACTGCTCCATGGGTCAAATGCAGAGGTTTCGTTACATAGTACCTGCACTACGTAATGACAATAAGTTGAATCTTCTTGCGGGATTAATAAAGTTGTTGATTGATTGATAAGTTGAATCTTCTTCAATAAGTGCTTTTCATTTTTTAACTCAAGAATAAGCCATAAACCACAGACTGCCCTTCTAGTGCTTTATTTAACTTCAGTTCCTGTGCTGCTTTCGGTTAGCCGTTTACAATTCCTGTTCATCATTGATATTAATATCATGTTTTTGAAACTTCGTCTCAGCGCCTACATTTAAACGGTCTGAGGACTTCCTCCTCGAAACAGCTTGTGGTTTGATCTCAAGCCCAACTAGTTCCTGTTTTTAAAAGCTTGCTTACGCCTGTTGATGAACAAAATAGATGTGGTCTAAAATGTAACCGTTTAACCAACTTTTTAAGGTATATATATCTTAGTTTTTTTGGCATTAAGAGCAACTATACATAAGAACAAATACCTATATTATAAAGCATAGTACAGCGCTGTTACGGCCACCGGACGTCATAGCAACCGCACCAGCTAATTTAACATATAACACAGGTCACACGAGGTTAACAGAACCTGGGTGGCGGCGGCCGTAACAGCGCTCTCACCCAGGAAGCAACATGGTGATAAAGTTGCTTAAAACTTAATTTTTCTAATAATGTATTTTGAGTGTAACTTCTGAGTAAAATCTTGGATCCCTGTGTACTCATAAACATAACTGTTATGTGAAACTTTGTTTGTTGACACCATGTCCACACCCAGGCGTTCACACCCTTTCTGTGTGAAGCCCTCAACAAAGAAAAAAAGCCTGCTTCCCCCAAATAATATAAAGAATAATTTACCTTTGTGCTTTTAAAAAAAAAAGCTGTCATAGAGAGAAACCTGCACATGTTGTTCAGGAGTATAACGATAATAAAGATCTTCTGGTTAGATTGAAGCCGGGGTCCAAACAACACAGTAGATACAAGTACAAGGAAACCCCATCTTTGAGAGTTTACTTGTGTTGAGAACGGACAGCAGTGGTACCGACGGGTCCGACACAACTGTAGCCGTCACTGGATTTATCGTCTTTTGGTTTGGTGTCTGTGACGTAAGCGTAAACTGAAGGGATTTCCACAGCAAGAGATCTCTGTGTGGGCTTGTTGGTCACAGTGAGAAGATGGGTTTGTATTCATAGCAGCTAGTTCACAACACTATTGATGTTTGCATGTCCACACTTTCCCCAAACTCACCTTTGAGACAGAAGCGTATTCTGCTTCAACAGGAAGCTCTGAAAAACATGCATCAAAAACGCATTCAGACCACTTGTATTATTGATTTACAGTATTAGCACGTACAAAATTAATCATGAAATTATCTTTTTTTTACATTTTACATTTAGAACGACTGTTATCGGTTATGTTAAACTTTGATTTATAAAAGATCAGAAAGTGTCATTATTCATGCGAAAATGGCAGTTTTAACTCTGTCTCTCTGTGTGTGTGTGTGTGTGTGTGTGTGTGTGTGTGTGTGTGTCAGTCTGTGTGTGTGTGCATGTGTGTTTGTGTGTGTGTCTGTGCGTGTGTGTGTGTGCATATGTATGTGTGGCCTAGCATTACTATACTTGTGGGGACCTCAATCTGTTTACACAGTCACGTGTGGGGACTCACCTACCTTATGGGGACATATTGGAGGTCCCCATGAGGGGAATCATTAATTTTAGGGTGAAGACTTGGTTAGGTTTAAGGTTAGGGTAAGTCTCCAGGAAATGCATGTAAGTCAATGTAATGTCCCCTGAAGTGATGTATACATGGTATGTGTGAGTGTGTGTTTCCTGTTGCCTTGCCTTTGTGTTTCCGGGCCCTCCTCCTGCAGAAGAACAGCCCAGCCAGAGATAACATGATCTTGGCGAGCACAATCAGCCCCACATACAGCGGACCCCCTGCGGTGGGTTACACATACATATCATGATTCAATACCACCATAAACAAACTCAAACACACTCGGTTCATGTTTACCTTGTTACTACTGTAAATAAGAACGCAATTGTATTAGATCACACTGTTACACCCTTTAGACAGCAATGCATAGGCGGTGTAGAAAAACTTCACTTTGTGTTCTTCAAGCATAAAAAGCTGTTGGTAAGCAGCACCTGTTGCACCCTTCCCCTCCATCACTTCTTCTATGTGGCATGCAGGGTAATGTTTGAGAAACTTTTACTTCTGCCTCATCTTCGTATAGGATCAGTTCAAGAACACCTTGTTACGTTTTGTTTAATATCTTCAAAGTTGATGCTATCACTGACATCAGCAATTCATATCTTTAGTATAATATTCAGATGAATCATCAACTTTCATGCAGTGCTTGAAGTAGATGGTTTGTTTTTTTGGATTTTTGATTTTTGTTGTAATTATGTTTTTGTTAAATGTTAATATTAGAGCTAAGAGGTGGGTGTGGCCACTAAGGGTAATGGGACTTGGCAAGATAACTTTACGACCTTCTCGATTTGGCCTCGGTGATCCCGTAGGGAAAACGTTCAGTAGTCTTCGTTTCTCTTCAGTTTCATAGTGAAGCCTAAATGGTTTCACGAACATTCAAGGGAACCCTAAAACTGTGTTATCAAAGATATTAAAAAGTACCTGAAGCTGGTGCAGCTGTTCCCTCCGTCTGCTGCTGATGGGTGGGGGTTTCAGGGGAAGAGGATGAGGATGTGAAACTTCTTAAACTGGAGCTTTGCCTCTGAGGTGTTGGGGGTGTGGAGGCTGACTGAACTTCAGAGATCAATGAAGACACAAAGAAAGGATGTGAAAAAATATTGGCAGTATTTTAGTAAAGATACATTTTAGAGTGAGTATTTTATTTGGAATCGTAACATATGCTTATAATCAAAATTCAAATAAAGCTTTATCCATGTAACAGCTTCAGTTTATCAGGTTAAGGGGCGGGCCATCTCTAAGCGATAGACCAATCACAACTGAGCCTGCCAGCTAACCAATCAGAGCACACTGGGTTCTGGTTTCAGACAGAGGGTGAAAAAGGGGTGCTGCAGAAAAGGCAGTATGAGACAAATAAAGAGCTTTTTGAACATTAAAGCATGGAGACATGTCACAGTAGAGACACTACATACTAATATGAGTGAAAATGAGAATAACAGGGCCCTTTAAGAATTGGACCCGTTGTTTTGAAGTGATAAATGTTAACAGTTGTAAGATTACATATACTTGGTGTTTTTGGAACGCTAAAACCTAAGCATACTTTGTCTTTTAGTAAAAACTCACCATCTTCTACGATGATTTCTATCAGATCATGTGAGTTTCGAAACGCAATATCTGTTCAGACCACATGTGTACCGTCCTGAGTCGGACTTCGTCAGCTTTGTGATGCCAACGCATACGCGATATGACAGAAAAAACAGTTTTGATATATTCAATGCTGTATCTGCCTTGTTGAGCCCTGTCACCAGTCGTTTCAATGAGAATGCGTTCCTCACAGTCTGGTTTGCAGAGAAACTTCCTTGTTCCTGGAAAAACAAAGGAGCAATCAAACTGAAATATTTCCTCCTTCAGTCCCTGTAAAGACGGGGTGTCCTTCTGCAGAGACCAGACCAGTGTTTGGACCCTGCAGGGCTGTTAAAAAGAAAGCAACAGTCACTGTCTGTGCCTCCTGTAACTAATTACAGCAAATACTGAACTACATTTACACAATGTCAAACAACAGCTGCACAGGTAAATCACAGTCCTAACAGGCATCGGTTCTGTGTATATTGTTATCACATTTAACATTTTCACAAAAGCAAGTATACATTATTGGAAAATCTTTGTTTTTAACTAACATATAAGACGTGATATTTAATGGCATACAGTTACAACATAGTAGCAGCTCCATTACGCCTTAAAACGTTTCTGTAATATATAAAGTTAATATGACATTAAAATAAAACATCAGCCACTACAAAGTTTTATTCAGACTTATAAACACACTTATAAATACCCATAAACAGTCAATGTGTGTAACACTGTTAAGTATACGACCATATTAAGTAGAACAGAGAGTTGAACTGTTCATACATTCAGTCGCACTAGAAGCTGTTACAGGTGTTACATTTGAGTTTTTTGTCGTGAAATAAACATACTATTTATATTAGTTGATCACATTTTTTAAGTCATGCAGTTCAATTTGCTGAATTAATTCAACCACCCTTTCTCTCCATGACAACCAAAAAACCTTAAGATGGTTACACGTTGAAATCTCCAGAAAAAGCAGTTATGGCCCTGGAGTCTAAATCTAGAGGGGCATATTGACGGATTAAGCAAACCCTGAAGTCAACAAAGCATGCATTTGCAGAGACTTCCTGAAAAAGATTTATTTTGTGAGCCTCTAGCACAGTGGTTCTCAACTGTGGGTCGTGAACCAAAAGTGGGACCCGTTTCGATTGAGAGTTATTTTGATGTTGAAAAAAGTCAAACTTTTATTTGAATGGCCCGATTTTCTAACGCTGTGCATGCAGTAGGCGTTGGACAGGAAGTACCGGTAGCCATAAACTGTTTTGAAAACTTCTGTCCCGTAGTGATCATCTTCTCAATTAAACATCTTTGCTGATGTTTTTTCGAGTCTTCTGGCCATCAGAATCAAGAGTGTTGCCGGAAGTCCCCACGAGAATAACTTTGCGGTAGAACTACTCTTTATACATCCATGGGTACAACTTCAGATAAAATGAACACATAATGAAATATGACCCCCGGTTTGATGATTGACAGGTCACAGACAATGGAGCTATCTACCCTTACCCACAATTTAAAGTAAGTCCAAACAGACTATCTCCTCTTTGCTCTTCTCTCTGTGAGGAGCAGCAAGTTCAGCTGTCAGAACAAAGTGAAGACACAAACAGTGGCATACATATTATTAATATGTCCGGGTAGTGATATAGATGTATTTATTTTCTTCTCAGTGTACCAGAATGTGTAGTTTATGTTAGTATTTTCTAAAAATCTCCTGGGGGAGAATCCAGGGCCCCCTGCTGGGGTTGGGTTTTCCAGCATGTGTGCCTTTTTTATGTGATATAGTTCAGCTTTGATTCCATCATCTCATTAAAACCTTTTTGTAAAAAAGCATACTTTTATTTCTGAGAAGGGGTATAAGGGATATATGCACTGTACTTCACTTTAATTAATATTGTATGCTGCAATGCGTATATATTAAGCAGCACATTTTTGTTGATAGATTTGAGTGCTTCAAAAAGGTTTGTGGATTAAAAATACAATTAGGAATATGCTCATACGTTTTTTATATTAAATACAAATGATGTGACTCATACTCATGTCTGGTCACACCTTTACCCACACAAAGAAACAGCTGATGGTCACACAGCTGGGGAGTTAACATTAAATACAGAAAGGAAGATGACGTTATCGAGAAATGACAGAAATACAAAGTGTAACTCACTGAGAACGAAGAAGATCAAACGGTGGCAGACGTCCATGTTCGAGTCTCTGATGTTGAACGCGGTCTCTCTTTCTTTCACCGGCAACCAACACGTTTTCACTTCTCTAAACGAATGAGTCCATGCTTAAATAAAAACCCTCACAGCTTGACTCTCCTCTCTAACACCTGCATGTGTATCACGTATGGTTTAACTTGAAGACTTGCAACTTAATGCAGCAAAATAATATCTTTACTGTTAACATTTACATTATTAAATTATTGTCAAACACATTTCAGAGATAATTTGTAACTTTATTTGTATTTGTACGTAGAAGATTGTGTTGTGCAGCAGATGCAGTACAGAGCATGACAATTGCTAATATACAATTAAATATAAAAAATAAAACTCTATAAAAAAGGTGCAAAATATATATATATATAGTATATATATATATAACCAAACAAACAGGTTAAAAGTCTGACACATTACGCAACAGTAATGAGAAGTGGCATCTTGCAGACCCGGCGGCAGACATACATCTGTGGGCGGGCATTCATTTACCAGGGCGGGCCACCCCCCGACCACCAGGCCCCACCCCATTTTAACGTAACTTATGTGCATATATAGTTTGCAGACAGATTTAGGCGTTATTTGTGCACACAATGAAACCTTTTGAGCATAGGAAATGTACACATGTGATCAGGATGATGCACAAACATAACGCTAGTTCAGCACCATGGATGGATTACCTATGAGTAATTTAAAACATTTAATTACATTACAGAAAAAAGCTGTGAGAATGCTGCTACTAAGAAAAAAACAATGTATTGAGTCAAGGCTGTTAACATTTAAAGATGTAATAGAATATCAGACGGCTTTAGTTATGCAGCAAAAAACAGAATACTGTCAGAAAATATACAAATATAATATGCAAATGTGTTTTAATTTCAGAGGATGAGCATCAGGAGGAAATTACATGTTAAACATCAGTTTGCCCCATCGTATACCTGGCTGAGAATTTTGTCTGTGCTCAGGCCAGCTTTGCGTATTTCATCAATGAGTGTCTGTGTGAGGGGTTTTGCGAAAAACCAGTCTCGCGCAGAGATTCATTCAGAATTTCATAGCAAAATTAAAAAGATATATTATACTAATGTTTCAACATAGTTTAATACAAAAATAAATGGTATGACAAAGCCCTACAAATAACAACAATAAACATAATAATACAAACATTTAAAAAATATTTTTATATAATAATTTTTTTAATCAGCCCTGATTTCTCATGGGCGGGCCCAAATCCTGGATGGGCGGGCCCGGCCCCATGGGGCCCGCCCATGGGGCCGGGCCTGGCATCTTGTAACCCGTACTGACCACATCTATAGTTTCATAGCTATTTATTTATATTCCGCTATAATTAAACATTTCGGTAAATGAAGCCTTTAACCAAAATAGTCAATTTAATAGTCAAAGCTAATTCAAAGCAACATATCTTATGCTAATCTGATAACTTGACTAGAACAGTCTATCTTACAGAGATAACTTTAATACCATATCAAGTGTAATAAAATGAACTTTATAAATACATTGAAGTCATAAAAGAGCTTTTTACATTAAACTAAATATCATTTAGCTGAGGCTTTTATCCAAAGGGACGTACAATAAATGCAACCAGCTTTGACCTGAAGCAAACTGTTGAAGCGGCACGTTTATAAACTAGAGCAGAGCTGAGGCCTGTACTACGAAGCCGGTTCAACCTAACCTAGATATGTTTGAGTTAGCCGGTTGGCCTAATCCAAACATACGCGCTCTCGCTAAACTGTACTACGACGCTGGTTATCAAGTGGATCGCTCAAGCCAGCCGTGTCCTATCTAGTTCGGTGCGCGTTCACATGAAAGGGGTGGTATTTGGACGTCTAAGACACGATCTGACTTTAATTACATTTGTCTCGAGTGTTTCCTCAACTTATGTGTTGCTTAAATAATACTTCTGCATACAGTATGTGACACTGTGAGTGGTGCACGGCCAGATACGGCTCAGCTGACTCAGATAAGGAAATATGTTTGATAACATTATGAAGTGATATGCCGCGGACTGTACTTATGTTACTCTGATCCGGTTACTTATGTTGTGGCAGATATTTAAGTAAGCTTCTTAACGCTAATGTTATATAGTCAGATTGCTCTGAAGATGGAGGTGATATTCTATTAATGTTCACGTTCCACAGTCGGTGATTTTTGCCGCCCGTCTTTCCTGCAACGGCAGCTTTTCTGTATTTCCTTCTCCTGTAATATGACTTGATCGCTTAAAAACTTCCGCACACGGAGCTCTGATTGGTCAGCAGGCGGTGCTTTCACTGAGTTGATCTCTTAGCCTGCAACCTAACCTGCTCCGAGTAGGTTAGCCGCTCAGCATAAGTTATCATGGAGATCTAGCCCACTAAAAAGAGAACCAGCGTCGTAGGACAGGAAAGCCCGAGTTTTCCCTGAAGTTAGCCGCTAAGCGAAATCCTGCTTCGTAGTACAGGCCTCTGGACTTATCATCATATGAGGTCATTGCAGAGCAGGTTTGAAATAAGTAAATGTTAAATAATCGTACATATTCCCACAACATCTCTTAGTTTCAGATATTTCACGGCTGCTTAATCCACACCAGCTTCTTCTGCCAGACTGTGAGAGTTATTGGGGGTTGTTAACAGTAGAGTACAGAGGGGGCTCATCAGAGCTAGCTTCCACCCGAGGAACAGAGTAGATAACACACTCATCGTCACCGTGGAAACCGCTGGGGAACGAGCCGACGCTGACAAATTTGATCTCAGAGTAGTCGGGTTGACTCGGGTCGTCTTCAGCCTGAGGAAAAAACATTGCTTGATTAATGTGTCTTTAACAACAGAACAAAACAAGCAACTCGACTTGTTGTGAAGTAACGTCATCAAAACAAAGAAAGTTGTGTTGGTTTAGGTATTTGTTCACATTTACACGTATTATATTACTGCAGACATTGTCCGAAATGAATCAATCTGGCATTTCAGTAACATGAACAGAAAGCAGCAACAGGTGCAACAAAGTAAGCCCTACCTAGCGAAGGTTTTGTGATCACAAAGTTAGAATTGTATAACTTTTATCGGTGTATTTTGTAAACTAGCTGCAGCTTGGTTGAGATCATAGTATCAAGTGAATACTTAAAACAAAGTTAATTATAAATCAAATATGATCAATCATATTCTTGTATAAAAAACCCATAATGAAAATGCGTCTTGATGGTTTTTTGATAGTATGTATGCTTACAATTTATATCTGGTTGCTGTTTGATACTTTGCGTTTTAAAAAGAGGGTGTTGAGATCTTCATAGTATGTGATACTTAAAACGAAAAGTTAGTTATAATCAAATGTAATCAATTTATTCTTGTATAACCCACAATGAAAATGCTTCATATTTTAGGTTTTTCTATATTTACAGTATAACAAAAACACAAGTGGTTTGTTAAATTGAGGTGTAAGGCCTATTATGATTTATGCTTTACTCTCTGATAAGAGAGTAGGGCAGTTCTTCCCCTCTCCTCTCACAGCAGTACACAGGGAGGGGGGCTCCGGACTTAAGGAGAAACACACTGAGGCCCAAAAAGGTGGCTATGTCATAGCCGAGAATAATATTTTGCAGGGCTCATGTCCTTTTTACACAAACATGGGAAGGTGTGTCTTATGCCATAGCCAATAGAAATATGTCTGGTCATGTCCAGTCCTGCACATCAGAGGCCAAGCCCAGTGTTCATAAATATTGGTGTGGAGGAGGTGTCTTAGGTGTCTATATCCTGTTGTTGAGCATAAAGACAATGGCGGATGGGGAGGAACTTTCTTTTTGGGAGGGAGCGAGAGAGAGAGGGGGGTTTCCCCTGGTATGCTCTCTCTCGGTAGCTCTCTCCCTCAGAGCTGGGTTAATTGCTCTCGGTAAGGTTCTCTCGGACTTGGTAAATATCTCTCAAATTCTTGGTTGAATGCTGAGTGAATTTCTTTGTGAACTGAGTGGAATGATTTGATGGGTGATGTGTTTGTGAGTATTAGGACCGCCACCTGTGAGGAATCTTCCTTCCGAATTCATGCGGATAGGAACGGGTTTTTGAATGTTATTCCCGCCGTCTGTGTCGGAAAAAAAGGTATGAAATTGATGTGAATTGATTGAGTGAATGAAAGTTTGAATGTATTTTTATTATCACCGGTCCTTTTATGAGGAAATGCCTCTAAATTCTATCGGGAGATTAAAGAATCACAACTGAATTGGGCAGATGAAAATTATAATTTATGTAATAAATGTAAACTGTGAATTAAAGTTTCATATTTGAACATGATCACAGCATATTAGGTTTAGTATATTATCATGTTGTAAAGAAGAGAAGGTAAAAACCCTGTAGTAGTTTGGACCTATGTTTCTTCAAATAAACTGATCCCACCTTTTGGACTGGGACAACTTAAAAGACATCTGCGCTCTCCTCTGCTGCTTCAAAGGTAAATTGCACCCTGGCCAACACTCACACTTAAGGTAGGGCCACACCTCATTACTGATATCAAAATCCGTCGGGGATCGCTTAAACAGATTTAAGAGAGTTGTCTGAATTGAAACAGCAGTTAATTGAACCTGGTTCTTTCGGGAGTTAATAGAGGTGAGATCTTGCTGACCTTGGTGGATCTGAGCCAAGCAGTAACTTACATAGACTCAATCACTTCGGTCAGGTCAATTAGTAGGTCAGAGTAATTTCCCGGAATAAATGATCAGGACCTCACCGACTCTTACAAGCTAAATTGTTGTAGTAATCATTGGTTTTGGCTCAATTTGTGTTATTTGGAGACCTCACATAGATGCTTGTACACTTTGTTGGTCTACAGAAATTGAATTAATATGATGCTCAGATTTTCTCAAACTCACCTCCGGTTGCAGAAGCATGTTGTGTTTCCACATGAGGTTCTGAAAACACAACAGTACTTTGAGAAAAAGACTCAAACAGATTTTCAAACATGACATCACACATTCCCCATTTGAACCAATATTTAGGCCAACCGTTAAGATATGAGTAAAACAAGATAAAAGCGAAGTGTTTTGAGTTTGTAAACAATAGAATATAGAGTATATTTAATCATTAACCATCCTGCCAATTGAAATTACTAAAGAAAATTGAAAAGTAAATAAAATAAAGTTTAAATGAAAAAATAACAAGCAATGGCTGGACATGTTTCTAAAATACATATTAACTTAAAAAAAAAGCCACTTATTCTAAATGCTGTAAATGAATATCCGTACACCCAATCTGGTGTTGGGGATGGACATTTTGTGTGAGAAAGTTATTTTAGAATTGTGCGTCTGCTTTTAAAGTTAACATAGGTCAAGAGAAAACAGACAACTTTTCAGCGAGAAATGTTTTGTGTGTGTTTGTGTGTGTGTGTGTGTGTGTTACCTGGTTCCTCACTTTTGGCTTTACAAATCCTCTTCCTGCAGAATACCAGCACAGACAGTGATGACACGATGACCAGGACGACCAGAGTCAGAGACACATACAGGATCACAGCTGTCGGTGTTTGAAGAGTTACATATTTCATCTAACACTTAGAGTACCCATAATCCATTTAGTTTTTTAGAGGGGGGACAGGTTATCTTTAGGGGAAGACAACAGGTCAACAGTATTTGCCATATACTGTCGAAATAGAATAGATGTAGTATTGATTTAAAAGGTGCAGCATTTTAAAATTGACTTTGGAATGTGTTTAGTAATTGTTGTGATTGTAGAAAAGGCCTAGAACAATATGATGGAATCATTTGATGGCCATTCCCATGCTCTTTCAAGTCTCATAAGTTGTTGAAACTTCTAGTAAACACAGTGTGTGGATGTACCTTTAGTTGTTTCAGGCTGATTGGTGGTTTTAGAGGAGGCTGGTGAAGTTGTGGAACTTTCACTTTTGTTAGTTGTTGTTGAGGAAGCTGATGGGACGGATGATGAAGGTGTAGAAGTGGTCAGAGCTGTGAACAAAAACAAGCAGACACAAAGAAGTCCTGATGAGAGAAATTAGATCCTTGTGTCTGTGTGTGTCAGCTGAACTCTTTTAAATTGAGAGTTTAAAGCATCAGCAGCTTTCAGTGAAAACTGTCTTCAGAGACATGAACAAACATTTTCATTATCAAGCAGAAACTCACCATCAGTGACGTTGAGCCTAAACCTCTGGTACAGACCTTTAGAGTCAGTTCTGTCCAGACCACACCTGTACCATCCTGAGTCAGACTTGGTCAGCTGTTCGATGCTCACAAACACAAATCCTCCTGTAACATGTCTGATGCTGTATCCGCCTTTTTTAGTATATGTGTCGCTAGTTGTTTCAACAAGAATGTCTCCTTCACATTCCTCCTTGCAGAGGTACATATTGGTCCCAGAGCGAGTAAAGGAGCATTCAACTACAATATTTCCTCCAGTTCTAGCATCGATTGTTTTTTCTGCAGAAGGATCAGCATCAAGTTTTGCTGTTGAAAAAACAAACAATCATTAGTTACTATTTTACATTACATTACATTGCATTTATACATTTATTTATAGTTTACAAATCGTAGTTTCGTTATTTATAACTTTGTGTTTTTCCAAACGTGATCCAGTGACTGAGGGATGAGGTGTGGCGATTTAATGAAACCGCTTTTTAACTAAATATTTTCCAAGGAGATTTAGCAAATCATTATTTTACACTCTGCTCAAAATAGGATTTTATATCAATATATTTTGAATGCTTTAATAAAATCCTTGGCTTTGTAATTTTGAGTTATAACGTGTCTCATTAAGGTGAGCTGATCATTAAATATGTGAACTTTAGAGATGATCTGTTGCAAAGAATGATGATTTATTTTGAAAGGATGTCTTTACCGCTTGAAAGTATCGTTTTTATATTATGAATTACCCTGAGTTACCTTGAGTTCATTTGCTCATAACTTAGTAAAACATGACTTATCTAAACACTTCTGCATTAACAGTGCTTGAGAAAAGAGGAGCTCGTCTCTTGATCTAAAAATTGTAATTTGGGGGTTAAAGTATTCCTTTAAAGCCCCGACCGCAGCCACAAACAACTTGTTCAGTTGTTTTGATATTATCTATTGATCTCAATCTATTACTAATTGTCTTACTTTTCAACAGAACAGAGAGGTGTCTCATAGACTCTACTACATTCAGCAATGGAAAACACACAACAGACCAATATGCTCCTGCTCCTGGTATTAAATTCTGCATCACTAAAATATCACTTGAAATAAAAATAAGTCTGTTCTTTACAATAATATTCAAATACACTTGCGTGTGTCAGTCTTGGTTTATCCATTACTTTCAGAAGAGATGTAGGATTAAGATGAGGTAAATATTCATGTTGCACTTGAGTTTTTCTTGCCATATCTAAACTGTAGCTAATGTGCACGTGACAATAAAGCATTGAAATTGAAAAAAAAGTAGGTGAAAAGGTAAAACTATTATTTGACAAGGAAGAACATTCAGTTTTTAGTAGAAACTCACCGTCCACAACAATGATTTCAATAAGCTTGGATGAAGTCCTTGAAGCAGATGCAGCCGAACCACACCAGTACTTTCCTGAGTCAGACTTGGTCAGCTGAGTGATGGTCACAAAAAAACCATTCTGTTTATGATCAATGCTGTATCTGCCTCTCTGATAAGATTTGGCATCAGTTGTTTCAATGAGAATGTTTTCTTGTTTACATTTTTCCTTACAAAAAAAACAGTTTTTTTTGTAAGAACGAATGGAGCATTCAACTCTGACATCTGCTCCTTCAGTTACTGAATAGAGCGTGAGTTGGGCACTGACGAGACCGGTGCTTCCATCCTGCAGAGCTGAACAAAAGATGAACAAAGATGAACCATCATTAGTAGTGGTCAGTACTTCCTGTAAGATGCTGCAGTCTGATGACAACACTTCCTGTTTCACATTAACACAGATCAATTAACATGAGCGGCATTTATATATATAGTAGGAATACAAATCAAAGGATTAATAAAGGAACCAAGAAATAATTTGGAGATTAAATGATTATGAAAATAATCATTAGCAGTAAAGCATGTACATTATTTAAAAAAATAATTAGTTGTTATGACTTCTAGTTTTACTCGTTCAGAAAGATAACTGGGTTGTTTGAGGAAGTGAAACATACATTTGAAGCTACTAAAAAGCCTAACTTTGAAAATATTTGAATTACTTGTACTGCTGGAGCCTTGCATTAACTCAATAAATACTTTAAAGGAAACATTTCAATTACTGAGATGAAAATAAAGAGAAGTACTCACAGAAGAGGAGGAAGAAGCAGATCAAAGTGTGAGAGACTTTCATGCTGAGACTCTGATGGTTTACCACTGACTGTCTTTCTTTACAGGAAACTTGTTCCTTCTTTAAATGATGAAGTCCCTCCTCCAAACACAACACAGCTCTACTCTCCTCCCCAACACAGAAACACATGGTCTAAAAATACTCCATTGAATGTGCTGAATTGTACTGTTTCAGTAATCATTATGCATAATAGCTCAATACATTATTAAGGGATCTTCTATTTTAACCGGTGCAGACAGGGGGGGAAAGAGAGAGAGAGCGACACAGGGATGTCCTCGTTCACTCCAGCTTCTCAACGACGCCCTTTGGCGTGTTCACAGTCCATCACCTGTCACTGGACTGCACTCCAAATGAATCCCTTCAGACCTGTGTGATTTAGTTTCCACAAGTTTATTGAAATGAATTCATCCGTCTCTTTTTATTAGTTTTCAATGTATTATTCTCGGTCCTGTATTTGTTTTTCCAGGTGTAACATTTCATTTAAGTTAAAATAATAATATGATGGTTTTAATGTTATTTGAGCTTGTTTCATATAAACTTTCGTACCAGTTCCTTATGTAAAAAAAAGCATTCACGGCCCGTCCACACAGCAGCGTTAAAAAAACGCTTCTGCCCATTGACTTTGAATGGGGTGACGTCACTTTGCCTCGCTTTTCGCCGAACTGCATTGTGGGGAAGCAAAGCGAAGATTTCCAGGATTTCCAGGATTTTCAGGATTCAAAAGTTGAGCAATGTTCAACTTTTATTGTTGTTGAAGGGGGAGTATCTCTGTAAATATAAAAATGGAAATTACGTTATATAAAAAATCACAGAAATACAAAGTATACTCACTAAAAAACCAAGAAGATCAAACCGTGGTAAACTGCAAGCCAACAATACATTCTTTACACCATGTCCCAAAAACTTTGGATAAGATCAAACTGTATTGATACCCAGGAGAATTGTTGTGTCTCAGCTGCAGATCAGAGTCGGAACACTGCCAATATAGAATAAAGTGTAAATATTGACAACAAACAAAGACTACTTCAATCCTGTTCCTTTGGTTGGGCCATTTATTTGTCATATTTACACTTATGTGATATCCGTTTTTACATTTAACAAAAGTTTTTATGGATAAAAAAAGCAAGAGATGTAAAAAACGTTCCCCATAGCATTCTTGTTTGGGTCTGTGACCGGGGATAAAGCGTGTGGACTTTTTTTTAAAGGATGCCGCCTAAAGCTGCTGTTTGATGAGTCAGGTCTGTCCAGACCACACCTGTACTATCCTGAGTCAGACTGGGTCAGCTGTTCGATGCTCACAAACACAAATCCTCCTGTAACATGTCTGATGCTGTATCCGCCTTTTTTATATATTTGTTACAAGTCGTTTCAACAAGAATGTCTCCTTCACATTCTTCCTTGCAGAGGTACATATTGGTCCCAGAGCGAGTAAAGGAGCATTCAACTACAATATGTCCTCCAGTTCTAGCATCGATTGTTTTTTCTGCAGAAATCACCATCAAGTTTTGTTGTTGAAAAAAACAACAATCATTAGTTACTATTTGTAGTTTACAAATCGTAGTTTCATTATTTATAACTTTGTGTTTTTCCAAACATGATCCAGTCACTGAGGGATGAGGTGTGGCGATTTAATGAAACAGCTTTTTAACTAAATATTATCCAAGGAGATTTAGCTAATCATTATCTTTCGCTGTGCTCAAAATAGGATTTGATATCAATATATTTTGGATTAATATAGATTTTTATGCTTTAATAAAATCCTTGGCTTTGTAATTTTGAGTTATAACTGTGTCTCATTAAGGTGAGCTGATCATTAAATATGTGAACTTGATGATCTGTTGCAAAGAATGATGATTTATTTTGAAAGGATGTCTTTAACCCTTGAAAGTATCATTTTGATATTATGACATACCCCGAGTTACCTTGAGTTCATTTGCTCATAACTTCCCTAAATAACTTAACTAAAAAACTTCTGCATTAACAGTTCTTGAGAAAAGAGGAGCTGGTCTCTTTGTGCAGAAGTGTTTTAAACGGGGAGGTTTAAGCAGAATGCATGTTTTAGGGAAGTACTGAGCATACAGTAAATGACCTTAGGACTATACAGCATTAGTTGTGTTCGAGTTAGTTAACGGATGTTTTTAATATATTTCTGCTGTTGTAAAACGAGGCCCTGGATTAATTTCACATTCTTTAAGACTTTTCTCCATTTTGGGATTCTTTGTTCACCGTGAAGTCATGCTAGAAAAAGTTATCAAATTCAGGATAATCTAAAAATGGTAATTTGGGGGTTAATGTATTCCTTTAAAGCCCGACCGCAGCCACAAACAGTTGTTATTTTCTATTGATCTCAATCTATTATTAATCGTCTTACCTTTTAAAGAACATGATCTACTTCATTCAGATAAGAACAGAGACAACAGTGAATATGCTCGTGGCCCCGGTATTAAATTCTTCATCAATAATGTTCTCAACAACAATTGTAATGGCAATTTTAATGTTCCAATGTCCTATATCCTTTTGCCATTACTTCACAGGAGGGTTTGGAGTGATCCAGACGCAGACACAAACAGATGAATTTCCGGTATTTTGCTGCAGTTTATAATGATGTTTTTTAACATTACATACCAAGGTTTAATTATAATGTGTCAAAGGTTGTCGTATGAGCATCTGCCGGGCTGGTGGAATCGGTGTGCTCTTCCTCTTGTTGTAAGGGCTTAGCCAGCATGTTGATGTTTTTGTTATTGTTCCTGTTTTCATTGTTGTTTCTCTCATTTCAGTCTCAGCTTTCCTGCCCTTGATTGAACTCCACCTGCTTCCCTTCCATAATTAGCCTCACCTGTGCCACATTATCACCTCTCCCTCTGTCTACTTAGTCTGCATCCACATTCCCTTCAGTGCCAGTTCGTCTTAGTTATTCCTAGCGTTCCAGCAGTGTTTTTCTTAGTATCTGATTCCACGTGTACCTGGCCCAGCTTCGTGTCCTGACCCGGTCCCTGTCTACTCCTCGTCTGTTTTGTTAGCCTTATTGACTGATCTCCCGTGTACCGAACCTTGTATATAAAGACCTTTTTGCATCCTAATCCTCTGTCTCTGAGTCGTGCTATTGAGTCCTCCACTTGTGTTCATTCAGTCGTTACACCTGTGTCCTCTCCGGTCACCTCTATGACCCCTTTTATACACACAGTGCAGCTAACCCCCGCCAACAAGTGTCCAAAATAATATTGCAGTATAAATATAAATAAAGTAAACTGAGACACCAACAACATCCATAAAATGGCTCCTACACACCGGCCCCTAATTGGCTTTAGTGTGAAACAAAAACCATTACCAATAAATAATAAAGGAGCTATGAAAAATAAAAATGGTGTGTTCT